>JARVJO010000330.1:17856853-17869893 GCA_031762555.1 Cynodonichthys magdalenae | reverse complement strand
GGTTTAGTAATCCGTGAGCACGGATTTCCACCGGCTGATTTTTTTTCCACACACTGACCCCTGCCGGGCTCCGTACTAAAGAGCTTGAAAATAAGAATTAATTTTTCAGGTTAACATCTACGTGGCTTTTTAATTGGTTCCAAATTGTTAAAAGTAGTTTGTTCTTTAAAAGAGTTTTCTGTGGGTTCATTTTAGTATTCAAGATATGTAATTTTTATGATTCATTGAGCTACAATGTTTTTTGTAACATTGTTTAACATCAAACAAAAGCCATCGTCTAACTTCAGCCTTTTAATCTTCCAATCTTTATTCTAGAGTTTTCTGTGCAGAGTACCTATTCATCTACACTAATATATCTGAAGCTCTTTTAACTGCCAGACAACCTTGACAAAATAAAGAGCAAACTTAGACAGAAGTCCTCCAACAAGACCAACTAATACAGAAACAAGTTTATTCACATTGAAATCAAGACATTTAACCACAGAAAACATTTATAAAATATCCTAACTACACGATACACCTAACTGTATACAGTTTGTATTAAAATCTTTAGTTTTTTCTTGTAAATGTTTGTGAACACACATCAACACTTAAAAATTTGAAACTTTTTTCAGATTTTACACAAAGAAAAAATGACAAAATATGTCAGCCTGATTCCCACCGGGACCCTTTTTAAACTCTACCACAGATGTGCAACATAACCTTTTCTAAAAATGTATGGTATGTTTTTATTTATTGTTTTTCCAAAATTTGTCAGTGGCTGTATCATTCTTTATATGTTTTGCTATATTTAGCTGCAAACAGATAGCATTGTCTAAAAAAATAAACACCCTGCTGAAATCAAGATATTTAGTATAAATTTCCACTTTTTAATTTTTTGTCATATTTAGTGTAAAGAACCCTGTAGTATTTTGAGTTATAACAAATATTTTAAAGTATTTAACTTAGTGTCTACATTTGCCCCTAATCCCAGTAAAGTGTGTATGTACATTTTTTATTTTTTTACATTTTTCACCCCAACATCTGTTCTTGATTTCACTCTACATTCACTATTTTGATGTTAGCACATTTTCTGGACTATTTAGTTAATTTAGTGAACAGCCTACTCTGGCCAGAGATGAAATATGGAACCAGAACTATAAAATTGTTTAATTGTGTTGAAAGCCACAATGTGATGGGACTTCCACTCATTTGTTACACAATTTTCCACACAATTAACAGCAATATAGCTGAAAAAGGGAATCTCTTTCTCTAAAATAGAACAACACTTTGAACAAAACCTTTTTTTTTGTTTTTAGGGAGGCTCATTTCCATCTGTGTGGCACTAGTGATATGAAAATGTGTAAACTGTGTACATCGTTATTATTCTTGGAATGGAGCCTGATGTGAAGTAGATCAGGTTTACTTTATTCTTTGTGCAGCTACTGCCAAGTGACAATGCAGATTCAGCCAAATGTCTGTATCAGATTTTAATGGTGTAATCAATGTGTTTTACTTATGCCTATGGCCTGCTTATTATAGGGATACATTGCATTAGAAAGCATTATTTTGTACCACAGTGCTGATGTATTAAATGCATTAGTCATTTTAGGATGTGTAAGTTTAGTAACATCATTGTTGCCCTCCACTTTAAGGCAAAGGCAAACAATAATTTTTTGACATGTCAGTGTGTGGTCATTCTGCAAAATATTGCAAACACATACTAAACATATTTTAATGAAAGGCACAAAAGTAATCATTAGAAGAGCCTCAACAATGAATTAACCTTTGCAGTCACCCTCGTTCAAGATGGCTGCCACAGCAAAGTATCCTCAGCCAACAGAGAAAATACTTGGGACCCAACTAATGTTACAGATAATTAGCTCAAATGTGGTGTGATAGTCGCTGAGATTGATCCCCAACACATACTGTAAGTACTAACTGAGGCAGCAAGATCTGTTTTAAAAACTTTGTCATTAACTTGGAGTAAATTCTACCAACAAACCACCTGAAACACTGAATGATTTTAGTAAAACTTTCAGAAAACAGTCATTGTGTGTACCCTTACAACTGACTGGTGGTGGGAGATATGCATTTCTTCAAAGAATGCTAGGTCTTGATTTCTTTAGGTATTGCACAAGAAGTTCATTAATTTCTGACAGTTTGAATATGACTAGTTTTTTTTCTTCTTCTATTGTAGTAAATTAAGTTTGTTGTATTTTTGTTCTAGGTTAATCCGAATACCAGAAGTAGTTTAATTTAGTTGGCCTGAACCACCATCTAAATTCCTGGACAATTCAGCCTCTGCTTGATGTTTAATCTTATGTTTAAGACAAAAAAGAGGTTTCAGTCTTAGAAGTGCTTAAAATGCAGTAATCATTGACTAAATTTGTCCTGTGACTCTCCTCATCTGTGCTAATCTTCCACTGAATATACTGTTGTCTTAAAATCTCTCTCTGGGGTGCCACTAACCTTCAGCACTGCCACTGGACATTAAAATGTATGGTTTTTCTTTTTTTTCTGGGTGTGCTTGCATAAGACAAATAGGCATTGGCATTCAGAGGTTGTTTGCATCCCATTTTCTTCACGGAATCTCCTGTGATGTGGAGAATCATCAGTCCTGTCCTGCACTGAGGGCAGTTGGGTGACATTGACTTACAAGTGTTGTGAACCGGCTAAATCAACAGCTTGGTGAACTGAAAAACTGTAGCGGCATAATAGTTTCAGCCCTCAGTGTACATGTCAGTCAAGAAGCTTTGAGACATTTGAACTTGTGGAAAGAGCAGAAGGTCGGTCTGCTGCACTTCAGGCTGATGTACATCAAGACATAAAACACTTTAAGAGCTTTGTGGTTTGATATTTCTGTCAATATGCAATATCACAACAAAGCAATCAGCTCAGTGAAGTAAAGAAATCATTAAGAGCGAATGTCTTTAAACAACCTTTGAGTTGTTGATGATGGCCTTCGATGAGGGTTTGGTGATATGAGTTCAATATATTAGACAGAATGGCTTTGTTCTCTGGTGAAATTTAAAACTTGAGAGCTAGAAGAAGTTTTTTTCTGGGCAGACCTCTTTTATGGTGGGCTAGATTAGTTTTATGAGAAATAAAAATATTGACTGTTTCCTCCTGATTACCATATTTAGTCACTGTTTCCTGGCACAACCGATGTGAACATATTTAATGTTCTTAGTTACTTTGTTACAAATGTGGTGTCACACCAAACAATATTTTATATACATCTCCCGTTTGGTCTTTAAAGAGTAACCAAATCCAATGTATATGTGTAGATGTGTAAATGTATTTAATTCTGCAATATTTGGTCTAATAATTTATTTGTGCTGCCCTTTATGGGTTGAATGGTGGCTACTGCAGCTGAATGTTCCTATTGGTTAAAACAGCACAGCTTTATACATGGTTTGTCACAACTCCTGGTTCAGGTATAGAAGCCTCTCAGAGACACGCCCCTGCAGCGAGTCAGGGGTTGGAATAGTGAGCTCTGCGTTGGAAGTTTATCACTGTGTAGAAATAAAAAAATGCGATGTTCTAAAATGGTATGTCTGAATAATTGCAGGAATCCACTGGATTTCTTTCAAAAGCTTTATTCTCATCTCTGACTGCAATTTCAGCAGTACACACACAGGCCTCAGTGACCTGCAGATAAAACCAAACCAAAACATTCCAGTTTGTCCAGACTGAATCTGCACACAGACCCTGCAAGAACTCCCCCTCCTACTAAAAAAACATAAATATTATAACCTCTTCAGTCTCTTCCTGGTTACAAACCCTAAAGGTGGTACATTTTACATCAGACGTAGAACGTAGCTAACTTTTGTTTATACTGCAGAAATAACACATTGAAACATACAGACCAACTCAATGAACAGAAAGTATAAAATATAAAACTGCATCAAACATTCAGTTGATCAATTACAAAATTTCCTTTAATCCCTCTCATTTGACAAATATAAAAATAGGTCAAATAAAACTATAAAGAAATTTTACGTATTTAACACATCAGGATATTTCTAAACATTTCCCAACCCCATAAATTTGTTTTTTATTCCTCCCAGACATAAAAATATTCATTATCAGGGTAACCACTCTTGTAACTTTTTCCACTCTTGTAACTCCTCCTCTCCTTCCACAGAAGACTCATAATGCTCTCTTTTACACTCTTGTTTCTTCTTTTCTGACCATTTCTTTTTCTTCTTCGTCCAAAGGTTCTGTAGCTTTGTGCGATAGTTTGAACTCTCCTTTTCTCGTTCAACAGGGTTCTCATTTATATCCCATCCTCTGTTCTCAGTTGATGGTTTGGGTTCCTCTGGTTGAGAAGAAGTGGTCAGTTGTTCTCCAGTTGTAGGTTGGGGGAACCTCTTTTCTGGTTCCTCTGTTTGTGATGCTGAATCCAGATGATCTTTAGGTTCAGCAGTTTGGAGTAACTCCCCTCTCTGTGGTTCTGGTTCTGCAGAAGTTTTCTCCTTATCAGCAATTTAAACGTCGTGTTCCATTGGTGTCTCAGTTGGCTCCATCTGTCCTTCAGCCTCAGACATCAGCTGATCACTCTCCTGTTGTTTTCTGTTGTTTCCAGCCTGAACTTGGTTCAGGAAATACTTCATGTTTGAAGCTAACAGCTCAGCTCCAGATCGTTTCAGAGTCAGTCTATCAGACTTGAACAGATGTCTTCTCTCCTAAAAGAGATCAAAGGTATCCACATATCTCACAGAGTGGTCAGCGCAGAACTTTTCCAAAAAGTTATGAAAGGCAAACAGTCTACTGAGTCTCTCAGCACCACCTTTAACTGAAGAGAGGGGACCACTGATGAAGAACCCCAGGTTGAAATTCTGAACTGCATTCAGCAACTGAATGAAATCCTTCTTCAGAATTTCTGACTGCCGGTTCATGACTTCATAACTTGCTGTATGAATGATGAGCGTCTTCAGAGCTGGAAACTCAGCTGTGATTTCCAGAATCTTCTCTGTGAGTTCAGACACTTTATCAGCAAAACTCAGAACTTTCTTATTCCAGAAGCATCTTGAAGCTTTTCTGTACTCACTCTCAGCAGTTGATGTTTCAAAAAAAATCCTTTCAGGTTCAACAACAGCCAAAAATTAAATCCAATGTTCTCTGCTTATTCAAGATCATCCATCACGTCGGGGTCACCAAATTGTAGAAATAAAAAAAATGTGATGTTCTAAAATGGTATGTCTGAATAATTTCAGAAATTCACTGGATTTTTCTCAAAAGCTTTATTCTCGTTTCTGACTCCAATTTCACTCAGTGCACTCAGTGACCTTTAGATAAAACCAAACCAAAACATCCCAGTCTGTCCAGACTGGATCTGCACAAAGACCCTGCAAGAACTCCCCCTCCTACTAAAAAACATCAATATTATAACCTCTTCAGTCTCTTCCTGGTTACAACCCCTGAAGGTGGTACCTTTTACGTCAGAAGTAGAACGTAGCTAACTTTTGTTTATACTTAAGAAATAACACATTGAAAACATACATAACAACTCTGTCTGTTTTAAACTTACTTCTGCAATGAACAGAAAGTATAAAATATAAAACTGCATCAAACATTCAGTTGATCAATTACAAAATTTCCTTTAACTGCTTTGATGTTAGCAATGATGCTGCTAACATCACTTTAACACTCAGGAACTGGACCCATTTTGTCCTCCATTGCCTCACAGTACTGGCTTCATGCATTGCTGGGTCAGAACCATGAGCTAGCCTCTCGATCTAATAAGGCCGAGACCCACCGGGCCCCACAGTCTCCCGCCGCATCCAGTGATGACCGAGGTGAAAATTCCTCCACCACGGCTAAACTACCTGAACTGGTTACTATCTCTGGTTACTCTCTGTGTTTCAATGGAGATGCTGGCAGGTTTCCCCTCGTATGAATGCATTCAGTAATGAACCCAGCAAAGAGCTGTGGAGCAGAACCCAGCTGTGCTTAAAGTGCATCCCGACGCTTGGACGTCTGACTCGTATCAAAAAACAAACTGAATTAACTTCATTTAATGCTTCTCTTTGTGGTTCAATATTTTCTGTTAACAAACTACAAAGTTCCAATCAAACTCATTGTGTCTATATAAGTATTATACTTTTCACTCAATTATTTTATGTCTCTTCAGACATATCTGACATGTTTCGATGGTCTCTCTACAAGACAAAAAAGAAAACTTTGATATTTTCGGTTCTAAAAGTAATAAATCACATGAAAATACACTAATACACTATTTGTTTTACAGGGGTACTTCATAAAATACAGTTTGGCACATCCATACTCCCATTAAACCTCATAGAAAACTGCTGTAACAGCAGTTTGAATTGATCCATTGTTGTTCTTTAGGTCTTACAACCACATCCCGTTGTTAGCTCCTTCTGCCCAGAAGCTGCAGCTCAAAAACACATACAACACACATCAATATGAAAAAAGGACTTACACCCATTTCTCTGGTTCTGGAGAAACCTACTGAGGGGGATTGCACATTTAAAAAATCTTTAGTTAATTTGTCTGAGACAATTTAATGCAGTTTTTGAGAAGTTAATAAGTGGGTAAGACTTTTATTATAATGTCCCGTTTTAAATTTCAAGCTATTTTAAGTTGCAAGCCTTTGTAACAAAGAACAATCGGAAATGCTATTTATATATTTTTTTCTGTATTAGTATAAACATTCAATTAGTCTATTGTCACATACTAAATTTCATTAATCAACATTTTAATTATCAAATTATATAGTAACTTTTTCATGTGCAAAAACAGTAACAAGTGCACACCTGCAATGAACTGAAAGTTTCTCTAGTTAATTCAAACCGAGAAACTTAGATCTGAATCACAAAATGATCTAATCTTCATGATCAACAATGATTGACTTCATTGGGTCTCTAACAGCTCGTTATTCCAGTCAAAGCATGCATAACTGACATAAATAAACGATCTAATGGGTAAAATGACGAATGTTAATGTGATAAACTTAGAAACATAATTTGCCCTTTTATCTCGTCACATACCTTGTTTGTTTTTGAGTTGATTGCGTGCTGCTTTGTTTTGTGCGAGCTTCAGAAGAAATAAAGCTTCAGTTGAGGATGAAAAGGAGATAACTTTTGAGAAATCCTCTGACTGGCAGAGCGCATGGGATGAGCCTTGTAACGGCAGATGGAAACCGCTTTGATCCACGGTTTGGGAGGAGAAGTCGATAGAGTGACTGTGATAAGACGTTCAGCACTTAGGCTCCTGTAGCTCAACTCAGCTGTATTTAAATGACAGATGTTTTAATACTTTTTCATTAAAACCATAAAAACCGTGTTTATGCTGAGGTTTAAAAACATTTTGTTAAAATTACTTTTTTTTTTTTTTAGAAAACTAAATTTTTATTAAGATTAATGAGTTTTATTTATGCTTATAATTTCAAAGCTTTGACATTTACAAGGCCTTATAAATGTTAAAAATTGAACTTTTTGTGGTAATAACTCTTACATCCTGTGTTTTCAGTAAGCATGTATGGATTTTTTTTTAGCCTGGAGGCAAACATCTTCATTATAGCAAAACATACATCTACTAAACTACCAGTATTCTTTCCTTTTTAGATTCTAAAGGATTTTACAGTGGGGTGTTTTCATATATTATTCATAATTTTTAGAACATTTATTTCTTAAAAAAATAAATCATGGAGAAAAACTATATTCTTCTGGCAGCTTTGACTGTATTTTCTCTCATGCTGTGATAAAAAAAGAAATTTCAAAAATTCTTTCTGTAAAACCCTTTGACTTTAATCTGACCCAGGCATTATTCAATAAGTTCTGTTTTGGAAGTCAAATGTATTATTCTGTTTAAACTCAGCAGGAGGTCCCAAGCTCAGTGGATTGACATATTTAATTAAAAAAAAAAATCTTTGTATGTTGGTAAACAACAATCGTGACAAATTATTTTGTCATTTCTGTTGCAGAGAATTTTACTAAGAAGAAAAAATTGAGCACAAATTAATCAATAATTCCAAAATTTCTGACCAAAACATTTTCATATATCTTTACTGAATTGCATTTAGTCTAAATTTTTATAACAAATTTAAAACATTGACATTTGATAAGAAGTCTAAAATTTCACGAATTTCTAATTTCCTAGTAAGTTTTTAATCAGAAAATAAACTCAACTTTTTGAATGTTTAAATTTTAGCAGATTTTCTTTGTGATTTTTTAACCGGCCCAAAACAGCAGGGAAAAACAAATTTAATCCAGAAGAGCTGAAAGCCTCAGGTTAAACCACCTTTTTACCTAAAAACTAGTCTATTAAACAAATAAACAGCTTTTTTATTTTTGTTAAATTACTTTGTTTGAATGTGATACTGGTCTCATGGGGTGGGGGCACTATTAAAAATTGGTCTGTCTCTTCGAAATGGCCCACATTGGTCAGTTTTATCACCTTAAGTCACAATATTTTGCATGGTGTACATTTTAAATGTACCCTATAGCTATTTAGGATTTTAAAACCTCATACTGACTTTTAAAGTAAGAAATAAATTTGATAAAATATTTCCCTTAACTTTATATTCAAGAAACCTTTGTTACATAAATCCAAAAAAGGGAGGAGGGGGGGGAATTTAAAGTGAAACTGAAAAGCTCTGCATATGTTTATGCCTCAACACCTTTTTTTCTAACTTGAATGATGAACCTTTCATGTACAATAGAGATAGTAAATTGAAAAGTTTTTAATTGTAATACCTATTAGCTGTGAGTTTCATCTTGTTAAATGCCGTCTTTTGTCTGTGGCGAGATACAAAAGGCACATGTTGAATTATGCAGAACAATAAACTCTTTCAGTGTCAGAGTCAAACATGAAGCTACAGTTTCTCATGAATATCTATACAGCTGTGAACATCTTTGAGTTTTGACATGTCAGTAATTTTGAGATTACACAGTCGAGTGAGCGAGATGTCTAACGGGGAAAATCTGTGCATTTTACGCTCTTTAGTTTCCCGTCTGATCGTCACACCATTTGTCACAAGAAGATTCACTTTCCTACTGATTTTAAGTCAGGTGTATCCTTTAAAATCTTTAAACATTTTAAACTCAAATGTTTAGCTGGACCTTTTATGGGTTAACTAACAGTTTTTCAAAGTTTGCAATAAGCTCTCGTAGTGCAACACCATGAAATGATAGAGCTCTGAGTAGATTTCCTGGAGACTCTCTGATCACTTTACAGTCTGACGATTGCATTACCTTTATTTCAGCTGTGCGACATTGAGGCTCAAACCTTTCAGTGTCCTTCCACTTGCATGCTTTTTGATAACACAAACAGAAGTATTTTTGCTGTTTCCATGGCTGCACATATTCTACAAACCTGCATCTGTGACTTCCTGGTGGCTCAGCTGGATACAGTGTGTGCCATGTAATCATGATGTGCTGTGTTTGAATCCAGCAGGGATGCTTTCTTACACATTTGCTGTATCCTCACTGTCCTTCCTTTTTCGCTCTGTTCAACTACAAATGTTTCAGTTTATTACAGCAGCAACAGGCGACTCACAAAAGAGGAAACACAAAAAAAGCTTTGTTTAACTGCTGTATTTTTTTGTTTTTGAGTTAGACTGACAGAAACTGTATGTATGTACATATAAATATATGTACATATAAATATATATATATATATATATATATATATATATATATATATATTGACAGGCTGGATAGAAGCCACCTATGGGCCGCCAGTTGTCCATCCCTGTCCTAAACAACAACCTAGACAGGTTTTGTACAACATCCTAGTGTTTCATTTTCTAGCACATTTACAAATCCCAAAGCAATAGTGTGCATGTGCCATGTGTACACACAGGAAAATACTGCAGAAAAAAGTACATTTTCCACAATTTTGATGTCACTGGAAATGGCCTGAAAGGTTGAAGATAAACTTCCAGTGAACAAACAAAAAGGTGCCTGATGTAAAGTCTTCATTAGACAGTCTGTCACAAAGGTGAGGTTTGACATCACTTCCTCTATTGCCTGTATTTTTTCATCATCTCAGGCTGTGGTTATTGTTTTTTTTTTGTTTGTTTAGTTTTTTTTTACTTGAGTTGTTCTGCACTATAAACACAACACATAATGTTTAAAATTTGATGGAAAATCTAATGTCCATCTATTTATTTAGTATTTACCTATTACTTATTCATATAGCTGTAAACCAGGTGCATCATATCCGTGACTCCTTCATTCAAGCCAACAGAAGTTGTACAATATCACTTATAAATATTGAAAGGTTCCTAACTCAGCTGTTTTACTTTGTAAAATATTTGCTTATTTTGTTAACAGCTTTTCTGCTTCAATATGCTCAGGGTTGTGAATTCCTAAAAATAGTCATGGCTGCTGTATTTTTGCAAGTTCTCAGCAATAAAGTTATGCTCAACCAAGGAAGACAGTCAGTTATCCTCCTGAAGCAGCACAGCAGCACTCTGTGTTATCAGCAGTCTTCCAAAAACTTCTTTTGGCAGTTTCTTACTGGCATAATTTACCTTCTTCGCACTTGTTTTGCCAAAGCCTGGACAGGGCAGCATATGTTTACAAATGTTGTCAGCCACATTTTAGGTGTAGAGTTTGTGCTTTGTGATGCGAAAGTGCTTCTTTACTATATAACCATTCTCAACTCTCCATCTTTTCATGAGGTCAAAATCACCAAGTGATCCATGAGAAAACTGTTAAAAGGTACATTGTTTTTAATATTAAAGCCTAAACAGCCTTCCTACAAGGAATACCACACAGCTGACTGATTTTAGACTTTGCCATTATTTCAGCAACAAACTACACTAATGCTATCGACGAGGCACTGAAAACTGTTCTTCCTATCAAGTCAAAAGTCAAGATTTCTTGCAGCTGTAGGAAGGGTCAAAGCAAATAACATTTATACCCACATCGCAGATGTTTGTCCTTGCAAACATGCACTCCTCTCATGAATGCTGTTCTGCACAATGTTGCTATAGAAGGGCTCTTTAGGCACAGTCATTTTCCTCTGGAAGGTAATTTGCTTCATGCTTTTATCACGTTTGTGCTCATGGTTTGTTTTCATGCAATCAAACTTGTTTTATTGTGCTCTCGAACTTTTAACATAAATGTGTAATGTATAAAAAAATAAATTATAAAGTAATAATAATTGTAGATTTGCATGACCAATGTACACACTATACAGTATAAATGTACCTAATCAACACATAGACATCACTTACAGGCAGGTGTGTGCAGATCGAGTGAATTACGTGGCCAATTAGTGATGCTGGTCGCATCCACTTTCAGCTTAATCTAAAGTTGTAAATTGTCTGGAAATGCAATTAAAGTTTAAATTTATGTTGGAAATGTGTTTTTTCTCTGCCTGTTATGAGCTGTACATAATTTATGTCAGTTCATACATTATTAGCTCCTGTGGCTTTTAGAAGTAAACAGAAGCTTTTCGAATGATTGTGCTTTGATACCCAGCCATGCTGCGTAGAGAGGTGATGTTGATTCTTTTTAGTATTTGGTAACATTTGCATTTCATTTACCAGGTAGCTTTATCATTTAGCCTGGCATCTATTCCATCAACTTGATTTGATGGAATAGATGTTGATGTTTTAGCTTGATTTATTTGAAGTCCAAAAACACATTTAATGCAAAACAATCGTTCCAATTTCAATTTGACTTATGCTGTTCTAAGCAAATGCATACAAAAGTTCCCATACATAAGTCTATAAAAAAAGTAATTCTTTTGGCCTGTCACTGTTTAGAACTCTCCATTAAACTCATTAAATTAGATTGCTACTGAATCTTAGTTTGACAATTATGTTTATTTTATGCAACAACGGTCCTCAAAGGGGCTCCAATTGTCATTCATAAATGAGTTTTTAGGTAATATGCTAATAATTATGATGAAATTATCAAAGCGATCAGTGTGGCAGGTGATGAAGTGCCTCAGCAAGCATGTTACTTTTGTGGAGAAATGATTTTAGATGTATCAGGCAAAAAAAACAAAAGATGAAGCATCAGTCAGAATGCAAATGTGATGATGTTTTCTCTGTAATGTGTTCAGACCATATGTCTATTTGTAGGCTCTAAATTCACAACATAATAGATCAACATATATACAGGCAATATAAGAGGGGATATTTTCCAGGCACTATCATCTTCAATTCTATACCAAAATCAAGTAATTGTGTTACCTTCAATTATTAAAATGCTGGATATATCAAAAATAAATTTGACTTTGCATCATAGAATGCTTTGAAATTGGCCTCTGTCTCTTTAAGAACATCCTACTGTTTCAGACAGTTCCACTTCAACATGTCTTCACAACATTGCTTCAGGGGGGGGCTTTTGTGGGGCTGGAGCTCCAGGGAGGAGCTTTGTGTAAATAGGCAGAGATTTGTATCAGCAAGGGTTTAGACAGCTCCAAATGGCTACCACAGGAGATTTTAGGATTTCTCAGACACACATGAATGAAAAGTGTTCTTCATATCACAGTATTTTTTTCTAAATATGTGATATTTACAGTGATACAACAATTGTATTAGACATAAATTAAAATCTTGACTCAACCTCCCTTTAATCTGATCAGTATAATGCTCCCATTTCTGGTGACGTAGAGCAATCTGAGTAAATAGCAAAATGAAAGAAACTTTTGACTTTTAACTAAATTAAAATGACAAAGGCACACAGAAAAGCCACATTAAGATGTAGAACAATTAGCAGCATGAGTCAGCTTTAAATCTTTGAGGACAAAAGCTTGCATTCAATTAGAAAACATAAAAGAAATTCCAACCCATGCTATTGAAAATATGAAGATATCATAGTTGGAACAATCTAATGGCCGAAAACTGAGGTTGACAGAGGCTTGTTGTACAAGTACATGGTAGTTACTATTATACTCTATAATGCTGCATTAATTTAGAAGCAGATAAACAGTTTTCATACTTTATGTTCCAGTTTAAAAAAAATCCTAATTTTAGCAACTCATCCTTGAGGAGGATGGGCTGCTGCTGAGTTCTCGCGAGAGCTGTGCGTGAGTAATATGGCGGAATAGTTGGTTGAACTAAACAAGAT
>JARVJO010000330.1:17840485-17854993 GCA_031762555.1 Cynodonichthys magdalenae | reverse complement strand
AAAAAAAAAAAAAAAAAAAAAAAAAAAAAAAAAAAAAAAAAAAAAAAAAAAAAAAAAAAAGCAACTCATCCTTGGTTTTATTCCCAGAGTTGGAGATTGTCTGTGAATAATTAGCTTAGTTTGAGCTTACTTTTTAAGGAGCTTAGAAGTGCTGTGAGCTAAAGTGTAAGCCGGCTTAGCAAGGTAAGTCCTGTACACTGGCTATTGACCACATGTACTTGTGGACCACTGATACAGTATATTTTCTGAATCTTTAGGTGGTTTGCCTGAGCCTGGTCCCTGCCTGAGGGGGTTTGCTCAACCTGAAATGTTAAAGACTAAAAAGGTACCACAGAAAATGTTATTGCCCATGAAGTACTGAGCAGTCACCCACGCCCCATGTCAGAACTGTAACTGCACATCTTTTAAATGTCAGAGTTATTTTGCAGCTGTAATCAGGAGTGACATTGGCTCAACATGCCACGTGCAGGTCATAATTGCAAATATCAGCACAACAAAAAAAATTCTTTATAATAGTATTTCCTTTTTATCTAAACTGTACAGCAATGAGAACATAATAAGCCGGTGACCCTCCGTCTCAGCTTGTCTCGGCACTGATGGCAGTGAGACTAAAGTAAGAAATGTATAATGGCCTTGCAGCCGCTGTTGCCTTTTAAAGATTTCCAGATTTTCCGAGCCATTACCTTTGAGAAATGAGCCCCAGTAAAGAGTGAAATATCCTGTTTGAGCGGTGTGTTCCACACCAACATTGAGTCACACAGAAGGGGACCTTGTTTTTGTCAGTAAATCAACATGACCTGTGAGTCTTGTGGTTGCACACAAGGGGGGAATCATTGGCAGGGCCCATTCTTCAGAACTGCCTTTGTCCTCTACGTAGAGCTCTGTTTCCAATGGTTACCGGGATCGTCACATACCTGGAAGGTGCTTCAGCTGCGGCTGAGCTTTCCGGTGTGATGAAACAACAGCAATACGACAAGTTACATTTAGATCTTCTTGTGTAATTGCATTGCTAATTTGACCACAACTACTTTTAAATAGAGTAAGAATAATAAACCTTTCTATTTCCAGGAGAAGACGAATTAAGACTTCAGTGCCATTAAAGCAAATGGCGCATGTCGCTATAGTGTACCTGAAAAGACTGTAGCAACCAGCTAAGTGCCAATAAATGTACCTTTTTGTAATTCAGGCGGAGATTTCGCCATCCACCATTTCCCCTGAAGACTCTTTTTTAGAATTACATTAAAGCTCCATCTGTCTGTATAGTATTAAAGAATGTTCTATTAATGATGGGACTTGAAGACATGTAAAGAAAGTATGAAGCTGTCTGCTTTACACACCTCACAAAGGAAGGACATTTCAGAACTAAAAATCGAAATTGGGTAACGAACTGCGTATGTTTTTTAGGAACATGCTCTATACATTTTGAAGCTACAAAACTAAAAAAAAGAATTTTACATCTAAATCACTTCACAAATATTATTTTAATACACACACACACAAAAAAGAGATTTATTCTGACAGCTTACCAGGATCATACCCCTAAGCGTAATTCATTATTAAGAATGTGGCTGCCTGTATTTTTTATTTTTTTTTATAAATGTGTCATAGAACTGTCATGTATTGTCTCAAAGCCTAAGGTAGCCCCTGCAAAGACTGCTGTGGATAACAATGTTGCAGACATGCAGCTTTAGAGACAGCTCTGACTACATGATCAGGTTTCACAGATTTCCTGTATTCTGTTTCAGGAGAACCACAGGAGAAGATCAATTGAATGTGGGAAAAAATTTTTTCTGGTCTTGGCGAATTTAAACTCACTCTATTTGAGACGTGGCGATGGAAGAAGACACATTTTCAAACCCGGTGTTGCAGTTCACTGCTTTACAGCTTGCCCCAGCCATGGGCATAAAGTCACACTGTATCCATTATTAATCAAATACTTCTCAAGGACGACATCTGTGCAAATTGGTATGCAGAGAGTGCAAAAGTTACTTACCAGCAATGACTTCCAAATTAAGTATTAAAACAGAATTCTGGCCTTTCTTTATGCAACCCAAGGACATGTCTTTTTGCTGCACAAAACTGGCCACAGGGATTCTGCTGAGAAAATTTGGTTTCTTCGTGTTCGCGAGAATATTTTATGTGCATGACAGAAAAACATATTGCTGTATGATTACTTCATCTTTTTATCTTGTCGTCTAAATGGGGCTCTGCAGTAAAGAATGGAGACTTACTGAAAGACCTTGTTGAACTCTTAATTCATAAAATATGAGCAAGGTTAATGTAATCATTTCCAACAGAGATGTGATTTCTTTTAAATGAAAAGGATCATTGTATTGGACTATATAATACATATGAAATGCTTAAAATCAGCAGCTAACGGTGTAATCTTTTTGCAAGACCTACCAATTTAGCTCTTGTTGAGTTTTGATTATATCCCACAATCCATATCAGCAGGCGTTTTTTGTAGCTATCGTTGATTTACAGATGATATGATTTTCTCTCATTGCTTTATCAGCCTCTCAAACCCCAGGCAATTTTTTGTATTTCTTCCTGGAGGGAAAACATCTCTAAATTCGGACAGTGACATCTCCACAACTGTAACACTGCGATGAACTGCCTTGGGCTTGATGGATAAAAAGATACTTCAGGGGATTTTGAAACACTAAAAGTCTTTTTATCTCCCCCTCCAGGCAAGAGTTAGGCCAGGTTATGGGGAAAAACTCTATTTAAAAAAATGTGTCTGTCTTGTAATATATGCAAATTACAATCCAAACTTAAAATGAAAACTGATCTAAAAATTCCCAGCTGAAACTTTACCAAAATACAAAAGAAGTACAACTAAAAGAGTCACTGATTTATAAAAAAAATTAGCACAAAACTTAGGTCAATTCAATGTGATACTTTTGATAAAAATTAAAACAATTGTGGTGACACGTACTACATTCTAGACCAATTCAGAAAAATCGCTTTGTGTAATCTTCCCTTTAAAACAGAAGTATTTATTTGTGCAGCTCCTTGACAAAGCCTGTATGTTGATATAATCAACATTTTATACAGTCTTTAAGTTTAGTATTAGCTTAATTACTGTATATTCCAAGACCAAAGAAGCAGACGAATAAAGGTCAGAAATCAAATTATGTTTAACTGTTGTGGCCATCTGGAAGTTGTTTCACGCTAACATGCTGTGACCGAGTTGTGAGACAACAATTAGTATATGCCCTTAAATCTCCTATAAATAGGTGCTCATCTTTCCTCAGTAAAAATAAGACTCCCTTCCCACATTCCAACAATCATAATATCTACAACCAATCACAATTTTTCTGTCCGGAAATAATAAGGAACAGAAAACTGCAATGTTGAGATAAAACCCAGTTTATTTTACAGCAAATTACTATGATGGATAAAATGTATATAAGGAAAATAAACCAATGGCTTCAAACATCAGCTTCTAGTTAATTATCATAAAATAATTTTAATGTGTTTAAATTACTAAAAACAAACCTAATATCTAATGTTGCGCAAGTGTGTTATTCAGCATATGGTTTCTTATATGTTGGTCAAATGAAACATTTAAAAGTGGCAGAATGTTTCAAAGTTTTTCGTCTTTCAGCTTCTTTCCTTTCCTCCAGTCTGCCTCCTGAACACCAGATCTGAACAAACTCTGTGGCGGCTACACACTCCCCTGGGGTGCATATTAAGCTGGGTGTGGAAGCACATCTTGGCATAAGCTTCCACCTCTAATGCTTAAGGCACGGGCGTTCAATTTTCAAAAATAAAGTTTAAAGCTAGGTGTGAAATGACATACATTCGATCAATAACAATAAGAGTAGCTACACGTGTACAGTATGTGTGTATTACAGCCTGACTTTCTGGTGCTCACAGAGTATATAATAACCTGCCCTCAAGGAAGAATAATGTAGTTTTTTTTCTGCATGATGTAGCTAAAGTTTTCCTTAGAAGGTCATTTATTGGTTTTAGTTTGAGCTGTCATCAGTCGACTCTTTTTCAATTAAAACACAACCTTGGTATAATCGCAGTGCATATAAAATATTAATGCCACTGAAGAATATTTGTACAAAAACTGTGAAAATCCATATTGTTAGCTGTTTTATTAAGATGTAATAACTGGAGACCAGACATCTATAGATGCTAATGTAATACTGTCTACACTGTGTATATGTTCTGCAGTACAATGTATTTTCCATCATGGTATTTTTTTTGTTTTACACACACAATCATTTTTCCTGGGAGAAGTCCAGATTAAACTGGCGATGGTCATTGTGGATCTGTGGTGTCTGTGAATTCTGGGAGCAGCTAATATGAGCTGCTCATAAACCCACCCCCACTCATATTCAAATTCTGTCACAGTGGAAATAAATCCCTTTATAGAGGGCAAAGGTTCACAGAAGAAGTTTCAATGAAAGTCTCTTATCAAAGCACAGAGTTATTATGGTAAGTTATTAAATTATCTCTTGAATGACTCAAGTCCGACTAAAGGGTCCTCTCTCATGTAGTGATCAGTGTTTGGAAGGCATGGCTCAGTCAGCGCACACTTAGTGGCTGACATTCAGCTAATGGATCGTCATGCTGTTATATATTCACAACCCTGCTGTTTCTGAGAACAGGTTGGATTTGGGTATGAAGGGATTCATCACTGGCGTCTACACACTTGGGGTGTACCAGAGGGTAAACAAAAAGGAGAAGAATGGATCATGCCATTCCTCAAAGGCACAAGGCTTAAAACAGCATCCATTGACTACAGAGTGGCCTCTCTTAAAAAAATAAATAAATCGAGGAGTCAATTGACCAGTAGGCAGTGAAAGATTTGGTGAGTTTGTGGAAGTGGTCTAAAGTTCACTTAACTGTGGAAGTCCACCTTCCTCAAACCCTATAGTAACACTTAAAGGCAGCAATGGACCCTCAGGAAACTGCACAAGAACACCATGTAATGGTAAAAGCATCCTTTTTTCAGCTCACAATTACTCTGCGAAATTGCCACCGTGGCCTCAGAAAATGAAATGGGCCTACAGCAGTGCTGTGACCTCTCACCTGTGAATGCAGTGTGCTCTGTTGGCTCTAGTTTAAAGACTCCTTGGACGACACTGTGCAAGTAACAAAACATAATTTCACGTTCGTTCAATTTGCAAGCGAAAAGCCAGAAGTTTACAGTACCTTTTAACACATCACGACTCTAAATATAATCTATGAAACAATGAGTGGAAACTCGAGGAAACTACCATCTGTCACCTAATGTGGTTTTTTTTTTGTGTATGTGTTTCAGAAACTCATAAGTAAAAGAGAAATCCCTAGTGCCATCTCACTCAGACTCGCAGTCAACCACTGACTGTGATGTCTTTGAAGTTGAGATTCCAAATTGATTTTCTTTAAGTTGCTTTAATGGCTTGGAGCTGCCATCTCATTAACACCGTCCCAATCTCTATGACTCATTAAACTTGAATGTGGGTTGTGTGTGTCTAAATCCAAACGAAATAATCACAGCTTCCCTTAGTGGCCCTGTTGTGCCATATCCCTCCCTTCGTCAAACTTTCTCTGTAATATTGGCTCGTATTTCTCATATTCGGTCACGTAACCACAAACACCGAATACACAGGATGTGTCACCAGCACCAGAGCTGCTTCACTGACTTTGGGGATAACGTTATGAGCAATGCGGGCAATTTGATCCCAAGAGGAACATAGTTTCAAAAGGGCCTTTAGTGTGAGACACTTAACCTGGCCAGCTAATCACCCATGCTAATTATATCTGCTGTGAGTCCATATGCTGAACATAAGCAGCCAACAATGAACAGCTTTCATCTTAACCACAGAATATAATGTACTGTATGATCACAGTATGTGTGATATCACATCAGGTATTTTGCTGTCGATTGATCAGCTGTCCAAAAATATTTAGATTCTGTGATAAATTAACATGACTAAAACAATGGTTCTCAATTATTTTCTATCAGCCACTATACGAGATGCACTGGACCAAATGAATTGTTTTGAACAGTCTTTGTTTGTTTTGGGTTCATGTCATTTAATACGTATTGAGGAATTATAGAATGGATTTTTTGTGACAGGTGATTGTAATGCAATCATGAATTTCTTTCTACCATTTAAAATGCTATTAAAGTGATGGTTGTGCTCAGGTTTTTTGTGGCATGTATACATTCAAGTATGTTTTTTGTTTCCTCTCTCCTCCCACATTGTTGCTACCTCCAGTTGTGACATCTCTGTGACTTAAGTGCTTAACAATGCTGCTTACAAAGACAGCAATCCTCTCAGGCTCCAGTACTCACTCTTAGCAGAAGATTTCTTGCGGTGTGCTGTGATCCCATCAGGTCATAAGTGCAGAGAAATGGCTCATCTACATCCCAGAGGGGTAAACTTGGACCAAGGCCATTCAAATTATCGTTAAAGACCAAACAAAGTGTGTGAAACAATAAGGAACAATGCCGTTCAATAGAAAAAGTACTGAAAGAGAATTAGTCTAATTTGCCTGTGCACTTGTTCAATTATCAGCTTGTTTTGCTGGCCTTTAAGAGCTGCGGATTTTGCTAGGCTGTTACAACAATAGAGGAGTAGCTCATTTAAAAGTTCAACAACCAGTGAGGATTACTGTTATGTGCATGGTGTTAGTCATTGTTAGTCATTTCCCTTTTTAAAGTGAAAGATAAAGAGATTGTGGGAAGCTAAAGGTTAGAGCATCAGGGGATCAGCTCTCTTTTCTGTCTGTGAATGTGTGGCAGAAAGAGAAATTGTCTCCCCTCCTTTTTAACGACTGGTGAACAATAAAACCAAGGAGAGACCACTGAAGATGTGTGGAAGGGCTTTTGTACAGCTTCCTTTTGTTGTGTGCTTCCTAAAAGGGGCAGGAAAAAATAGAGCATCTGTACCCAAAATTGGTAGGATTTTATTTATTAATAAATATAAAATAATATATGTCACTTATGATCATGGTTCATTTTCTTAGGCATTTAAGTGCTGTAAAAGTGGCTACAATAGTATATATATGAGGTACTTTTTAAACTTTGCAAAGAAAGTTAATCAGTTGAAAAGTTGAGCACTATTTATTTTATTTAATTCAGTTTGACTTTTTTTGTCATGAATTACCAAACATTAACTGGACTGGACTCTAATTAAAGTCAGAGTAAAATGAAAATACACTCAAAAATATTTTTGTTTATTTTTGTTTGGGTTTGCTTCATGAATTTGTAACTTCCATAGATAATTTGGCAATTACCTTAAATAATTACCCTAAATGTGTTTGCATTATTTACAGAATCAGAGATTAATTTGTGTAGAGCATGCAATTTTCCTTTTTTTTTGACATCTGTTGTAATTGTTTCTGATTTTGTTGTGAGTATCTTCTTCTCAGAAAGTTTTTATCTGTTTTTAGTCACAGTAGGAACAAACCTGCAGGCATCCCTGACTATAAATAAATGCTGAAAAGGCACATAACCCACCAATACCACAAACTTAATACAGAATGTGTATAAAATAGAGGCTTTAACCCAACATGCAGTCATTTTTCTCAGTAATACACTGTTCTTTTTTCAGAGATTTATCATAGAAAATGTATTCAGAGGTCCTCACATTTGTCTTTTTGGGTTGCCGTATTGAAATAGTGTTTTTATTCTATCTGCTGACTGCATAAGTTCTTTTTATATTGCGAGTTCCTACCGCTATCATTTATTTCTGTTTACACAGAATAAAGTTCAAGCACAGAAGTGGATTGGAACAGCAGTACTTCTCTTGAAGTGCAAAGACTTTACAAATGGCTTGTGAGTTGGCACCATGATAGACGTGGCAGACTGTGCTTGTTTGGGTGGTCCAAATGCAGCTGGGTGATGGACTTTGTATTAATATGTATTTCCATTGGGTTTTTTTTACAATAAAGAACCAATTTATATGCTGAGAATGATGAAAACTAGTATTGTTCAAATTTACAGAGATCTTTCATGCCATCTCTGGTCAATAGTCCAGTTTTCTATTAAATTTATAATTGGTGATTTATTATTGGTTATGTTCTTGTTTTAATCAGAATGACTGTTTTAGTTGTCAGTGTTTCTATCTGACAGAACTTTTAAAAGAATAACAAATGAAACCAACTAACTTGGGAGCGTTATTTAAAAAAATGGCAATGGTATAAGAGTTTTATGGTGTTCAGGAGAATGCTGCGTGGCTGCAGTATAATGGGCTGCCCATGACCTATTTGAACACTATAATAATGTCCCAGTGGAGCTGAGAGCACGGTATAAATGAGTTAACTTGGCAAGATGCCTGGACATTAAAGTCTCCTATAGAACTGGAATATACAAAGAAAAGTGTGCCGTTAAAAACTGAGCTTCATGAAGCTTGAGTTGATATCTCATGCATCCCCTGCCAGGATGTCCTAAATTATTTTATTGTTACTTGTGTCTAAGTTTAAAAAAAATGATGAGCAGCTCTGTCTTTGAAGTGCAGCTGTTTGATGCAGTGCAGCACCTTGCCTTATGCAACTGCAGGAAAAGCGTTTTCACACCAGTTGTTGTCTATTTTAGTTTATTTTATCTGATAGATGTGCCAGCACAAGTAGAAGTTGTTGTATTTCAAAGGTGATCATGGTCTGTCCAGTTCAGTTTAGGTATTGCCTGTCTGGCAGCAGCACTGGATTTTGTTGTCAGTGTAAATCCACTCTCCCTAAAGCATCTTTGGCTTCGCCACTTACTCTCATGTGTATAAGCCTCTTCTTCACACCGTCATATTTCTACCTTCAGTCTTGTGGAGCACATTTCTTTGTGCTTATCCATCACTCTGCTTTTTTGTTTCTGACTGTTATATCACCTACACTTTGGAAGTTTTGACTGGAAAGAAACTAAACATCAACCTCCCAGTGTTTTTCTGGGTCAATTGCAAAATGAAATACAGTGGGACTTGTCAGGGATGCACCAGCGCTGGTTTCTATGGTAACTGCAGGGCTGTATTTAGTGCAGTTGTTTCACTGCGCCCGGCTCTCTGTTTTCAACCAGGCAAAGAGGGAAGAGTGAGGACCGTTCCCATGGGGGATAAGCTGAAAGTGGGGCAACAACTCGCATCACCGTCAAACAAAATGTCTCAAGTCGAGGAGGCATCGCGTCAGGAATTCCATACCTGATTTTTTTCAGGAGGAGGCAGTGCTCAAAGAAGACACAAACAATCAAACACTAAAGATGTAACAGGCATCAGTTGTCTGTTGACACACAACTCTGACCTTTCAAGTTAGCATCTTTCAGCTGTGAACTGTCAAAATAAAATGATGGAAAACTTTGATGTCAGCAAGTGCATGAAAAAATGATTAGTGACATGAAACCCAGCCATATATAAAGGTTAAAGTGTTAAATTCAGGGTGTTTGTTCAGTAAGAATCCAAAGTTCACATTACTTTTTAAAATATTTTTTTACTTTATGTATTTCTAAAAATTGTTGTGGATGAAAACAGTTTTAGAAATAGTTCTGTATTTACAAAGATATTTTTAGAAATAAATAAAAATATACTTTTTTGGGAGAAAAAAATGCATCATTGTGTTGACGAAACCTACACGGAAGAAAGAAGGGGGAAAATAAGCTCCTCTAAACACTGACATGAAACAAGCATTGCACATTTAACATTTGTGCTGATGAGAAACGTGACGGAAAACAAAATTATTTTGTGTCAGAAAAACAACGGAGCATTGCAGTGCCAGGTGGCTGCAAGATGAGAAGCCTTTTAAAGGAACGTAGTATTCAAATTAGGTTGGAGTAAAACTGTGACGAGGGAAGGGATTAAGCTGTTTGAACTCTGACACCCCACACTTTTCATTTAGCACCTGAATTCATTTCCAAGGCCACAATAGACAATTTTTACTGACACACAAAATTCAGTGAAGTGCAATCCACTTAAAAAATTTGATTTTAAAGTATTCTACTTCATCAATTAGAAAAAGAACCTTGAGAACAAAATGTGAAATATTTTATTAAAGATAGATGAAATACATTAGGCCAGAAATGAACCGAAACAAAATTTTATTATACAGAGATTTGCTGAGGAAAGTTTTCAAGAAGAGGAAATATTAAGGACCCAGTGAAGTTTGGTGATGGTAAAAGCTACCATTTACTGCTTTTAGACATATCTGGCTCTTGACAAACATGCACTGAAAGATTTATGAGGTAAGAAGAGCAAAAAAAAAAGAAAACCCGTCAGTGCCTTTGAGTACTACATGTCAAAGACAGGACAGTTGGAGAGACATGTGCTGCATATAGAAATATATCCGCTACCTTCACTTCTTGTTCTGCATTTCAGGTTTATAGTGGATCATCCAAATACAGTAAACCTGAAATATTCTGACAAGGAACTGTGATAACTCAAAGTGCATTCTACGAAAGAAATGTGCACTTTTGTTTATCTAGGTGTACTTTTTACTCCTCTGTGGTAATTACAAAAAATTTTACTTTCCCCATTATATATATAAAAAAACAGTGATGCACCTAAAGGCCTAGCATTCCTTGAATGTTTGGAGATAACAATGTTGAATATAGCATACTCAGAGTATGTGTTGTGAATGACTGTTACTACCTCATCAAATTTTAACCATGTTAAAGCCTTTTATGTGTTGACTAATGTTGTGCTGTGGTAGCCATCAAGAATTGGACTGACTCCAAAAGTTCATCCGTTGTAAATGTACCTTCAATTGTAATTCTCTGAAAGCTTTATTACAATGCATTTAGTGGTTTATGGTACATTTTGCTAACAGAAAACAAGTTTGACTACAACAGCCAAGGCAGACGTTTTAAGCAAAAATCTCACACGATGACTGGCACTTGGATTGTGTTTTGTGAAGGACTCCCAGCTATTACCACACCAAGCTTTTGCACAATATTTGTCAAATCGACTGGGTTAAAACTATCCTAAAGATTTCTAGTAAAATTTCAAACAATTATCTTGTGTAATCTGTTAGAACTCACATTATGTGTCGGGGATTTATTTTAACTACTACCACACCAAATTATGTCAATGTCAATTTATTTATATGGCACATAAAAACAACAAGAGTTAACCAAAGTGCTTCACAATTCAGCCAAATAAAAAAAAAAAAACAACAAATAAATATAAACAATAGGATAGGATCCATTTAAAATAGAGAAATTGATTGTTAAAATATTAGCTTTAAAATAATCTCAAAGTCTACCAGAATGAAAGACCAAGGAATAAAAATGAGTTTTAAGCAGAGATTTAAAAATCTCAACAGTTTCAGCGGTCCGAGTGCTAAGAGGTAAGCCATTCCAAAGGTTTGGGGCAGAAACTGCAAAGGCCCGATCACCTCTAAACTTTTGTCTAGATCTAGGAACATCTAAGAGAAACTGGTTGGATGACCGAAGTTCTCTAACTTGGAGTGTGGATGTTAATGAGATCACACAGGTAAGATGAGGCCAGACCTTTTAAAGCTTTAAAAGTAAGCAATAAAATCTTAAAATGTATCCTAAAATGAACAGGAAGCCAATAAAGAGAAGCCAAAACCGGGGATATGTGTTCATGTTATAGGTCAATATATGTAAATCTAACTGAACTATAGCCATTTTGGGTTTTCTCTGGTCAGTTATCTGTGGCAGCCATCTTGAGATTACATCCAAGGATTACTTTCTGTGAATTTCATTAAAATCTGTCCACTTGTTCATAGGATACTTTGGTAATGGACAGATGGACACACACGCTTTTGTCCACCTTTGCCTTTGGCGACAGACACTGAAAATGTTACAAGAAGTGATGAAAATGTTTGTTTCCTTCCAAACAATATTCCAATATTTCTTGAGTTTTTGGCATGTACGTTTATTGTCACACAATGAAGATTGCCAAACCTCTTTGTTCTGAGCCTTTTTCAACAAATGCTCATTCACAAAGCTTCCACTGGCACCAGCTTAACAATCCCTTCATTTCATCTAACAATAGATTTGTTAGAAAACTGTGGGAAGCCTTTATATTGAGGCCATCTCAGGAATGATGCCAGCCAGCTCTGCTAATGTTGAGCGAGACAATGAGACACCTCAGAGAAAGCAGCATGGGTTACAATGTAGTTGATAGTGAAGGACTGAGGGTATCTACACAGCTGTGGCAGGACAGCTGGGAATGAAACCAAAACAAAAAGCAGGTGTTTTGATTTTTCAGTCGCCACACAGGTGAGGTAGTGAGATGAAACGACACTGACACGTGTAAGATACAGCTGTGGACAAACAGTGCACAGCATGTCAGCTCCGTTCACTGCTGCTTACATCTCAGCGCACTTCACGTTATCTGCATTCGCACATAATTCTTGTAATCTCACATAAGCAGCTGTGTGGAATATAAAAGTTTAATCCATTTCCCCAAAGGATTACTTCTCATTCAGTATGACTGAACCGTTTACACCAAGTCTGTTTATTTTCTGCATAGTATTTTCTACAGAATGGCGTTTTTTAAAAGCAAAAATAGTATCTGCGATTAAAAATAAAGGCGTGAAACATTAAAAAGAACGTGTGAAAAATTACAACTTTTAAATGAGGACGCAAAGAAAAGAACACCAAGTTCATTTGTACATTTTTTGTTATCGATTCTGATTTCCTCCAGTTTGTCACAACCAAATTTGAGACTACGTTTTCAAATCAAATCACAGCAGCGAATGTCAACAGTGACAGCTGTGCAGATGGAAAATAAATGATTATGCTGCACATGTCACCTCATAGCCATGTATAGCTTACATGGTGGTCATTTAGTGTTTACAATTTCAGCATTTATGTGACAATTTAATACAACTGTCAACAGCTCAAAGATTACAAATTCACTGCTGCGTTCAATAGCCTGTCACAGCGAGTCGCGTTCATTTTCACTCCTCTCTGACAATTGGGTCATTATTTTTTCATTATTGTGTTTCTTATCTCTTTACAATGAGTCAAAACATTTCTGCTTTTGTGTGTCGTGCAAAGAAGGAATGAGAAGGAGATGACTTGATTTTAGTGGCTGTCGAATGTGAACATGTGTAGTTGTACATTTTACCTTATTAGTCATTACTCTAAAGCTCACGCTTCCTCATGCAGACATATTGATGGATTAATTAATTGATTGCCACCTGATAAAGTAGAATACAGTGTTAAAATTAGCAGCTTTCCCATTGCTAATATTTCTTACCTATCTTCTTTTTTAAGTTAAAACTACGATGTTTGTTGCCATTATGTCTTTATTAATTTATTTTTAAGTAATGCTGATGAAGTTGCCACTGTTTTTCTTTTTTTTTTTTTGCTAGTTTGAAGCTAAAACGTTTAGGAGTCAAAGTTCTTACAATGAAAACAATTGCAAATTATTTTACACAAACAAATAAAATAAATACAAAAATATTGAAGCCAGGCATGAAACAGATAACTTAGAGGTAAAAACAAAATTATGCAGATAATAAAAATAACTAAGACAGAAACATTCTAGAATCCAGAAACAATGACATAATTTTTAAAGGTCACTATTTGGTCATTTTTTCCTGTTTTATCATTGTGATATAGCAGCTATTGAAGATGTTCCTTCATTCAAAGCGCCATTGTGCTCTAATTTGCATTTACAATAAAATTACAAGTGTGCCTCTGTCTTTTAAAAAAATATACCTTATTTCAATTTTAGCTTAAAAACTAAAAGGAGTCTTTCTGTGTGGGATTGGTATGTTCTCCCCCTGAATGTGTGGCTTCCACCAGTCACACATTAACTACTGGAATATTCACTATTTGCCCCTCTCCCTTTACTCTAATTGTAAAAGAGTTTGTCCAGAAAATGTGTACAAAGCAAAGATATCATCAGTTCTGTACAAATAGTCACTGAGGCAGTTTTTTTTTGTGATACACATGATTTAATTTCATTCTATTCATCAGTGCTGTCTACTTTTTCTTTTGAGGGCACAACAAAACTCCTGCGGATTTGCAAGATAAAGGATCATCCTTCTTCTAGCTATTAATATAAAAAGGCTAATTCTATTTGTCATGCTCACCGTTTAATATATTTCTTTCAAAAATGTTTTCAGCAGAGGTGCAGACAGAAGAATGATATTCCTGAAAATAATGTCCGCCATTTGATTTATAATGAGTGAATCTGCAGAGGAGTAATCTACTTTTGTGATGCTCGGGGCTGAGTGAAGACTGAGAATAAACACCACCTCCGGACAACCGAGCTGTCATTAATCAGGCCCTTGGCTGACAGTCCAGTGCCTGCTGCTGCTGCAGTCCCTTCAGACCCCATCCTGGAATATTTATGTTGATTGTTTGTACTCACTCTTTCCTCGTCTGCTAAGACATGCCAATATGCCGTAACAGATTTCAGTACTTTCAGTTTGACCCTAGATAACATGACTTCTGACAGAGATTTCAAAATGGGTCTCCTTAGTGCTGGTTAAGGGTCTAATTTTCTCTTGCTTGTTGAAGTAGCATTAGCCGTGTTTCCATCAACGTTTCTTAATTCGCATTTTGAAATTTCGCATCAGAAAAGCTGAATGGAAACGGCC
>JARVJO010000330.1:17822165-17840385 GCA_031762555.1 Cynodonichthys magdalenae | reverse complement strand
TTTATTATTCATTTCCTTTTTGCGAAATTTTTAAAATTCGCTCTAAATTCGAATTAAATTGGATGGAAACACGGCTATTGAACAAGAGTTTGCAGTCATGAGCTTATGGGACGTGTGAGATGTGATGAGCAGTGTCTGACAAATTA
This sequence comes from Cynodonichthys magdalenae, assembly GCA_031762555.1. NCBI lineage: Eukaryota > Metazoa > Chordata > Actinopteri > Cyprinodontiformes > Rivulidae > Cynodonichthys > Cynodonichthys magdalenae. Next base: position 17,840,239 of record JARVJO010000330.1, on the reverse strand, counting down.
GACAAGAGAAAGTGTCGTTTACAAATTTTTCTTAGGAGCTATAATTTTTGTATATAAATTACACTTAAAATTAAGGATTTTGTTATTAAGCGAGGTGTATTATGTATTTTCCAAGCACGGTGTTCAATTCTCTAGCTTAATCAAGTAAATACCTTCAGTTGTTGTGAAAAAGCTGTAAAGATCAAAAATAAATTTGACTTTGCATCATAGCCTATCCACCATGGCCTCTGTCTCTCTGTCCTACTATTTGCAACACTCCCACTTCAGCATGTTGTCTTAAAATGTGTTGGGGAGGGGTGCTGTCTGGGGAGGGGGCCCAGCTGCAGACTGAGCTCCAGGGAGGAGCTGTGTGTAAACAGGCGGAGCTTTGTTTTCTTTGATTTAAAAGATATAAGTATTCTGCAAACATGCATGAATGAGTCAAAGGAACACTCTGGGTATGTTTTTGATGATGGAATGACATTATATAAGATGATATAAGGCTTCAAAAGGAAAGCTGAAAACAACACAAACCAGACACACAGGTCCCTACAGTATGCCTAGGTAACCTTTACAAAAGACAGGACAGATTCTTGGAACACAAATCTTAAATCTGTTCATGCGTTTCAAAATGCAACACTTTACTCACCTTCTGCAGGAAAAAAAACAGGTTGTTTTCAGGAGACAACTGAAAGCTCCCCTTTGTGAGGAGCTTTCCATTAGTGCTACGGCACACCCACACATCCCGTGTCTCAGAAGCACACGGCGCATCATATATGGACTCTGCCATTGTTTGCATATGCAGCAGCTTCTCTGAATTCTGTAGCAGGAACTGTCAAAGATGGGAATCAGTTTCATTTCTCATCTCAAACTGTGCTTCTCCAGCTCTGCTTTTAGAGTTGGACAGAGAATCTTGATTTTTATGGCAGACATATGCCAAATTTCGTTCATTTTATTTTACTTCAGAGAAGCACTGTGTTGACTGTAAATTCAAAGGCATCCTGAAAGTAAATTTTGGCAAGCATAAGATCCAAGGCACACAGGGGTCTTTGATCAGCTCTGTGGATTTATATTAAGATTAACATTTTTGAAAACTGAATGAGGCTTCATTTAAATTTTCTTAAAAACGTGAGCCATCTAGGTTATACGAGTTTCAAATATTTCAAGGTGCATTTCACACAGAAGCTGCATTGAGGAGTTAGGCACTCTTCCTGCTTATGTAGGTGCATTGTTGTAGGAGGGGATGTGTGCCTTGAGGGCAAGCAATAAAATCATCAAACAAAACACGTAATGTACTCAAAGCTGGCCTTTCTCCAGAAGTTTAGAGGGCACTGTGTAAAAATATGTTTACGGTCTGGTAAAAAACACACTTAGATTTCAAGAAAATGGTCAAGATTTATTAAGTACAAAGTCCATTTAAACCACAGAGTCATTTATCAGGCATGAAAATTTATGGCAGCAACCTGACTGCGGAGTAAATAAGACCTGCTGCTCAGGTCACCTCATAGGTCGGACAACTGGATGTTTCTTGAGCTCTTTTTTTAATTATTTTGTTTCATTTTTACTTTTGTAGTGAAGGTTAATAAAAAAATTAAACATATTTTGTTTTAAAAACATCAATTTAATTAAAAATATCAAAGGGTATTTATAGTTTAAAAGAAATTTTGAGAAATAATTCAGCTTTTAAGGATTTAGGTGAGAGAACAATCAGTGAGTTGGCAAAGCTTTTTCGATTCCATGAGGTAATCTCTTGTGGATTACAGAATTAGTGCAAAAAGAGCTTTGACTTTTCTACAATTTAAAGTTGCTTTACCTTGGAGCTAGAATGTCTTGTTTGATTTAGGATTATGAAGAGATTGTTTTTATCTGGATTTTTTTTTTTTTTTTAGATAAATGGGCTGCGTTTGCAGTGGTTGTCTTGTCTTGTTGACCACTCAGGGTTTTTGCACATCTGATCACACCTTGATCCCGAGGTCCGGTGGGTTTCAGTGTTGATATCTGAATTGGGGAAAGTGGGATCAAACTACCAACTTTCTGATAAGCCCACTTCATCTTGAGTCACTTCAACTCTGTTCATATTTTTCATAATTATTCAAGAAAACTCATTTTGTCCAAACTTTCAAATACCATTGGATTCTGTGGCAGTCATGTTCTTTGATGACAGATTCTTTGAAGTGCAGAATATTCAACGCCTTTTTGAAGAGGGAAATTATACATCCAGAACGACAGTTTTTAAATCCCTGTTTTCTAATACTCGGTTGTTTGTGTGCTTGGGGGAAACCAAGAGCTTGAAATGTTTAAGGATCCAATCCAGATTCTTTATTGATTCAAAGACCAATATTTTTGTAATTTTCTGTGGCTATTTCTGCAGCGTGTCCAGCTTTACCCAGACCTTAGTCTAATTTAAAGGCAGATCACTGAATAGAAAAAGGTGTTTTCTTTAGAAAATCTGTATTGAGACATTGTGGACATTCTTTGGTGTGTGACATTCAACGAAATAAGTTTTACAGCGTTAATAATAGATTAGGGATGCACAGCCAGAATAACATTTTCGAATCCTTGTCTGTGTTTAATGGTTTTAGATAAGACACCCTCCTTATTAGTTGTAAATTAATTCCTCCTCAACCACATTAGAGTTTGAAGTGTTTTTTTTTTTTTTGGTCACACGGCGGCTTTGAGTGTTAAACACCTTCTGTGGGTTCCTTTGGTTTGCTTCCTCCCTGACAACAAAAGTTGTCTGACTGGTGTTACAAGTGATTACAAAATTGAGTTTCACAGAGGAAAATAGAAAAGATGTGTCCTGAGACAATTTCTGCTTTTGAACCACTCCTGCAGCATTATCTACAAACTGTGCCATCTGACATTTTCACCAGATGGTCTGGTCTCAACTGAAAAGTGGGGAACAGTCACAAAATAAGAAAAGATTTGGTATTTGGTGCTTCATAGCAAGACTTACAATCTAATTTATTTTACTGTGAGTTCATGTGTCTGACGTGCTGTGGGAAAGAGATTTATAATACATCTGGTTGCAATTGTTATAGTTCACGATAGGCATTTTTCCATTGTAAGGTCCGGCTTGGCCTGCCCTGGCCCCAGTCAGCCTAGTCTTATTCTACCCCAGCCCTGGTTGTGTTTGCATTGAGCAGAGTGCCGCCTCATTGTGGGCAGGAATCAAAACATTACAAACATGTCAATCTTACTTTGTTTATTTGCGACAAAACAATAATGGACCAAACTCGAAGGAAAAGTACTGAAGACTGTGGTGGATCATCCAGCATTGTGACGTTTATATGAGAGGGCAGGATGAAAGAAAATAGTAAGCTAATGGTAGATAATGTTAGCTTGTTTATTTTAAAGATATACACCAGTGTTCCAGTCAATGACCAACAACAGCTGACATCAAATCGGGCTGGGCATGTCAGCTCGTATAGAACCATGGGTCTCGGAGTTCCTGAAATCGAGGACATGACACGGGCCACACCGGTGGACCCTATGTTAGCTGAAGAGAAACAGAGAAGTGGGGTGGAGAAGAGAGGAAAGGGAGACAAGCCTGATCATCTTTAAAATAGTGACCCGAGTTACTGGGACAACAACATACCAACAGGAATACGGGACAGGTGTAATGCCTAAATTTGATCAGCTGGGATGGAGGGCACTGCCTCTTAGTCTCTTGGTTTGATTTGATGTTTACGCTGCTTCAATTTTAGTATTAAACAATATTAATACTAAAAGATATTTCTATATTTCAATGACCAAACCAACGCAAATGTGCGTTTCCATTTAACCGTTTGGGTTAAATTGTAAGAGGGGCAGGGCCAGCCCTAGACATCTGGGCACCCTAAGCAGGATATGTATTCGTGACCCTACTTTGCCAAAAACAGACAGTTAAAGATGCACAAAACCAAATGATGTATGTGATTCCAAACCTTGTGCATCAAATTCTACTTGTATGAACATAGTGCACCATAGTTTACTGCTAACTGAGCACACTCACAAAATACTGTATGAGTGTGTGAATGGGTAAATGAGGGCACAGATTGGATAGCCTGGTTGGTTAGAAAAGTGCTGTGTAAGCAGTTCATCAGTTATTGGTCTGAATGTTGCTCAATGTGGAAACTTAATATCAGATTAATTTTACATGACCACCGGGGGGGTTACAAGACCTCTTAGGCCCGGGGCCTACCAGGAGGCTATGTAGGCCCTGCCTATATCACATGTGAAATGTATTTTGTTGTTTTAAATGCGCTAATTGAGTTGTTGCTTATATTAAACTGGAAACCAATGAAAAAAATGGTAGCTCAAGGAAAATGTAAAAATGCCCAATCATATGTTTTAGTGCTTCATTTGGTGTTCCTCACATATCAGGCATTCCTCATTGCACTTGCCCTTGTGCTTCCTGCATATGTGGCAGTGACTGTGGAATAATACAAAATAAAGTAAGTCTTACATTATTATGCTTGGTTTGTGGAAGGTGTAACATGTAAGTGACCACAGTGCTGCATCCAGTCTGTAAAAAGTCTGGTCAAACAAAAAAACAGCTGTAGAAAAATGTTATTGCTTACAGCCAAATGTGTTTTCTCACCAGTGTGTCTCTCTGAATGACAGGACCAGGTACTTGTAGAGTGAAATAAAAAAAAAATGTTTCATATAAAGAAAAATAAGACTCCTCCGGCTGGATTCTGTAGGATGTTACAATGATTGTAAACATGAGTTACAGAGCGGTAATCATTTCGCTGAGGCGCTATTGCCACATTTATACAATAAATGAGACTCTGGGGAATATTGCTATTCATCTGGACACGATGTGTTAATTTTCAGCATTTCACTGTAAATGAGTTTCTTTAGTCACTGCACACCACTAGGGCTTTATTCTGTTTAAGATGAATTTTATTTAAAAACTGCAAGCAACTGCCTTTCCTCTTTGAATAATTTCATTGTAGTCATATTACCATGCTTTAACTTGAATTGGTTGATATAAGATTGAGGAATAGAGCAATTACTGTTATTTTATTTATTTGCTTTATACAGTATACTAGTATTACTTGGCTATTTTGATCCTGTGCTAATACATTTACTGTCTAGTGGTGATATGAAGTTGACTATTCTTACATCCTTTGTGCAGAATAGAAAAATGTGAGCAATTCTGTCTTGTGTGCTTTTTAAAACGTGTCTCAATGCATTATTCTTGAATAAACTACACAGGGCATTAAAAATTCAGTGAAACCAGCCATTGTTTATCCTCCCTTAATAGTATTTTGAGTAGACCAGCGTTCAAAAATCTCCACTGTTGCTCTCTAAAGACTTGTATCAACATAAATAAGCCACTTTAAGCTTTGTACCAGTGTTGCAAGACTCTGTAAGATTTCCAGGCCATTCTTGAGCTCGAAATGTTCATGTTGACTTTTGGTTTTAAGCTTCAGAGATCAGCTGAGATCTCGGTTGTGTAATTATTTTAACTCTTATGCCGAGGTCAGGCAGTTAAAGGCCTGCTCAGGACTCTCCTACTGGCTTACACATTCTTCTGGAACTGAATAATTACTCAATATTTTGGTTAAAAGAAATGATTTGTTGCCAGAATGTTAAGTCTCACTACATTTTTTTATTATTAAGATGCAAAAAATGTAGCCTTCAAAAACTGTGAATACAATTTATTTTTGTCTAAGTTGTTTGCTTTATCTGTGCAAACATGTGCAAGACAATCTAAGGTTCACTAGTTGGTTGCCAAATGAATTTTTTTAAAAGTCCTAAATATTGCTTTTGTTAAAATATTTTTTTCTTCTTTTGGATTTCTTTGTATATCTTTAAAGTAAAATTGTAAAAAAATAAGTCCATCACTGACTAATTTGGGATGTTAGTCAATCTATTCATCTAATCCTTTTCTTCACCTGCTTTTAATTTTCCAGGTCCAGCAGTCAATGGGCCTCATGCAAGAACCGTTCGTACGAACAGATTTGTTCTTGAGTTGTGCGTACAAGTGATTTAGGAGAACTTGCCGCATTCACCAATCTTCTTGTATTGTTTCAGATACGAACAAAACAAAATACGAAAATGTTCTTGCATGAGGCCCAATGTGTGAGAAGTGGGGTACTCACTGGACAGGTTGTGTCACAGGGCCACACAGAGACAAACAAGATACATTAAAGTTACCAATTAATCTAACACACGTGCTTTTGGTCTGAGAGAGGAGACTAGGGTAAAAGAAAACCCACATGTGCACAAAAAGTAAATATAAACACTCAGGAAGTCTCTAAGCAAGGAGGCAATGATGATGATTTTGGCTAGCACGGAAACAAGTCAACCAAAAACATCTAAAGATGATATAATGTGTGGTCATTATGAAGGGATTTATTCTTATAGACTTTTGGAAAAGGCCTTTATGAGTCGATAACTGTAGACTACAATTAGACCCTCTTGGAAATGGACTTTTAGTTATTCTAATAGAGCTTTCATTTCTTTCAGTAGCATTATTGGGGTTTTGTCAACAACACAAACCGCATTGAGGCAAGAACTTAATACTGCATTGTGTTTAAGGTGATGGGGTCGTGGTAAAGTTTTCCTCTCTGGGTTATCAGACTCTGACAGCCCCGGCTCTCACTGATGGCTGCTGCCGTCACAGTAGCATGCATCACACACTTGTCAAAGCACCTCTCCTCCACTCACCCTCTTTCCGCTAAGAGTCAACACCACAGTCTCACCACACATGTACTTACGTGCTCGCAGACACACTCACAAGACTTGCATACAGAAGAGCACACGCGTCCACACGGAGCACTCATATACAGACACGTTCCCATTATGGTGACAAATCCTGCCTGAGCTGGCTCCCATCTGTGAGTCATGGTGTGGTGTGTTGTACGAGTCAAACTCCCCCGTCATCTGCCTTTCCCAGATGGATCTGCGGGGTGTCCAAGGGCTTTATCTGGTGGCCAAGATTGTAAAACGGTTTAGATTTAATCCTCACGTAATTTTGTAAGAAAACATGGAGAACTGTTAGGTATTGCTGAGGCTTTGAGCTGTAAGAGCGCACCTCTGGGAGGAGGGGTCAGGTTTATCATCATGACTTGACTGGCCTTAATCCATTAAACTATGATTTCACCTCTATGTAGCTTGGTAGACTGAATCTCTGCCCTGATCCCCCTTTTGTCTGTATACATATCCTTTCTTTTATCCTGGCTCTCTGTTGGCCCTATAATGGGATTAACTTCTGTGACACCAATCTTTTATTTAACTTTAAACTCTGCAGGATAAGTCTTCTACATCATTTACTCCAATAAGGGATAAAAACATAGCTTTAGCTGCATAATTTGATTCCTCTCTCCAACCTAAATATAAACAATGACAAATTAGTGACACATAGCTTGGTGCAAGTGCTTCTTGTATTGTGCCAGTCTGGTCAAGATGCCTCCAGTGACATAAAAAAAACAACTGACAAATTATGGTAATTAATGTATTAGTTAGAATATGTAGAGGGCCTTTCCATAAATAACAGAAACTGTCAATCACAGCCCCAATTCACCATAATGCATTTGAGTCTGTGCTGTAAAGAATGATTCATCTTGCTATAGCACTAAATAGGAAATTGGTTTTACCAAAAGTTAAAATAAATACAAAGCCTTAGATTTTTTTTGTTGTTGTTGTAGCAACCCCATTAGTTTGGAAACACTACCATTAAACAAGGTTATTGTCAAGTTTGTTTCCACTTCACAATAAAATCAATGTGTAAAGAAATTGAATTTAGAACAGAAATTCTTTCATTCCGCTCTCACATTCCCATGCACAAAACAACATTTTAGAACGTTGTTTCATTCCTTAGTCACCAAACTTTCTGTGAACCATTACAAATAAACATTCATGTGCGTGTGCTTTTATATATTTTCTTTTTTGTTAAAACCCTGATCTCTTGTTCTTTGAGGGCAAGGCTGAAAACATTTCAAGGACATTTGTCTTTGATGTATTCAACAAAAATAGGCTGAAAACACATAGTTGTTGGTGAGGTTACGTGGAGTGTTTCAATACACCTTTGGCCTAATTCATAAAAATATGTGGAGGCATTTCAAAAATCTTTTTATTTTTTATTTGTTTTGCCTTTAGAGACAATTATGATTTGTCAGAAGTCAAAGTCAAATTCATTGTTATTCATTGTCATCCTTGTATTTCTTTTGCTCAAAGTGCAACTCATTGTGATTTGCATTTTTTAATAAAAGAAATACAATATAAAAACTGTGTTCCAGCTACAAAAGTCTGATTCATTGCTGTGGAGATTAAAGTATATTTTCCCATTAAGTGCTAGATGTAGATTACTGTCAGGGTTTCTGTTTTTTTGTTTCTTTGTTTGAAATTAATTTTGTTTTTCGATTTTTCTGTGTTTTTATTGTTTAGCGTGTTTCTTTCTCTACATGTGTCCTCCTTTGTGCCATCAGCCTATTACCACAGTACTTTTTCACAATCAGGCTGCCCCACAGTTATACCTGGTTCCTGTTGCTACCGTGACAGCTGCAGCCTCTCTTCTCATCATTTGAAAACTACTGTACTTTATATCATGTTCAGTTCTCATTGTATCTCCTAGGGATTATTCTTTTATTTTCAGTTTCATTATTTTTTTAAGCCCTGCCCCCATTAGTCAGCAAACCTGTTGTCATTAGATGACTTTCAATTTAATTTGAATTTGTAAGTATAATGAACATAAACTCCATAATTTAAACATGAGCAGCTTTGTGTTTACAAATAAAAATTTTAAAATTGTTCTCAATTTTACTATCCTTTTAATACTGTAAGTCAGATATTTTTTACCAGCTAATCCTGTAAATGATTTTGAGCCCAACTTTTGTGTGTTTTATATATATTATAGCAAAATCCATTTCCATAATAGAATCATCACTTTTTTAAGCCTGCCAACCAGTAGGCTTGAGTCCAGTCAAACACTGTCATTTCTGAATAGCAGAATTTAACCTTTATGTAAATATTGCATACAGCTATCGCCAATTCTAAAAATAAAAATCACGCATATTTCTGCCCTGCACACGTGCTTTTCTTTCACATTCTGTCAGCCAATTCTGATAACACTCTCCAGAGGTCTGTCTGTACCTTAAAACGATTTGTCGTCCAATTCCACCAGCAGTTTGGATTCAATACTTTAGTGATAATAAAAAAATCAACAGATAACACCTCACTGTCTCCTATGCATAAGATATTGAAAATAATATGAACACCTCTCTTAATACATTATCAGTATGAACATGAATTTAAACCCGGAACATAAATAATTAGGAACAAGTGCGTATAAAGTTTTCTGTCCCTGCAGTGTTTCCAACTGGTTGGGAAATCATTTGAATAAATGTATTCCCTCCTTATGTAAAAATAAAAAACAGGCTGACTTCCAAACCAGGACAGCAATATGGTTTATATGGCTGGAGTTTTTTTCAGAGAGATGAGTCAAAATATCAAGAAAAAAGAACCACTTTGTGAAAACGGATCAGCTCAAAATGCTGGTGATAATATTACTCATAACATAACTGAAATTAGCAAGCTGGAAGTGATCTCCTCTGTCAGACTAGTCATGTAAAAATAAAAACACACATTTTAGGACACTTTTGTCAAAGGCTTTTTGAATTGGTACAAAATAATTGCTTTGTTGCTGATTAGATCTTATAAAACATAATAAATGATAATGTGCTGCCAATGGGTTTGATATAATTTTGACTCTTTCTTCATCCTTGATGTGGGCTGCCTGTGTCAGCAAGCTGCCTTCACTTGCACTTGAGGGCATAATGTTTTGATTGACATTTCTAAAAATCTTTTAGCAAACAATCTCTATGACTACAGTCCCAATCCGCTGCCTCTCACTGCCCCTTCTCAAAATCTGATGGAAATGTGGAGAGCATTTGGCCAGTAATGTCATTTACTCATGCAGGCACATGCCCATATTTTTTCCCTCTCCCTCTTTCATTTTTGTCAGGCACAGATGTCCTAACTGGACCTGACTTTACATTTTATGGAGGACTTAGCATATAAAAGAGAACCTGAAAACTACTTTCCCTATATTGTAAAGTTCTATTTAAGAAATCAAATCGAGTTTAAGTGTAAAATTGCATGAGCTTTCCTTTGAAAAATTACAATTTACCAAATTATACAGTTTTCCTTTTGTCAAATACAAAAACTATATATATATATATATATATATATATATATATAAAATCCCAGTTATACTACATAAGAAATAGGTTGCTTGTAAAAAAACTAATAAATCAATAGTTTCTTTTTCTTTTCATGAAACTCTACAGCAGTGATTTTTGTGACCTTTCTGCCAGCATTGTCCAATTTATCTTAATGGAAATCTGCAGCTTTTATGTGCTGTAAAGACCAAAAGAAAACTGCACAGCATCTTTATTTAACCCTTTCTGAGATGAATGGCAAATAAATTTGATTTTAGAACGCATCAACCATAAATCTGATCTGAACTATTTTGACAAGAACTTTTTTTTTTTGTCTATTCTCAGGCCACATTTCTTCTCAAAAAAATGTCTTATCTCGTCATGTTGAAATCTGATTAATGTTGGCACGTCATTTTGGACATGTGGAAGACAGTTTTACTGTGGCACACAAAATGGATCGGGCTTCTATTGTGGTTAATTCTGATTCAGGGAATTGAGGGAGCTGCGTTAAGGATGTTAGGCGTTAAAGAGTTGTCTTTTTCACAGGATTATCTGCGAGGGAAGAAGTCAGATGGAGCTGACTGGCACAGCAAGATCAGCTTCCATCCAAGTGGAACACTTCTTCAGGCATGCCAAACATGCAGACTTAAGTCACATAATCCCTTTCAATATAAGCAGGGATGTCGATACCCTGACATAAATGGGTGGAATACGATGTTTCTTTTAGGCTTTCTTTTGATTCTGGTCAGTGAATTGAAGTGGTTAGGATAAGTTTATTAGCTATTGTAGAAACTGTAACAGCAAAAAAATATGTAGATTATTGAAAATAACATTTTATTAGGTTATGTGTTTTAGACTCCAGTTTTGTGGCATTTATGGGCACTGCACAGTTGAAGCTAATAGTTTGACATAAATGATTCAGTCACATCTCAGGGGCTCAACAAACGAGGACCCTGTCTGCACATTCGGTTCAGCTGAGGCTGTAACTGTAGATCATTGCTTTTCTTTTCTTTCTTCCTTTTCTTGTCAGCATGACTAAGCAACATTATCCAAGTCCAGCTAACCATGTCTGTGGAAAAAGTGCTGTTTGAAATGCAGCATGTTGGCAAAGCACATACTGTTGCTAAATGTGTGTGTGTGTGTGTGTGTGTGTGTGGGGGGGGGGGGGTGACCCTGTTTTTGATGCTGTTTTGCTGCAAGTGTTTAAAATGCAACCTTTACCATCCAGGAAATGATGCTTAGTGTTGAAGACAGCATATTTCAGGATGTTCCTTTTTATATCCTATCAATATTTGGTGCTGCAGCATTCCAGTTCTTTCATGGAGCTCATTAAACTTTCATTGTATCTCATCTTACATTGCTTTATCGTGGAGCTTGGCTATAGTGCAGTTTATGGATGCTCATGCCTAAATGATAAACCTCCATTATTAAGTTTTAAATGTTGGAATGTGGGGCGTTGAAAATTTGAAATTAAGTACATAAAATCTGCTCATCCATTGCATACAGTAATTTCTGGGGCCGTATCAGCTAAAAGCACTCGTGGTGAAAGACAGAAAAACACCCCAATCACTGGAGTTATAGTTGTAATTTTAAATCAGTTTAAACTAAGCTGTGAAGTTACTGTCAATAGATTTAAATTGCTTTATGAGTTTTAATTTAGTTTTTGGGATCATAGTAAAATATTCTCTTGAACAAAAGTTACTAGGAGAAAAAATGTTAAAAACAAGTTTTTTTATCAGATAAAATGGCTTTTATTCTGATTATAGTTATGTTTGTAAAGTTAGTAAATATTTCTCGTTTGTGGAATATTTGCTATATGTGATTGTGTCTGAATATTTAACAAGTTAAGCAATGTAATATATTTTGTATTATATGATAAGTTACAGGGCAATGAGCAATGGTTTAAAACCATCATCAGGATGTGTCTGCAGCTATTAAGAAAGATGATGTTTTGACTTTCTATTCTTAACTCAGACTGTGCTACAGGCAATGTGTCGTCTGACTTGTGATGAGACTTTTTTCACAGAAAGGGTACATTAAACATGAAACGGTATGTTTGATCATTGAAATGACTGTTTGTGTGTGCGCCACAGTTTACAATAAGGTTTATTTTAATCATATCTACTTGGCAGCGACAAGGCAAAGGAAGCTGCTTGGGGGACAGCTTGTTAGTAACAATGGGGACGCTGCTTTGTTTCAGTACAGGCGATGCAGGTTCATGTTTTCTATTTGTGTCTTTTGTTGTAAATTTATGGCTTCAATCAAGCCTGTATCAACAAGGCAGGTGAAACGACAATGAGTTTCTCAAAGCAGCTTGCCTTAGCATGTTGATGTCAGAAAAATTCAGTGGGATTTAACTGTGCTTCATGTGAGCAATGGATAACCTGATGCTGACTAGCAGAGGCAACACTGTTGTAATTTAGTTTGGCAATAATCTCTGAATGCGTTACTTCTAACCAGCTTTAAATTTCAATTGCATAAGTTGTATATTATTTTTGCTTGAAGAAATTTGACAAATTAAATAGTTTTGAGGTTTTAATGTTTTACAGTTTGGGATCATAAAATATGCTCTTGAATAAAAATTATATGGAAAAAAAAAGTTAAAAACTAATTATTATCAAGAAAAAATAATTTTTTTAAATTATAAAGTTATGTTGGTTAAGTTAGAATGTTTCTCGTCTGTTGAATATTTGCTATGGTGGATTGTGAGAAATTTGAGATATTTTGCTAACAGACAAATATATCCTGAGCCATGTTTTGAATTTCATCCAATACAGTGAGGAGAGCTCAAACCTTCATTATATAAAAAGAAATATACAAAAAAAAATAGAAGTAAGAATGAAAACAGTTCATCACTGGGTGGCACGACACAAAGAGACAGTTTTTAAGATCAAGGTTTCACAATCCAATTCCATCTCAAGGACAGGGGACACTCGTTTTCACATTCTGCACAGAGATGACGGATCATTTTAGAGAGGAGTGAATTAAGCCGATTAGTTTAAACAAGACTCAAACAACAGAGGTAGTGGCCTTAAGCAATATGTATTTAACAATTATAATGTAGCCATGACTCTCATCCACAGGCTGGTTTACCATTTATACTGTTTAGGAAAAAAATAAAATAAATAACAAAAACTTGTCACTTGTTGCCTGGTCGTTAAAAATGTCACTGGTGACCTGAGCATCCCACGAGATGGGTGGGCTGGTGACTTCACCTACGCTCAGGTCTGAATGTTCCAACTGCAGCTTTTAATCTGCTAGAGCAGATGACAAGGTGTGATGAGTGGTGAAACATCTTCAAGAATCAGTCCATTTACATTTCTATTTTAGGCACTCAGAATGCGTTCAGACTATAGCCATTAATTTAAAAGATGTGTTGCGTGTATTCACCGTCAAATTACACAATTACTCAAATAAGTGCTGATGTCTTGATGAATTAAATAGGTCATTTAACACGGCAGCAGGCTCTTTTAAAAGTTGAAGATCTGTTGTGCATTTATTTTGAGAACCGGATGTTAAAAACCTGAGCGTGCATCATTTCACATCCATAAACTGTGCTCTAGAGGAGTTTGCGTTATGACTGTGCTCACTTGTTCATAGACATACTGTGTGCTCAGTTTACGAGTGCCAGCTGTGGGTGATATAATTAAATCAAAGTCATTGCTGCTGATGAAAATTGTGTTGCTTGTCATTTGCACACTACTGTTTTTTCTTTTTTTTTGTTTTTTCCTGTACGTGTGGCTCTCTGTCAGTCAAAGGCACATTTCGAAATTGTAGTTTTTTTTTTAGCATACGAGTCATTTGAATTATTCCTATTTATTTTTCTGCAGTAATTATCCCTAACCTAATTCTTATTTGTTAAGCTTTTTAAAGTTTGTTTCAGTTTGAACTCTGGAAATGAATCACTTCTAATCGTTTTGACATTTAATAATGATGGCGAGGAAAATGTGACAGCTATGATAGTTTGCAGGTATACGTCAGTCGAATTAGTGGTTAGATGCTATTAAAATTCACAGCCTGGAGACAATGACAGCTGCTTTAGTGTTGTTGAAAAAGGGAACTTTTAGACATGGGGCTTGTGCATGTGCTCAGATTCAGAATGAATGAAAGTGATGAAACTCTGCAAATGAACAATTGATGAGGTCATACATACAAATCCATGTCAAGTAGTTTCATGGCTGTTTTTAAATTTCAGACATGTTCTTGTGCAAACCTAGATGTGTAATACAGTACAAGACTGAGGGATATGTTTTATGTAAACACTTAAATAAACAAGAATTTAATTTTAATTGTAACCTGTTTTGTTTGATAGAAAAAAAAATCACTTTTTGCATTTGCCTGCATAGAAAGCTAAACCTCAGTGTAGCATCCAAACAAGAGGATTCAGATAACTAACTGTATAATTGCACGTGCAGTGCTGGATATCTGTGATTTGGGTCTTGGCACCTTCTGCACAGGAACAGTTTGCTCACGTGAACAGCCAGACTGGATTTTCCTTGCAGCCCTTTAGGAGCCAGTCTGCTGCTTTTAAATGAGCTGAACACAGACACGATCGGCTGTTATTGAAGCTTATGCCAAAGCAACCTGCTTGTATAAGATACTACTGTAGAATATGCCCTTTTTCTTGTTTGCAGTTACAGTTAAATTCACACCCAAACTCAGTGATTAATTGTATGATTTGCAATAGTCTAGGAACTGGTGGAACAAACACACAGGCTTTTATATACTTATTTACTATGGATAACTTACACAAATTCAAGATACTTTGTTAGAGTTTTGTTGGTAATATATGTGGTTTTATGTAATTAGTAGGGGTGCAACAATACATGTATTTGTATTGAACCGTTCAATACAGTGCTTTAGGTTCAATACACTCTTGTATCGAACAATACAGATTTTTTAAATTTATTTTATCAACTTGTCTTGTGAAGATGCTCTGTGTTGAAGGATCAGTGGATCTGTGTTCAACTGCTCCACCTAGGCTGCACCGTCGAGCGCAGATCCACTGAGAAACTTGCTGTTTCAGCAACTTTTCATTCAAAAACTGTACTTTTAAGGTTAAACAAATGTTAAAAATGAATTCCAATAAATCACAAGTCAAGATGGGCATGGAAATTGCTTTTTTTTGTATCGAAAAAATATCGAATTGTGAGACGAGTATCGAACCGAATCATGAATTTTCTGTATCGTTGCACCCCTAGTAATTAGCAGTAAAACATGCAAGAACAGATGTACTCACTGTTTGGGTTTAATGGGTTTGTTATGGCTATTTTACTCATATTGGCTGTATATTTGGTCTAATTAGCATTACCATATGTGTAGGTCCAAAAGAGGCTTCTAGTAGATTATTTTTAAATTCCATCTTAAGCTTAGACATTGTTAGTGTTGGACAAACTTTTCATAAGTTGACATTAGTTAGTGTGACATGACCTTTATAAATCCTATTGATTGGCTGTGGATGGCACATTTATAGCTTGAAGTAAATCAGTAATATTGGCCTGGACTGATATCATCAAGTGAAACAAAACACATTTTTTTGGTCTCAAACACATTTATTAAAGAGTGAGTACTGACCAGTACCAAATTTCTAAGGTTCATTCTCTATTTTGACAAATAAATAAGTGAGCCACAAGTAGGAGCTTTGCTGCTGTTATGATGTGTGTGTTTACTTGTTTCTGTTACAGAGTGAGATCTATGTTAGGTTTTTAACCAACTAAGTGAGATCATTTTTGGGAAGTGAAGACCTTGTACCGGTCCTCACTTTTTTGCAGCTCTACTGCGTTCTACTAGTTCGGTTCAGATATATGGTGTGAATTAAGTTTTGGTTAAGGTTAGAGATAGGTATAGACCAGTAAAGGTTAATGTTAGGGAAAATGTCTGGGTTAAGCATAAATGCAGTTATGATTGGAAGCCAATAAAATGTCCTCAGTTTGATGCAAGTACAAGGATGTGTGTGTGTTTGTGTGTGCAAATGCTCAGAATGTAAAACAAAAATAAAGCTTTTGCAACAACTGACAAAGATTACATTGTCACTTTATGTGTAAATTATTTATGAACTTTATAGATTTATTATAAACCCAGCTAGTAATATTTTCATCAACACAACCAAAAAGTAAGATGTGAGATAAAATGTGAAAAATGTAAATTTAAACTACAAATGCAGATTTTTAGGATTTGCTCAGCAGTTTAATACATCTTTGGTTAAAACTTCCATTTTGTTCTTAGATGTTTGAATGGACCCCTGTGATGGTTTTATATGCAGAATGTAACTAGGTGCTGCAGTATATTACTGAAATAAGGACTTTCCTTAAAGCAATGGGCCTCATGCAAGAACCGTTCATATGAACAGATTTGTTCTTAAGTTGTGCGTACGAGTGATTTAGGAGAACTTGTGTCATTCTCCAATTTTCTCATATTCTAAGATTTTTTTCAGATACGCACAAAACCCATGTGTGGTCCAGACCTGTGGTATATTTTACGTGCAGTCAGTCTGCTGTTATCCAGATGGATTTTATTCACTACTAACTTTATATTTCATTAGTTTGAAGATATTTCGAGTTGAAAATAAATCACACTTTATAATTTTGTTGACAATAGGCTATTCTGTTAAAATTAGAATTATAGTTTTAAATGTAATAATGTAGACTAACGATGTATTAAATTGGCTATTAATGCTGTTGTATAACACTACAATAATAATATGAAGACCTCAAAATACAAACCAACTTAAATTATGCATTAATTGAAGTTTAATTTGTATCAGTATATAATGAGCTTTATAGATTTTTTTAAATCAAATTTTATTTTCTTGAGATTTATTCAGCACATCAGCTATGCTATTTTCTCCAAAGTGCCAGATGTATTTTGGAAACATTTTAAAATGCTTTATTCAGAACCACAACTGACACCAGTTGCAACGGCGGGGGTGGGGAGGTGGGACGGTGCGCGACTGGCACATCGCTGTGGCTCTTCTGAATAAATGAAAACTATTTAACACAGTTGTTTACAGTTGAATTAAAAATATTTGACCAAAGAAAAACCGGAGCAGAGAGAGATAAATATGATTTAGATTTTATTTCTGTGACTGTATACGACCCGCAGGAGACACGACATTAACAGCAGTCCTCATTTCATCCCTCGACTTTAGCTCCACAGCTGACGCTGCTAAAAATGACAGATTTTCTTTTCTGGATCTCTGAGAAAAGGACTTCAGTCTCCAAATTCGTAAAGTTCTTCATTTTACTTTACTCTGTCATTTCAGATAGAAGCGATTGTTGAATCTGACGTGGCATGTTCTTAGGAACCCTTCATACGAACAAAGGTAAGAGAAATTTAGGATAAGAATATAAAAATGTTCTTGCATGAGGCCCAATGTATGTAATTCAGATTAATTTTACTGTAAACCTGCTAATGTTCTTCAGCTTAGTTGGTGTTGTCACAGATGCAAGTATTGATAACAAACTGGATGGTTTGAAACGAACACGACACGACTACCTTTGCAAAACCCAAGCATTCATTATATCCTGTATATTAAGTTGCATTTTGAGGTAAATATAATTCAGTTCTAGTCTGTTTTAGTTTAAAATATTGTTTTTGGAAAATATATGATGAAAAGAATAATTCATGATTAGCTCGTCAAACTTTGCTATAAGGCATGCAGATGTACAGCTCATGTTTAGTAAAATAATTCAAATAACGGCTGGACAAAAGTTGCTAGAACTGTCCCAAATGAGGTGAATTCTCTTGAAAATAAAAAACCAGACGCCGCTGTGTTAAAGCTAAACCTTCCCTCCAGCACACTGTATCTTATACCTACTGATTATTTATGTGGTGCTGGTAAATGTGCTGAGCATGCCTCAGTGTATAAATAGCAGTTTGGGCATCAGAAACTGCAGCTCACAGGGATGCAGTGTGTGTGTGTGTGTGTGTGTGTGTGTGTGTGTG
>JARVJO010000330.1:17781883-17796286 GCA_031762555.1 Cynodonichthys magdalenae | reverse complement strand
TTCCTGTTTACTACAGACATGCGTCTGATGTAATTACACTTTGCGTACCCTGGGTGATTCGCTTCAAGCCAGTTGATAGAAACACGTCTGAGTCGCATTTATTATTTATTTCCTTTATGCGAAATTTTAAAAATTTGCTCAAAATTAAAATTAAGATTGGATGGAAACACGGCTACTGAAACTTACCTTTCTTAAAGAGCAGAAATTAGAATAATTGTCATTTTCAGTGCATAAATTGTTTAAAACAATAAAAACTATATACAATCTGCTGTTTTGTAATTAATGAGACATTGAAACTTTGAGGAAAAAATAGATTCAGGGTACTAAACACTGCCATTTAGAACAGATAACTAAAATGACAAACATAATTCCTTGTTGCTTTCTAAAACCTCTAAAAGCCAAACAGACACCAATTGCTGTTTTCTCACTTTAGACTTTGGATATTATTCATGGAAATGCAGAGCATATTTTGAGCGTTCCATATTAACATTTTATAAAGTCCCAACATCTCACTGGAGGTGACTTGTTCCACCCCACACTACTCCATATCCATTATAGATGTCTGGCTCAGCTGCAGCAGCAGTATACATATGTTTACAACTGTCAAATGCAGCAAGAGGAGTCACTAAAAGTCTCGAAAAAAACAGCTATCCATCTGAGTTGGATGGATCCAGAAGACCTCGTCGTAACACTATCTCTCCCAACTATATCAATAATACATACAGAGATAAATGTGCCCAAGTGCACCGAATAAAAAACAAAACAGGCAATGTGGCACCAGCCGTAATGTGCAGTGTGCTGAAGGGCAAGATGGATCTTCACAGTAAATGTGTTTGTTGTCCGAGGATTGAGACATACTGAATATTTTGCTGTTTTTACCATTTAAGGCCAATCCATTTCTAGTTTCTTTATCTGCATCTCTTTTCAGGGTTGCTGGAATGTATAGACAAAAACTCACAATTTTTATTTTTATTTAAACACCTTGATATTTGTGACACCTCAGATTTGCTCTCATATCCCTTGTTTTGAGTTGTTCTCACCTTTTAACTTTCCACATCTCATTTTAATCAATTTTATATCCAGCTGGGCAAGATTAATCAGTTACTATGTTAATGAGTGAGTGTCTTTGACCAGTTTTTAACAGTGCTTAAGAGTGCTCACTTAGTACATCACCTAGTGAAGGGCAGACAAGTAAAACAATAAGGTAAGAAATAAGAAATGGCAAAAAAAAAATACAACTGTGCCAGGTCCATCACAGGTCCACATAGAAACAAACAACTCCTAAACCTTCGAAACAAACCTAACATGCCTGTTTTTGAGTTGCGGAAGAATATTTTTTAAATTGATTTGTACATGATCAGACAAATTTATGAGGTCAAAGTGAACAAACCTGTTTTTGATTTTCTTCAATAAAAGACAAAACACCTGACAGTTTAATTTGGAATGCCAGTTTTACTTCTACAACATGCTGCTGAAGCATCAGCTGACACAGAATTTATGATTACAGTAAAGCTCATGCAAGTTTTAATGTTCCTGTTTAAATGTTTTGGTGCGCTGTCTCCCTTTGACTGGGTAGATGAAAACCATGAAGGGATGTGAGGTGTTATCATTATTTCACTTTTAACTACGCAGCATCAGTCATAATTAATAGTTCATGTTTCGTGGCTGGTGGCTTTGAGGTTCAGTATTTGTTCTAAAGACCCCAAGAGATATTTTGAACTTCTAACACTTTCCGTCAGACTTTTTTTATCTTAAATTTTGTATTATTTATTGAACAGCTCAAGAGTATCAGCTCATGTATTTGAAAGGAATAGAGTGAGTCAGGGAGGATTTAGTTCCCTTAAAATTCAGTTTTCTTGACAAAAGCCTTAAACTTGAATAATAATCTTGTTAAAAGATAGGGCAGCAAAGTGATGAAGTGCTTTCTCACCGCTTTCCAGAGCTGAAGATCAAATTTGTCATGCTATTGAATTATATTCCCAATTAAGTTTTTAATCTATGATTACCTTTATTTTAAAAACAAAATAAAAAAGAAAATCTGTCTCTCTGCTCTCTTTGTGGTTTATCAGTATAATGGAGTATGTAAATTGGCCAAATGTTAGCTTCAAACTCTCTTTATTGGGGCTCTGGCTTTTATAATTTATCATAAGTATGAGGGAAAAAATAATTAGCATTTTTTTTCTCCTGTATTGATAATGTCTGCTCCCAAGTGTTTACTTTGGAGACTTAAGGTCCAGTAATTTGTTAAATGTTAACTAGGACCTGGCTCAGTGTCCCTGCTGTAGGCGACGTTTCCACGTGTATTGCCACAAATCATAACACAGATCCAAATAATCAATTCTGAAATTTGTTGCTAACTGTTAATAATATTGATTAGTTGTTGTAGCCTTTCTGTTAACAAACAGGTTGTAGTGAAGAAGCATCAGTCAACCTCTGTCCTCTCTCTGCTCAGTATGCTTGTGCTGCTCAGTTTGCTAAATTAGTTTTATTTGAAAACCAATAATACAAATGAAATGCCGACATTTTGGTGTTACAGCACAATCTGAAGAAAATCAGATAAGCTTTGTGTATTTCTGCATTGAAATATTGGAACTGATTTTATCTCGTCTTTCCTCTTCTGTTTGTCTTCATTCTCTTTTTTTTCCACTCCTCCACTGATAAATTCTGTTACTGCTGGCAAAAAATTCAAGAACAAAACACAAAGTACAAAAGTCCAAGAGTCAGTTAACATGGAGGGAATTGGGATGCTTTCAAAGGGGAGAGAAAATAAAGGGCACTTCTTATTTATTCTTACTATTTATTTTTTGTACCTGTTTTCTTGATAACTGCTGCGCCACCACCTCCTCAACCTGTCAAAGTGACAGTACTGACAGTCCTTGGGCACATCTCTGACATTATTTTCTGAAGGTAAATAAGGAAAAATGTTTTGCATGCTGGAATGATTCATATTTAGTTCCCACTCTTGTTTACAGACAAGTTGTCACGTTCATTTAGCAAATCGGTGATGCTGCTTCGGGCTCTGGAAAATGCTTTAACCCTCCCACTTTAGTGATGTAGATAATATTTATTTCTCTCCTCTTAGTCCACAGTTATATTGCCTTAAAACACAGGGTGTCCAGTCCTGGGCTGTGTCCAAATTCAGGGTCTGCATCCTTTGCAGGACCTGGCCTACCCAATCTACATGGACCAGGTCTACCATGAAAGTGGCTCTAGCCTTCAGCATTAATCCCACCCTTAGCCCAGCATACGTCCTGTTGCCTAGCAACCATGATGGCACTAAACAGAAAATGAACGATGAAGATTGAAATTGAATTGCAATTGGCAAAATAAATTTATATTTATTTATTTCTATTATTATTATATTATTTAAATTATTATAAATTAACAAAATTAGCTTAAAGGCAAAACATAAAGAATTAAGGGATCCACCATACAAGCTTGTTTAATAATAATAATATTAAAAACATTCCTTTGCAAATGACAAAAGCCTGACAAGACAACCGCTGTAAACTTTCAATTTTTATACTTTATTATTTTTTATTGCCATTACAGGCAAAAAAAAAAAAAAATCCCAGATGGCGCGCAATGCATCTTGGGATAGGCTAAGAAAGATGCACCGGACCCATTTCTCAAATCAGGGGAGAAGGAGGCCACATATTCTTCATGTCATAGTTGTTTTTATGCTTCTCAGTCTTCTGCAGAAACCTGTCAATCACTCATTAATTTCAATCAGGTGTGTCAAAGCAGAAAAACAATTAAACGTGCAGAGCTGTGGCACACAAGGACCAAGATTTGACACCACCCACTTATAATCATTGGCTTCTGAGAAATGATTATGCAGCAAAGGTGCCAGTTTTTTAATGATTCTTTCTTAGCATTCAATTAATAATTCCAAACTTCAGGCAGCTGGGAGCGGTTGCTTTACTTTCACATAACCCTACTTAGAGGCTTGTACAGGACAGGATATGCTAATACTTGTCTTACTAAGCTCTTGTAATCTTCATGCTTGAATTTGTGAACAGAGGACCATGTCTATTCAACATACTGTAAATAGTGATGACATAATATTCTGTGGCTGTGTGTTTGAAAGGGTGGATATGGTTAATAAAAGATTGCTACAACCTGCAGTGTTGCTGCATAGGCACACATGTGCAATAAGTTTGATTGAATAATAACAAGATGAACAGCTAAAGATTAATGTAATGTATCCTTTGCTTTAATGCACTTTACTGCAACTGCAGACCATATGCTTATGTAGCAGTGATCAGTGAACCATGAAATCACTTGGATTTCCAGGAGTCATTTGCATTTCCAGGTTAAAGCTCAACGGGGCAGAGGTACCAGTAAAACCTTCATTCTGTATATCAGCCTTGTCTTTTCTCATTATGGCTGCACAAAATAATCAGTGTCAGTATTGAAATGATGCCACAAGATGATGCCAGGACATCCTCACATCATCGCTTGTGTTCTTCATGTTTTCAAAGAATTTGGATTATTAAGGAGCTAAACAAGACATAAGTAGTACACTTTCCTCTTCTGAAAATCCTTTTATTTTTGTGCTAGAAAACATAACCGCTCTCGATGGCAAACGTGTGTTTTTATTATTCATGCAGGCCTACTAAAATCTTATCTTTAATGATTTATTACTTGCCAGTTGTTTTGGATTAATATAACATTAGGATGTTTAGTTAGCTATGACTTGCTATGTAGTTTAAGTTGATGTTGGCAGAAAAGCTTTAGCAGACCTTCCCCAGAGTATTCTAATGTAACTGGAGCCAGTATCATAAAAGAAGACATCTCACCGCTGAATTTCAACACAATTATAAAAACTTCTCATGGAGCAGCATGTGGTCCAACACCAGCAATATATATCTTCTGGGGCTGTAATGTTGCTCTTATAGCAATGCAATAATAATAATAAGACTTCTTCATGTGTTTGGCTTCCTAATCGTCCACTGACATATGCAATTTTATACCTAATTGACCAATAAATCATTAATAACAACTCAAATTTGTTTATTTAACCATAAAGGTAAAAATTATAAATTTGAACTAAATAAAAAAAAATGTTCAAAGGAAACTACTTCATTATGTAGTTTTAATTATAAACCAGTACACAACAACATGGAGTAAATTGTTGCCCAGCTCACAAAGGGTTAATGATGGCAGGGTTCTTAGCCAATCAGTTTGCTTGAATACAGTGATTGATAGTGATATGCGGATTGATAGTGAATTACCAATACCAATGCTCTATAATCAATTCTAAAATCAAAATATTAATACTTTGATATTATTTCAGGTAATGTAAATCATTAACAGGAACACAGTGGAAAGTAACTAAATTATTCAAATCTAATCTAAATCATACGCTGTTGGTGGGAACTACTTTTACTTCTGCCTGGATAATGTGTAAAAGCAGCTGCATGTGCTCAGTCAGTCATTTTATTTGAGTCTTAATTTTTTTCGTGTTAAAAACACTATTTTTTATGATTTTCCTGTTGTTTTAGTTCAGTATATTGATGTAACTTCTTCATTTACAATATTGAACTAACTAACTAACTAAAACAACAGAAAAACCAGAGAATACAATCATAAAAAATAGTGTTTTTTGTTTTAAAAACACTATTTTTTATGATTGTGTCCTCATAATATTCTTTTAAAGCTACACCATGGCATTTTACTCATTGTCTAGAGTTTTATTGTGGCCTAAATATGTGCAGGTTTGTCAACTGTCTGTGTAATAAACAAGAAGAAAAAAAAGTGATGCCTTGTGGTCCCTGAGCAATAGCAAAATGTCCTGACAGCGTTTCCTCAAAACATGTGTTTTCTTGTTTTTCTTTGTCTGCTTATGTTTCGACTCAGGATCCTGTTTGTCTGTTTTGTGTTTGGAGCCACTTTTCAAATGAAGGAGGCGTACAGGCGGTGCAGTGACAAACATCTGGGCTGAACACTCCTGCCTGTTGAGGGACCAGGTGGGCTCTAGAAAGGACAAAATTTACATCACATAGGCTCACATCACAGTTAAAGCAGAACCACGATGAAGCGTGAATCCAGCTTTACATGCATCAGTACCCCGACTTCCTGAGCCCTGAGTTCAGTTTAACCAAAAATTGACGAGTTGCTGTAACCAAATTTAATAAAACAGATCAGTCACTTTGATCAAAACCTTTTCTAATCACTTATAGAAAAATATTTTCACTTGAACAGGTTTTGTTGATGACCCCTGCTGTAAACAACGTAAAAATAACTTCTTAATTTGAAAATAACCAGTGGATATTTAATATGCGTGAACTAATTATGATTAAAAAAGCACATTAGTTTTTTCTCATCAGTTCAAATCACTACTTAAAAATAATTACGTCTATGTCAATCTGTTTGAATATTGACACTGCTGTTCAAGTTTAAGTAGTTCGTTTTTTTGGAAAATTAAAAAATATTGACAACATAATAAATTAAGTTGGAAATTAAAGCCTAAATATAAGGTCTTAATAGTGATGAGATGATTTTTTTTTTATAGCCAAGCAGCTAGTTTTGGTCAAATTGTATCAAACATTTGAAATCTCAGAGCAAATATAAAGCATCCACAGTGGGATTTAACTGAAGATCCCAGGATTTTTCTGCAATCAAACCGACACTGAGAACATGATTATCGGCAACCACCAAGCAGCTTCAGGATCATAGCATGAGGTAATCATCCGCGGCAAAGAAAAGGGACTTGTATTTGCAACAGAGAGGCTCAGACTGTTATTTCTCATGTCTGACAACTTTATGGGCAGGATTTTTGCAAAAGATGTACCATCTTGTTTCCTTTTTTTTTTTGCTTCCACTGATCTCGTATTTCCCTTAGTGTCGATGTTATTTGCAGTTTGGTTAAATAACATTTTCAACTTTACCAGATATGCCCATTTAATTTAGTAACACCCTCCAATAGAAAAGGACTGCTGTTATTGTATTTCCTCATGCTGAGGCTCAGTATTTATGCAGTCTGGGCATTTGAATTTTATGACCACCTTTATATAGGTTTAGCTGAAGTAGCGCCTAGAATTTAGAAAAAAAAAACAATAGGGAGGAATTACAATTAGAGCAGTAAAACATCCGAAACTTTTTGAAAGCGAGGTGTTTTGCAGTCTGACTGTGCGGTCTGCTCTCCAAGGGCAGCTGCTTCTGGTTTCACTCTCCTGTAGACTGTTCTCTTCAAGCAACAGTTCACCTGTCACAAGATTTCAGAGTAAAACTTCTCCTTTAGGCACACTTCAGATTGTTTTCAATGTTATATATAACATTCTGCGCTTGTCACTTTTACTTTGCCGCATGATTTCTCTCTGTTATTACATTGTAGACATTAAGTTGGCTCTAGTCAGAAGGCTCGTGCTTCAGTTTGGTAAAGATTTTTCTGCCTGTCATTGATTGTCATACAAACAAATAAAAAGAAGAGTATACAGCTCAGGTGGGAAAACGAAGGTAATTTCCTTTATAGGAGGAAGATAATTGCATTGTTTAAGTCTGGATCTTGACCTTTGCTGGCAAGAAGGATGCACCCTCATTGAAATCTTTACACCGTGGAGTCTAACCATAATGAAAACAGTTTTAATAATCACTGAGAATGGGCTTTTTGTGATCTCAACCTGCTCTTTTAGTTCCCATTTCTCTGTAACCTTGCCTTCCACCATCACCAGATTCATGAGTATTGATCCGTCTGGAAATACACACATGCAACCAATTCATTTTTGTTTGACCTGTGCTGGCAAAGGTTTGTAGAAGCTAATAAAATGACGATTACTCAATTAAACTGCTCCTCCGAGTGATTTCCCTTAAAAACGGTTTTGTCTCTTGTTTGGCTTCGGCTTAATTCGAGCCTGGCTGGTGGGATGGGAGATCAGACATGAACAACTGCTCATCTGTAACAATCTCCTCCCTTTTGTGGTTTTATTCCCGGTTTATAGTGGGAATTTTCAACCTAGTGAATAAACAGGATATAGCTAATGGATGTAAACACATTAAGTCTACACTTTGTGACATTTATCCAATATGTTCACAGTTTCGGGGCATTGGTTTTTATGAACCCCTATTAGTTAAATGTAATTAGTCTTTGACTGTGGCGACTTCACTGTAGAAAATCCATGAAAGTGTACAGTGCTATGATTGATACCTTGCCATACAGTGCACATGATCCAATGTGTGAAGCAAGCCATTAATCAAACTGGCATGTGGAGTAAAACCACTAGTCAGTAAAAAAAAAGAAGAAATGGTCCAATGCTCTGTGGTTTCATGGATCTGCTGAGGATGAGTTTAACCTCACAGTTATGACAGCTATCAGGTCACTTCAAAACCTCTGAACAGCGCCACTATTTCCTGAACGAGTGTCACTCGCTCCCGAGCCGTGATGACATTGAGATTGTCCTTTAACAAGCGTGTTACAGCTGCGCCTGCTTTATTGCTTGTCTTTATCTCGGCGCTGTGATCGCTGTAGTTAGAGAACTGAGCTCCGTGGTGGAAAAAAAAATTAAATTCTCACCCAAACCTCAGCCCCAGTCAGACAGTTTAAAAATAATTAAACCCTGTAATAAAAACACAGAAGCCTCTTCACATGAATGGGTTGAAATGAACTTCCCAAACTGCTATGCTCTATTAAATTCTGTTAGTCCTGGCTTACCTGCTGGTGTGAGCTCAGAAATCATTGTCTTCTTATTTTTCTTTCTGGCTATCTGGGAGACGGCGCACCAAGAAAAGCTACTGTCTCAGTTACAAAACAATTCACTTAGATCTATTATTGATAAATAAAAAAAGAAACTTTCAAGTGATACTGGAGATCATTTGAAGTAGAGTTCTGTGGAAAAGTTATGAACAATTAATATCTTACCTGTTGTGATAGATTTTTGAACAACCTCAGACAAACACGGACAAGCTAACAGGGAGTGTGAGCAAGATTAAAGTGGATTGCTGTTGTCCTAAAACAACCTTAACTCCAAAACTTTTGTAGCAATTTAGTTAAAGGCTAAATCTTTATCCTGCTGTCTTTTTCACATTACAAAATTATACCTGCAAAAATGTGATATACAGGCTGCACCTGAAGGGCTACAGTTAGTTGTTGCTGCTACTATTTGTGCTTATGAAGATAAAATTCCATTCATCTGAAAAAGATTGACGTGTTCATATACTTCAATGTGTGCCAAGAACAAGGAACATATACAGAAATAAGACTTGAATATTATGTGTAAGAACTCCAGCTAGCTGGGCCAATTACAGACATTTATTGTCATTTCCTGGCTCTGAATCAGGAAATGCGATTTTGTTTTAAACACCGTCTATGTCTCAATTCAGGGGCTGGGTCCTAATGAGTGCACATTTGTTGGCCACATACATCACTGCCCCGCGCGGAGTACTGTCCCAATTCGAAGGCTCCTCCTCATGCAGCTGAGGAATGCGGCTGAAAAACTCAAATTCTGAGGATACATGAGAGTATCCTCACCATCCTAGGATTCAATGTGCAGGCAGCAAACTAAACAGAGAAACAAGACAGTGGAGTTTTTATTTTTTTAAAGAGTCGGCATAGTTTGGAAATTCACCATGCACCAAAGAATTTGCTTTTAAAAATAAGTTTAGCAACTTAGCTGAGAAAATTCATGCTGCAATAAGATGTTAAATAAAAACATGCAACTACAAGTGCTGATACTGGAGCTAAACCCAAAATATTATTATGTTTTTTTTTTTTTTTACATGTAACGTTTTAACTGTGAAGGTATTCTTTCAGTAAAAAGACGTGTAAATACATGTTTCAACGCATATTTAGTCTGATATGAAACTGATCACTCTGGTATCGGGGGAGCGCGTTGTCACGCAAACTTACGTAAAGCCGACGTCTGGTGAAGGGTAGACCGTCTCATTTCACAACAGTTTTGAGCTGCCTACGCGGCCCGCGGAGGATGTGGCCCACGTGGCCCAGCTGGACTACGTGCTCATGAGGACCCAGCCCATAAATTGAGACACAGCCACCATCTTCAGAATCTGGCCCCGCACACTTCAGAATATTACATTGGTGAGTGAAGTCTTCCTAATTACTTGACCAGATTCTCGCACACACTTCCTGCCAACTGATGAGAAAAATATCTCTGTGAGGTCAGTGTAATTGTGTATTAACTAAATGTATCAAAAAGAGAACTTTCTGTTTGAGTCAACTGTGGCCTGTCACTCAAACCAGATTGTACCTCAACTAAATTCCAGTTTAATCATAAAAATAGATGATAATTAAACAAAATAGGTTATCAAAACATCCCAGTTCTCCTAGGAATAAAACAGTATATGTGATGCATTTAAAAATCAGTAGTAAACAGAATTAATTTTCCCTCACATCTCTTCTATATATATTGAGCTGCACATGCATTCCAGCAAACCAATAAAGCCCCAAGAAGTGTTTGGTGATCATTCGTCAGCGTAGCACCCAATAAAAACTGCAGAAATACAAACATATAAAGAGTGACAGACTGCGAGCCATACACACAGGTGACATCTCCTCTCAAATGATGAAGTTCAGAGGTGATAGAGCGTTTTCTGTTGATGGTCCAAAATTCTCAAATGATTTGCCACGTTACATTAAGCAGGCTCCCTCACTTCCTGTTTTTCTATTACTTATAAAAACATGCTTTTACTCAGTGCAGTAGTTTAGTTTTTGAAAGTGGGTATACTGTGATCTCACTTCCTACTCTCAAGTCACAACCATGACTTATTCTATACATTTGCATTCACACAGTGCACAGTAATTATTTTTGAATGCAAGGAGCCTTTATTAATAAGACCACTTTTTTGTGTATCAAAACAGTAAAAAACACAAAACCTTGTCCTTAAGGCAACTAATAACTAATAATTACCAAATATGAACTATTTTTTTTATCACAACTAACCAATGGAACTCAATAACAGAAATAGTTCAATAATAACAACAGTCCAGAAGAAAATTACTTATTGCATAAGGAATTCACAGTAAACAAACATATAGCTTTTCAAAAATGGTTGTACTCAGTTGTTTGTTGTTGTTTTTTTTTTTCAAACCTTGGGCGATTGCATTAGCAGTTGCTTCAGTTTGTTCTCTCTGACCAATTTCTGAACATCATTTTGATTTGGCTTTGTTATAAAGCTTAAAATAGTGGTCTGTTTGCTCTTCATTTGTTTTACTATGCGCCAAAGTCTGCACTGCTCAAATAGCTGAGTAGTTATGAACACCCCATGAGTGTGTGTAGCACATTTAAGCTAGTTTTATATTTGACAGAGTTGACGCGTTGAACTGAGCGTGAGACTGTGCGCACCTGAAATTATGTTGACTCGTCCATGAGCAGGGTTGAAGTTATTTTGGGAGAATTTTTGTTCTTTTTTTTAACCCAGCTGGCCTTTTATTAGTTTCTTTTTTTAAACCACCCATGTCATTTTATCTCTGTGTGAGTGAGTGACAGAATATAGCCAAAGACTGAAGTCTCAGTCAGTCCTGTTGTCATGTTGAGTATTCTGTGTAACAGCTGACACCACAAGTGACTGACTGTTTCCCTAACAACTGTCTTTGTCTTGAACACGTAGGAAGGAACTGATGGGTAATGACTCGATGGAGTACATCCTTTGGCCAAAACTGTGTGGCGCTGCGTCATATACCTGGAGAGAAAAAGAAAGACAGAGGTCAAATGTGGCTGTGAGAAGAAAATGGAGCAAGAAAGTGGAATGTTTTACACAGTCAAGGGGAGACAGGAAGGACATAAAGTGAGGCCAGCGTGTTCCAAGATCAGACTTTTCACTCTAGGCCAGGTGATGATGTGTTGCTTGGAAATAAAGATAAAAGCAAAGAACCACTGGAAACTCTACCTTTTTGAGCACCATCAACACCCACACTTTTGTTTTATCTTGTTCATTTCTTTCTCTCTGACATAAGCCTAGCCTGGAATAAAGTAGAATTGGGAGTGGATTGGGATGATGTATCAAAATGCAAAAGCTTCCAACATAAATACTTCATTGGCTGGATGAATAGCTAAAGGTGACAAGCTTAGGGTCCCTCTCTGAATACAAATTGATGTACAGTAAAGCAGGAGCCTGAGTGCAGAATTCTGTTTTTGTTTCATGCATGGAGGCTCACTGCAGACAAAATGTGAGTGATCTGGTAAGCTCTCTCGGGCAGCGGTGCCACCGCGCTGCAAGTAGAGCTGCGTCATGTCATGTAAAATGTTAGAATTTTTGGGACAAGTGAGAAACCGAAGCCCTGCGACCTTGGTAGTCACCTTCTAAGAATGTGATATAAAATGGAAGTACAAGAGGAGTGTTGCAGGAAACGCATCATATGTGCACATGCTGGCCATTACTGCAGTCAATATTATGGTGCATTAATCCCAACTTTTTTATCATTACAAGCAGAATATTTACTTCTTCTTTGGTTTGCATAGATGAATTCCAAAGCTTTATCAAAATATACTAAAATTTTCATCGCTCTCCCTTTTTACACTTTGTTC
Organism: Cynodonichthys magdalenae; assembly: GCA_031762555.1. Lineage (NCBI taxonomy): Eukaryota > Metazoa > Chordata > Actinopteri > Cyprinodontiformes > Rivulidae > Cynodonichthys > Cynodonichthys magdalenae. Next base: position 17,783,804 of record JARVJO010000330.1, on the reverse strand, counting down.
TCCTTTAGCAGCAGTGATGCAGTGAAATATTAATGACAGGACACACATTTATAGTCGTGGTGTCTTGTGCTCTGTTTTTCTGGTGTCTCTGCAGCTATTTATGTTTTGTTCCTGTTGTCTCGTAATCAGATCAGCGTTCATATTGCGCCCGAAGCTGCCAAGTGGAAAACGGGGCGAGCTCACTCAATGAAATTATGAATGTATAACAGCGTTTCTGGTGTTCTGAGAAATCTTGCTTCCTTGCTGGAGTGTTTGCCAAAAAGTACATCCTAAATCGTGTTATAACAAACTCTCCTGCTTTCACATTTCCCTACAGGATTAAGCTGTAACAAGTCTCAGAAAATGGCTTAATGTGGGTTTTCTTGTCCTTTAGGTGGTGGTTTTCTTTGACAGCCTGATCTGAATGCTGGTGCAGACCTAATCATGGAGACTTGATATTTGGTAAGCTTGTTCCACATCACTGCATATTAACTGTGAGTGATTTCAGGGCCCACCTTTAGCTCCGCAGCTCTAACTACACTGAAAAATGTTGTCTTGGCAGTGGTGCATCAGCAGATTTAAGGTGCAAGACTATGTGGAGCAACGGCGGGAATTTATTACAAAATATTCAGTGAAACTTACAGGTGCAGAGCAGAAGTGGGTCAGATAGAATTTGTGTATTCACAGTGAATAAACTAACAAATATGTGCACTTTATCAGGGTTAATTTATACTTTTGAAAATATGAAATGTCACAATACCAAGGAAAAAGGAACAAAAAAAACAACCAAAAGGAACAAAGTGAAAACGTTTTATTACTGAAGGTGCTTCAGGACACAGGATGTAACCAACTAATATTAATCCAGCACTGATGAAAGGAAAACAGAGTCTGCAGTCACATGGGTAAACTAAACTCAAATGAACAACTGGACAAAATAACAAAACCACCAAGAATGTATAAAAAAGCAGTTCTACAATGTTCTACAAAGCACCAAAACATATAAACTTAAAACCAAACTCAGAAACCTTAAACCACAAAAAGAAAATGAATTCTGGAGAAAGGATGATGCTGTAAGATACAAATAGACACAACATGTATGGCTCCTGTGTAGAGGTAAGGTAGCATGAAAAAAATAAATATATACTGATGCATCCTCGGATTTCGAGAGTTTGGAGGTCGCATTCCTCAGCCGCATGATGAGGAGCCTTCGAATTGGGACAGTACTCGGCGAGGAGCAGTGACGTATGCAGCCGACAAATGCGCACTCATGAGGACCCAGACCCTGAATTGAGACACAGCCTAAGAATAACAAAGAAAATCCCTAAAACTTTGCATTTTAGATTCAGAAGCCACTCAAGTCTACTTGATTCTTCAAAAGAGATGACAGCTTTAGAGGACTGATGTCTCACTGAGAGAGACTTTAAACATGTAGAAATTAAAAGAATTTCAATGTCCAGAAATACAGTAAGAGGAAATATTATATACAGTCTGAAAATCAAAAAAGATCTTTTCATTGCCTCAACTATTCAGTTAACTAGATTTTGACAGATATTATTATTTGTGGTAATAAATCACAGGAAAATATAAAGGCAATCTGCTCAAAAGTACTGCAGTTTGAATCATAACCATCTTGCTTATCAAGTGTCTGAAAGCACCTTTTGTTGTCTTGCATAACCCTGAACCAAGTATATTAAGTGATTCATTCCCTTTGTGGTACAAAAGGCTCATTTTTATTCTTTAAGAGTTACTGAATGTATCTGAGATGGGCCAATTAAAACACAGCACAGTGCCCGAAAATGTTCCATCAGTACATAAACGGTTTTGTTTTTTTTTTTACCTGGTACAGTGTAATATAAAACTATAAATTAACCCTCTAAGGTCGACGCCCGCTCCTGAGCGGGCAGAGGCATGATGCATTTAAAGGGCTTCTTCTAAAAATATG
>JARVJO010000330.1:17750795-17779527 GCA_031762555.1 Cynodonichthys magdalenae | reverse complement strand
ATAATGATGCCAAACATGGCAAGGTAAGTAGTTTTTAAAGTAAAAATATAGAGGTAAATTCAAAATTAATCAAAAACGGCCATTTATATCCCAGACCTTAGAGGGTTAAAACTCTGTGCACAATAGCATAAAGTTAATGAGCCATGTTGTCTCTTTGGAGAGCAGTCAGCCGAGAATAGCTGTGTGCATGAAAATACAGAAGCTACCTGTATCCTCCCAGCATCTGCTTTCTACATTCAGACCAGGTTTACATCCTGAAAATGTCACAGTACTGTGTCAGAACACTTTGTCTAAATCCCTGCACTGGCAGTAACTGTACTTTTCTGGATGGGGGGGTAGTTTTAGGTAGGCGTATGGCTGACTCTCCTGAGGAAATCAGTAAGCAATAAGGATTTGACGTGAGGTTTATCTCCTTCTGTGGTCAAAACCACTGTGGTTTTTGGGGTCAAGGGGGTAAATTGCACAGAGCCAAGAACAGAGAAATATGATGGCTGCCACTTGTCCTTTTCTGGTTCAAAGGGATTGTCGGGGGCAAAGCAAATTACCCAGCTTGTGTTACAGAATTGAACATAACTACTGTTCCCTTCGGTGTCCACCCCCCCACTTCCTCTCAATGATGTTTGCCTAACGAGCAGCGTCTACAGCACCCCGCATAACTCTGCATATTTAGTTTACCATGAGACATCCTGTTCTGTTTGTGCCCCCAAAAAAGAACTGAACTCTCATGGTTAGATTTTTTTTCTTTTCTGATAGGTTTAAATTAATCCCTTCTTGTCAAAAAAAATAAGTTTTACATTTTGGATATTCACTGATTTTGTCCAGTATGTAATTGCTGGACAAGTTCTTTCAACTGTTCCTTTAAATTTAATCCTCCTTGTCAAGTGTCAAGTTGGAGGGCAGTAAGAGAGGCGATGAACGACTTCTTTTTGCATGTTCCTTATTACACTGCTTTTGAAGAAATTGTGTTCTGCAAGTCTAAATCTTGAATATTCATTTTAAATCAGGAATTGAGAGAAGAGAATGAGGACCGCGTCAGGTTATTACCTTAAAATTCAAGTGCACATCTCCTCTTGTGTTTTGTGGTCTGCTTCTTTGTCAAAGCAATTTGAATCTTGCAGTCAGTGTTTCCTGGAATACCAAGTATCAGGATCAGTGACAGGCAGTGTCGAGTGGCAGCTCAGGGGTATTCTTGAGGCTTATAGCACACGCCTGTGTGTGAAGATATCATCTCTGCACCTGATCCTTGTTCCAGCGTTACTAATCATTCAAAGAAATTAAGCTATACGCTCACGTGTGTGTGCCATATCTCAGTATAACAGAGGCTTTGTAAAATTTAAATAACGCAGCTGAAGTTGTTTTTGTGTCTCTTATTTTTTTTAACAATATTGAAGGAGAAAGTGGTGAAATCAAGCACACCTGCATGCACACGAGCACAAGTCAGATCCAACAGACGCATAGCTCCAGGGAAGTCGTGCTCAGCGTCTTGGAGCTTTTTCTGCTTTTCTCTCTGTCAATTTTTATTTTTTTTAGGTGCAGATGCACTCAAGATTGGCAAGCACATCGAATACTGAGTCACCTAAACATCCACATTTTGACACCGACTTGATTCATTGTGTATTGATTTTTTCACTCTTTATACTCTTTTGCACTGTTTTATATGTGTGCGCAAGAGATATGAGGGCACTGTCGGCGCTTCTTCGTACAGATGTCTGTTTTTCAACTCTCTGGTTTGCAGATTAAAAACAAAAGAGCAGAGGTCTGTTTAATGACACATGGAAGTGCTGAGTTTTCCCATAAGCATCGTCATTAGCCACAAAGACCATAACTGGGTTTTTAAAAAAAAAATCCATTTACTTTAATGGCCAAGAATAGCTCAGTGAGTGAACATAAACAAGCCTCTATCCTAAAGCAGCAAAACAAGAGAAACTCTGATCCGTGTTGTCGTGCCTGAACCCTGGAGCTCATTCATTCAAAACAAAAGGTGGGTTATATTTTTGATTTAACTTGTACTAGAGTGCTTGAATGCACAGATGAAAGACAAGTTCTCCACCTAACAAAAGCCTGCAGCTCAATTTTATACATTTCAGGTTTTTCCTTTTTTTTTTCCTTTAAGTTAGCAGGAAATAAGGCAGGTGTCACAAATTGCAGAGCAGGAGAGAGCCTTGTCTTTTGGTCTTGGCAGAAGCTTCTGGAAGTAGAAACAACATCAGACAACACAGTTAGATTCATGCTTAAGTGTGCTTTGGATGGTTTTCTTGTGCCAACTGATTCGTCGATGCAGTTTTGGACTGCATTATACTGATGTGTTATGTTGGTGCTTTCCCATTAAAGACAGTGTTCACTTAATTCTAAGTTCTGAGATACAAATCAACACTCAATAATTCTGGAAATGGTTGTTTGTTTAAAGTAGTGCTGGGCATAGATTAAAATTTTTAATCGCGATTAATCTCAAGATATTTTTGCGATTAATCACAATTAATCTCAATTATTTTTTTATAAAAACAATCACTCTACTATGGCTGAATGTATATTGTTTGTATGTTGTAACACATGTGTGACACACTGTACATTTTTTCTTTTGTTTTTCATTTTAACTTCTTATTGCTTATTGTATTTTTTTTCCTGACAACAGGAGCCTCATCTATCTTTCATTCCTCATAATGCTCATTTGGAATGACAAAAAATCCTTGAATTCTTGATTTATTTTCAATCATTCTGTACAAAATTTAACTGACTCCAATATGCATTTTAGGTACGGTTTTATATATATAAAACAAGGGGCAATGCATTTTCAAAAACTTTAAACAAATAAGTCAAACCAAGCCAGTCTTACTTTTTCATTTTTCTCGCCCTCACTGGTCAGCAGAACCTCCCTCTGTTTGTTTACCCAGGTTTTAAACTGAAATGATATTTCAGGGTCGAACTGCAGCGCTTAAAGATAACTTTACTTCATTCAAGCCGGCCGTTGAGAAAAGTTTTAAAATAAAAAAATGCCCTGAAGAATCCGGTGGCTTCAGGTTTCTTCACCGGCTACAGCTGAGTGGCTGAAGCGCTCAACAACAAAGGCTCTCATTGGAAGAGACACGCGATGAACGCTATCTAAAGCCAATAGTGATCAAGATTCCGCCTCCTCGCAGTGACTACTGGGTTTGTGTGTCTCTGTGTGTGTGCGTCTTCATAGGCAGCCCAGAGAACAGAGATCAGATGAAAAAATATAAAGAAACTGTGTTAAAAAACTTGTCGCCATTAAGCGTCGGCGCGTTAACGTGCCCAGCACTAGTTTAAAGTGATTTGATTATGTTTCAAGTCTCAAGGAAGTAGTTTCTACTGTTGTTTTCAGAAAAAAAAACACAATTGCAAACCTATTGTTCCCTCAGTTTCACATAAATGTGAACATCTGGATGTTCATTCTCAAGTTGCCACCCTCTGCTGTGCCCTGTAAGTGGCTCGTGATGCCACGCCGCCAGTATCGGTGTCCATCTGTGCATCACTCAAAGCAACGCCGGGCCAGGGTTCCACTTCCTTTCATATCGTTTACCAAACTCGGCATATCCGAGGAGGACACATGATAGTGGCAGACGATGGCTGGGGATGAGCCACAGCTCCTCATTGTCTACCATGCTGCAGAAAGAGTGGGAGCCCCTAAAGAGGGCTGGCAAAGTCTCTGCTTCCATCTGCCTGCATGCCTCACAACGGAGCCCAGCTCGCACCACTTGAGATTATACTCACGTCCAAGTTGTTACTGTAATTTGCATTGGCTCATAGGCAGAAGAGAGTGAGGAGGTGGAGAAGCTGCACATGAGGCAGGGATCTTATAAGTAGTCCTGGCAGCACAATGAGACTGCATGGGTGTACTATTATGGACAAGTGGCATTGGCAGAGCTGTATTAAAGAGCAATAATGGGATTGAACAGGTTGTCCTGCTGTCTAAGATTATGGTTTGTGTAGGAGCTTAAACTAAATTATAGAAATGTACAGTTGGAAATCATCTCTATCACTTTTAGTATTGGTGTTTTGTGCTTTATGGCTGGATTATTCTGGATTCACTCGTCTCCCTGAGCTCTTGCACAAAATGAAACCTATCAGTGGCAAAACTGATATAATAAAATACACAACCTCACCACACTCCTTTCTATGTATTTCACTATGTAGCAAATTGTTACCCACATATATTAATTCAGCTGAAGATTACACACTTAGAGAAAACCCACACAAATACAAAAAATAGCTTCATTTAAACGAGACGTCGAGGACAGAAGATCAAACTTAAAAACAAGAACAAGCAAACTGCTGTACTCAACTCAAGAAACGACCATTAAAATCAAAGGCTACATTTTTTTGTTGCTTTTGAACAAGAGCATCATTTAATTCACAGAACAGTTGATTCGGTGCACAAAAACTTGCTGTTATATAAATTAGAACTGAATTAGATAACAGGAAGGGAACAAAACAGCCCTCACATCCTAATCCCACTGAAGGTTTTCTAATGTCCTCATTTTCAGGGCTTAATTTGTTTCTTATTTGATAGCTTTTGGACTGCATTTTGGGTTGTCGGCTAATGTATCAAACTTGCTAATTAACTAAACTCAGAAAATAAAGTGCGGCTGCCACCTCCATCAAACAGGCTTGTGAACTAATTGTTTAAGTCACCAGCACAACCGCAGTGACTTGTAATGAACGTCCTGTTGCTGGTGTCAAAGTAACAACATGTGCCGTATTTAATGTCCTAAATCCTTAACAATCGCCACCATCAATGGAACACTTTTGTTACAATACTGTTAATAAGTTAAACAGAATTTATCAATGTGGATAACTTTGAGGTTTAAATGCCAGACCAGTTTCATTCGGTTTCGTTTACTTTGGATGTTTGGTGAAACGTCAGCACTTTTACTGAGCAGCTAATCTATTTTGTGCAACACTGGCTTTTCATTATAGAGGGTGAAATTGTTTCACCAGTATTCAGTTGTATTAATTTTGTGCACAGCCATGAAAAATAGAATACAGATAAAAAATAATTATATGACTGATGAGAGAGGGAGTTAAATGTGTCTTTTAGTCTCAAATACCAGGTCTGACAGGTTTGTGATTAGGTACTCGCAAAGTGTAGCGCAAGCTTATCTTTATTCATTCTAAAAACATTTTATTCACCTAATTACTAGGTATACTGATATGTCATGGTTTAAATAAATTGACCTGATTTCCCCTATGAAATGTAATTAGAGGCAGAAATGTCAACTAAGGATTTAACTGGATCAGAGAATCATGCACATCAATATGTTCTAATGCCAGGGATGTCAGATATTGTTGTCTCAGTGCAGAAATATGCAGAGGTGGTCCAGATCATGAGCTGTTTGAACAACATGCTTATTTTAGTTTTACTCCGTTTTGATATTAGGCTTGTTTAATCTTCCAGTAGTATTTTGTTGGGGTTTAAAGTTGAGTTTATGCTGCACAGCCTGTAAACCAGGCAGGGTGAAACATTTAAACCATTATTTAAAACATACACCTGCAAAGCTAATAATTTGCAGCAGCAGCCTCAAAACAAGTTGGAGGAGAGTTATGTTTATCATTCTAACATTGTGTTAACACTGTGATTTGCTATTCTTTTTTAAATTGGAGACATTTCTGGATTGCAGCAGACCAGACAAGGACTACGTGTCTGCGAAGCTATGCTGTTGTAAGTTGTGCAGAATGAGGTCTGGCTTTCCTAACAAGTTCAATCTGAGGCAACTGGACTGTTTTTTTTTTTTTTTTAGTTTAGCTTTGAATTGAGAGAGTTTCTGGGGGAGTTTAGAACCTGTTTGGTTGACTGAATTGCCTATCACAGGGCCGACTCACAAGGTCATAAAATTTAATCTATTATAAAACAAAAGCTATCATGGATTTTGTTATCATGTGATTGGGAGCTGAAAAATCAGGGCGTTCTTTTACAATCTAAATGTGTTTCAAACTTTGTAATGATGTTCCCAATACAAGATAGACCCTTTTATGGCAGCTTCAGCCTCCTGTCTTTGTGATGTGACCTGCAGAGGCTCAAGTTTCTGCTCACAGTGACATCCATGATAAATAGATCCACTGTAGCAGGGGGGGTCAAACTCAATTACACAAGGGGGCCAAAAACCAAAACCTGGGCCAAGCCAGTGGCCAGTGTCTGTCAACATTTATTGAAAACAATGTTACATAACAAATTAATTATGTACAAATACAGATTACTTTTTTTTCCAAATGATTTTTATGTAGCATTTTTGTACCAGTCCTTCTGTGTTTGTCTGTGTCTCTTTCTGTCCCTCAAACCCAGCTGGTTGAGGCAGATGGCCACCTGTCCTGAGCCATGTTCTGCTGGAGGTTTATTCCGGCTAAAAGGGAGTTTTTCCTCTCCACTGTCACCAATGTGCTGCTCAGGATGGGAGATTGTGATGAAGTGAAGATTCAACACAATCTGCTGGCTTCTTTAGATTTATTGTTTTTTGTGTACAGTGCCCTGAGACATTTGTTGTGATTAGGCGCTAAATAAGTAAACTGAATTGAATTGAATGTAGAACAAACAAACAAATAAAGGAAAATTGATATCCTAAAGATACAGTTTATCATCAGGTATATAAACAGAACCCTCACTAAATATCCAATAATTTGACTTTAAAATAAGAAAAGAACACAACAAAGGATAAAGTTGATTCTGTTGCTCTTTTCACACCAAAATCAAAGATTACTGAAGATATTTAACTTCAATTTCTTGGCTTGAAAGTTGGCTGGCTGAAGAATGCACAAAATACAGTGACAAAAAAAAACATAAAACTAGTTCACAATTGAAGTATTACCTTTGTGACCAGATAAAATGATAATGAGGGCCAGATTTGGCCCACTGGCCTTGAGTTTGACCAGTGTGCTCTACAGCCATTCAAAAAACAGATTTATTACTAAGTGTAAAGTTTAGAGAAAAACAAAATACAATACTGTTGTTGTCTGTGAAGAATCAGATTTTCCTCTTAATATTAAGATAAAGCCATAGATGTAATGGAACTCAAACATAGCCTTTTTTAACTGTGGGGAAAAAAAACTGGAATAACCTGAGAAAAAAAAAACTAACCTGCACAGAGAGAACATACAGTACACGCCAGAAGTCATGGTAAGAGTAAAGTTGAGGTCTTAAGAATCTGTTCTCTCAGTTTTATTGAACCTTGCACATCAATTTGCAATCCATTCCCTTACTTTATTAAATTGCACACATGAATTCAAAACCGGTCCCCTCAATTTAATAAACTGTGTGCATGCATTCAAAACCTTTCTCCTCAGTTTAGGTAATCAGTGTCCTCAGATTTACTAACAGGCATCATTCTGTTTGAGAGCAACAAATCATTGTTTGGCTTTGATAGCATGAGAAGATTGGACAAATTCTTATGGACAAGCGTTTTGTTTGGAAGCTTCTCTCTCTGCTTGCTCAAAGCAGCAGCATGTAGAGACACTACGCTCTTATCTGTCAGCATCTCATGTAGCTGGACACTATCTTTTTCTCATTGTGGCTTCATGGGTTCTTTCCTTTTTCTTTCAGCCTCTAATTCCAGCTCATTCTCTGCCTTCAATGCACCATAGCTGTGTTGAGAATATTTAAACTCTGTTTATCTTTGGAGCTGCTGGACGTTTTCTTTGAGTGCCTGATTCCGGACCAGCATTGCCTCTCTCAATTTTCACACAGCTCTTTAGGAAGCTGCAGGACATTGTTCTTCAATAACATGTTTATCTTGTTTTAAAATCAACAAACTTTTCCTAGAAAACACGATTTATTTATTTTTTTGTCTGTGCTTTTTTGTGGCTGTTTTGCATAGCAACAATGTGGTTAAGGTTATTTTTTTCACAAAGATATGATTAGAGTTGGAAATCTGAAGATATTAAAATACATGGTAATACTGCATTGTATCAAAATATTATTTTCCTGGATTACCGACTGCTGAGTTTCACCCTCTCTGTAAAAACAACACATTAAAGCCATTGGCTGATAAATTTGCACTGGGTGTGAATTTGCTGGCCCTTTGCCACCCTGGCTATATTGACGTTGCTGTGTGTTTCATTTGAACACAGAAACAGGATTAGTAAAGCCTTCAAAGTGTGTTTGACAGACATTCTGACTAAACCTGCTTTGTGCTGGCTTTGCTATGAAGTGTGTCAAATGAAACTGGTGCCATCCATTATTTGCATGGACTTAGCAAATAGAAGTCATTGCTGCCCCACTCTAAGGTTGTAACACACACTCATAAGCATTACAGCCTTGAGGGATTTCCAGACACTGTCCTCTATATCAATTAGAGCTTTATGAATTTTCCATTATTGCATTCAGAAATTACTGAAGATTTATTCGTGTGGATCCTGTTGGTAATAAATCTCAATTGTTTTTGTTAATCAAATGATACCGTGGTCAGAAAGGAGAAAGCACATGTTATTTGACTTACAAAATGATAAATGAGGTCATTTAATCTCGAGGGTCCGCTCGGGAAGAGCACAGAGTTGCCTCAAGTTAAAGGCAGACTTTAGGACACTAATGTTCACAGTGTGACATGGGGTCATTTGTATCAGGTTCACCAACTTACTTTAACATGTCAATTTGATAATTAGCACTAAACATAAAGAATAGCTGAGTTTGGTGTCACCTCAACATTTGATGCAATGATGGCACCAAAGGAAGATATGAGGTTAAATATGTCTGACATAAATTTTTTATTATTTAAGGAGTTTTATTTCAAGAACTGCAAAACAAAAAGTCCCCATAGTTGGGTTTCAGTCACACTGGTCGGTGACCTCCCTCTGTTCTCTGCGACCTTCACAACCGATTAAGACAAACTGTGGTGAATTTAGAAAACCTTGTTCGAGGTGAGACAAACATGACATCATTATGCTCTTTTTTTCCTGCTATTTTTCACATCCCCAAAATGCTCTCCTATGACCTTTCCCAGCGCTACGCTTCTACCATGGCACAGCTCTCTCCGACTACATCAGGATGCAGCTACAGGCATCATGAATGTGCCAGGTTGTTTCCATCACCTTGTCATGATCAGGGTCATAGCCTAGCTTTCTAACTACCCATAGTTCAAATTTGTCCTCTGTCCTTTGACCTTTGTTAACTGGCATTTCGCCCACCCTGCATACAACTAAGCTAACTTTTGTCATTTGTAAAAAATATATAGGAGTTTTAAATGTTAGCAAATTTAGAGTTTGAGGATCTTTCATAGCCACAAGAACTTTAAACTGAAAAGGAAGAAGTCAGTGTCAAATATTTTCTACTAAGCCATTTCTGTCTTGAATTGTGGGTATTTAATTGTTTCTATGAATCTCTCAGGAACATCTTGAACTTTTTAAGATAATTTTTAAAGTGGAAATATCCTTTTAAATCCTTCTTTTTGACATTTAAAAACTTCTGTTGGGGTCTATATAAAGTGGAACTGCAATGCTTTGGTCTGAACTCCTTTTTGTGGTAACTTTACAAGCCCCTCTTTCACCACTTTTCTGAGGTGTGTCTCAGATCAACTCGTTTTGAGTCTGTCTCTTTAAATCCAAACAAGGTGCTTCAGCTTCCCGATCCATTTTAGTTAGAAAGAGGGGTTTACAACTATAGTATAGCAGCACAAATTAATTAAAAGATGTCAACAAAAGAAGACTTGTCCATCCAGTCTTACATGTTGGAGCCAGAGTCTGAACCAGAGAGAGCCAGAGGAGAATAAAGACAACCAAATTGTAGTTGGTAAGTCCCTTTCCTATTTAGCAATTCCATCGCAAATACTGTGACATTGAAAAACATGACCCAAAAATAATATAAAGATATCTACGCAGCGCTGTAGGAGACTAAATTAAAATTTTCTGCACTCCTAGAAACTCCAAGTAAACAACAAAATGAATTTTACAGCTAAAACATTAGATTTTGCATATGTCTCCTTTAACAGACAAGTTGATGTTCAGCACCAACCCAAAGACAAACATTTTCTAAAAATCTTGGTGTAAAAGCCGCAACTTTGGTATTTATCACCTATAAATTGAGATTTAGTTTGTTTCCGGTTCTCTGAATCTTAAACAATTGGGTCAGAAAAACAGATTAACCTCCTGGAATGTTTTCTAATAATGATAGATTTGTTTTTGTTTATTTATTGTGCATTTGATTTCAATGTATTTCCACTGGGGAAAGTTTTTTTTTTTTTTACTTTATCCCCATTTTCTCTCCAGACTGGAAATAGTCTCTATACTAGAGTTTACTGTCGCACCGAAGCACATAACAGGTACTGTATATAGTGGAACATACTGTCAGAATCAATTCTGTATAGGAGCCCTGGAAGGAGGAGTGTGGAGTCTTCAACATAATTGTACCACAGAAACAACCAGTTCAGAGGGTCTCTCCAGTCTGCTTAAGAAGAGTGAGGATGGCACTAATGAACAACAACAAAAAAAAAAGACCAAAATATAAAGCAGTGAGTCAGTGGATGAAATAAATGCAGAGGACAACATTTCTGGGTGAGGAAATGACTTAACTGTCAAAACATACAGAAGCTACATATAAATGAGACAATGAAACAGGTCTAGCATATGTAAATCACCCACTGCTGCCTGTCACTGACACTAAATAGATTTCAAAACCAGCTGAGCCTTAAAATAGAAACATCACAAGAAAGAAGCTGTTCAAAATCACTGTCTGTCCCCTTATTGTTTGCTAGCAGCTCCTGCTTTTATCCAAGTGTTTGCCTGTGTTCTTTGCTTTTGTTTGTGTGTGTGTGTGTTGTTTTTCTTTTAGACAAATATGACAACTGTACTTAAGAAATCTCTTGGAAGATGTCTGTGAAAGTGCAGCATGGAAGCTGAGTCTTTCTCCTCACACCTACACTGCTGCTTCTCACAGCTTAGACATACACATTCTGGTTTTTTTAAGACTGGAAGACAAATATATCTCACTTTTATAGAATCAGGTTATTTGGGTCATTCAGTAAAATCATTTTTAGGTGACCAACCCTGCTTAAATAAACTTTTGAGAAAGTTTGTTTTATCAGACCTACAAAGCATTGAAAAAAAAAACATATATTCCAGTACAGAAATAAATTATAGTTCATCTCAGAAAGGATTAGTTCTGGCTGTACTTTAGCAAATTAGGCACTCATGCACGACACATGTTCAGGTTTATAAATGGTCTTTTAATGAAATAATGCAATGCTCTGTAAGTGGCTGCTTGGATTAATGGGATGTGAGAAAAACCTGAAAGGCAAAGATCTTGAGTTTCTTTTTGTCTGGGCAATGTTTACTTTATCTTGTCTAAATGCAAGTCTCTGGTTTCAGCATCTGTGATTCTTTTGTCTTAACTTTCAGACAAAATTTAGCTTCAGTTTAACTTCAAACGCCAGTGGTTTTATCTTTTAAGGAAACAAATGCATTAGTTTGACTTAGCTTGATCAAAAAAGAAAGATTTTTGTCAGTGATAAAAGATAGATTGAATGGAAAAACTAGATGTATATACAACTGGACTATACAGTAGTCTGCATTTTTGAATCTGACACGGACCCCTTCTTGGCCATGTTTATTTTATATATCTTTTTTATTTCCCAGTGTTCACTGTACAGAAGTAATCATTTAACTAGAAATGGTATGGTAAATGGTCTGAACTTATATAGCATTTTAAAAAGTCTGTAAATGACTGTAGTGTGAAGTGCTTCGGAGTCCGTATACGGACTCCGAAGCACTTCACACTACAGTCATTCACCCATTCATACACACATTCACACACTGATGGTGGTATTGGAATTAAAACTACAAATAACAACAATAAGAAATTTTAAATGAGCATAATAAGGAATTCAAGCTAAACATTTGTGCCCACATCAAAGCATGCTGAGTACATCAGGATTTTTGGTTACAAAACATAAAAGATGAAAATGATTCATTACTGTTGATGGCATCATCCAACAATGTTATGGATTAAAAATCTCCTCTCTGGCCATGCACTTCAGAACATTTTTTCTGTCCCATTTTGCTATTTAAATAAATTAAAAAAAAACTTTTATTCAGATTTTCTGCAGTTTGATTGTGCAAACTTACTTATTGAGTATGCTGTCAGAGTTATACAGCTGCAGTGTGTTAATGCAATCATACTTTAATGCCTTTTAAAAAAAGAAAAAAAGAAACTGTGCCATTAACACAAGTGAATGTAGATTTAATTCACTGGTGTTTGTCAGTGTCAGCCGGGGTTAATAATGCACTATAGTGCTATTTGTCAACAGCATTTTGAATCAGGAAGACTACAACTAGGATTTGTATTGAGAGGTGTTACAGGTAGCAAGATCGTAATACAACAAATAACTAAATTCAATCAATTATCTATTCAATTCTTAACAATGTAAGTAAAAAACTTTGATCACTTGATTTTGGCGTTTTTATTCTATCATTGTCGACATGTTCAACTAGAGAAAGCCTGAGTATAATGCATCACAGTGATGATTGCAGCCCCTCAGAATGACTTCATCTTCCCAGCTCTGAGCACTTTTAAACCCAATTGCTAAATGAAAGCTCAGATAATGCTTCAGCCATTTCAAATAGATTTTATGAATGTGTCTGTGTGTTGCTCTAGGCTACAAACATATATATAACAGGTCTGGAACAACAAGGGGTACAAAAAATCTTAGAATAAATGACATAAAATGTTACAGACACAGTACTTAAAGCAGAGTAATTTTAGATAGTGGTTATTGCACTGTAAAAATTGTGTTGCAGCTCAAAAAGGCACTTTAATAACAATATATGATAACACATTCCATAAATGTTTAGTCTTACTCCAGTTTTGTTTTGATGCTTTCTAGTAAATTAGATTTGAATCCAGTTCCACGTCTTTTGCAGGAGATTTAAATTTCTCCAACTCCGTTGACATTATTGGACAAACAGCAGTTTATCTGCAGCGTAGCTGATGCAGTGTCTATAATCAGACGTGTAAATATCAGAAAGTCGAGGCTCCTCTCTGGGCATGAAGCCCTACAAAAACCTCTCACACAGCAAAAGCAAATCTAAAGTCGGCAAGTGGCCACCATAAATCAGAGGGCATTGAATTGTCCTGTTGATTCTAATAATCATGACAGTGAGCAGATGCAGTACCGTCACATCTATTTTTGCTTTCTTTTGTTTTTTTGCCCCCTTGGTTATGGATGAAGTTTGTGGATGAGATGGACTGACTGGAACAACATAATATATTATAATTCTGTTATATTTTCAGTCTCTGTGAGAAGACTACTCTGGAGAAAAAACACTGGATATACACCACACTGCACACACATAATCATTTATATAAAATCACTTCACATGAAAGAAAAAACATTTGCATTTCACTCATATAAATCAAGAACAATTTATCGTTGATTATTCAAGTGGTCTGACATTTGCAGGTAACACGATTATTTGTATTTATCTTTTGATAAAAAAAATGTCAGAAACGCTTAGAAATCAGGCAATGAGAGATTTAATAAGCTGCAGTGAAAACATGTTGCAATTTTCTGGTCTCTGTTTTTAGTAAAAGGAAAAAAATGCCATATAGGCCTGCATATTAAAGATCCTAACTTTCTTTTAACATGGTCAAATTTCTGAAAATCTCCTTTTTGAGACATGTAATGAAAGCAAATTAGGTGAAACTAGCTTAAATTACAGCCGTGTCAAGCAATTATCACATTACTTATCATTTAGTAGCTAAAACCCCTTTTTTAACCAATTTTGTCCATAATCTCTTTCTTTGCACTGCATTTATCTGTAATTGTATTTATATTTTTGTTTCTTTTGCAATTTTCTTTGTATTTCAGTTATCTGTAATTTTAAAAACAACTTCTATATGCTGATTGTATCTTTGTAAGTAGGTTTTCACTGAAGTTGAATATGTTGCAGATAAATGACAATAATCATCCAAATGTTTATTAAGTGATGTGCATAAATATATTCACTGATGAATGTTTCCTTTCTTATTCAGGATGCCTCTCACTATTACAGTTTATGGAGCTAGAGCACTTTGTCCATCTCAGTTAAAGATTTTAAATTGGATATAAACAAAAAGGCTGTTGGCATGCAGGAATAATTATAAAATGCAAATGCTTGTCCTGTTTGCTAGACCACCCTCTACCCCACCTTGATGAGATGGAGCAGAATAATCCCCCGGGCTGTGCAGCCTCACTTTAGGCACTTGCTGGTGGAGACAGAAATGACACAGATGAACTCTGTCTGTCAATAATTATGCGTGCTTCCTGACAAGAGTCACACGAGGGCAGCTGGCAGTTCACTGCTGTCGCAGTCTAATTGGCATTTACAGTTTCCTGAGTGTCAAAGTTATGTCAAGGGAATATTTCAACAATCACGCAGCTGTGGACAGATGTTTTTTTTTTCTGAGGTGGATGAAAACGTTATTTGTTACATTGTTCTTAAAATCTAAAGTAGTCATTAACAATAACCTTATCATGATTTAAACAAATGGAATTCTTGTTCTAATATCAGAAAAACAGCCAGTGTGGTGTCGGTTTGATAGGACATCAAAACTAAATGGAGCTAAAGCCAACTCAAGTTTTATGCAAGTTAAAAAAACAGCATGTCAAACAGTTTATGCTAAAAAACTTATAAATTGACAGGGCAATACATATTACCGTTATTGATCATTATGTACTGCAGGTAAGACACTCACACAATCACACTGTTATTGCAACTTTACCTTTGTTTTTTTATTTATATCATTATTTTTATATTGAATATTTTACAGTTATTTGATATGATGGTCTGATCCTCGGCTACAGAAGCTGACTCATGAATGAGGATAATGTGAATGCTCAAAGTCAGTATTTTATGATGCCTCGTGGTCTAGAACAGTGGTTTTCAAACTTTTTAGCTTCCAGCCCATAAAATAATTGTTGCAGAATCTTATGACCCAAGATATTACTGGTTTAGGTATGCAAACTTTGCTTAAAAAAATTCTAGAAACATGGGAATAATAACAATGTAAACCAACTTAATACTACTTTTATTCAAGGGCAGGGCCACAGGGGCATTGGCTCCTGCTGATATCTGACTGGCCCCTTGAAAGTCCCCTGTCCTGTCACTCATCTGCCTTTTGCCCAAGAGCGATGACTGTGGGTGCAGTTCCATGTTAAAACACTAGTAGTGCTAATGAGTCAAAAAGGAAAGTCCAGCATGAATCAATCTTACAGAAGTCTTCTTCTCTTCTTTAAAAGTTTTGAACAATCCTGCAGAAACAAATCTTTCAACTGACAAACAATGGTTTTATTTTTTTACATGACCCGTGTTTGAGAATATTGTATCTATGTACAGTAAAAATGCATGTAAAATTGATAGGAGAATTTAATGTACAAGCTTTTTTTATCAACATTACATTACATTACAAGTGTTGGAACATGTGTAACTGGTTGAATGCATACACCTTGCCAAAACCTGAAATTTATGTGCAAGCATGTTGAACAAGTTGTACAAATTGGCCCTTTTTGAATATTGTGGCCCCTTGATGGCCCCTTACTCCTATTTCCACTGCTTTTATTCATTTTTGAGTAATTAAACGGATGTCTGGAAATCATCTGAGGACCATCACTCGATGTTTCTTGACCCATAGAGGGGTCCTGACCCCAACTTTGGGAACCACTTTAGCCTTAATTCTGGCTCATGGAAATACAGTTAATCTAAACAGGTGTCATATTTACCTACATTTCATCTGTGCTCTGCAGTCATTCTGACGTTGTGCACTGAGCATATTTTGCTATCACAACATAAAATACCAATAAAACTAATTTATGTTTGTATATTAAAATCAATAAAAATGCAGGTGTTTGGGACCAAAGGACTGAGTGGAATGCTGATCCTGAGTAAAACTAGCAATGAATGTATCTGGTCACGTTGTGCCTGATTATACAGAAGCACATTAATAACTGCAAAAATGACAACAAAGGTCTGAAATATTTGTTTAATTTGTGTTTCATTAAAAGTCATTCATTTTGGAAAAATTGATTCTGGCATCCTAAATTTGCTTGTTTTGTCTGATTAAATAAACAATCCAGTGTACTGTCAGACAAGAAAATATCAATAAAACTAACAAAATGACAAAACCTTGTGAGAAAGAAAAATCACACAAGACTTCTAGATGTAGAATTTATCATTTCTAAGACTATAAAGGTGTATGAAACATTAAGCAATAAAAGTAAAATCAGGCAATTATCTCAAATTATATTTTATGGAATATTACCTGGCAGGTAATAACACACTTCTGTATGGTTCATTATGTCAGAGGATAGCTTTTAAAGAGACGTTATCTCTGATTCTCAATTGTGCAGCACTTGATTTATGGGATAGTTTGAGGTAGAAACTGTTTTTACTCTTTGAAATTCTTTAAACATGATACTATTCTGTAGATTCCATTCACCTAATTAAATTCACTTTATTTTTCCTATGAACTGCAGCTATTCGTTCACATGTAAAAAGGTGAAAAAGGCAAATCATCTTCAAATAGATGTTAGATTGACACTCGAGTTCATCGATTTCACAACAGTTTTCAAATTTCAATGACAAACCATGACCCCCCCAGCCGTATGCCAGGCCAAATCTGGATCACAGGACGCTACGTGTTTGGAAGGTGGAAGTTGAAAGGAGCTGAAAGTAATAAATAAAGACAGCAGCTTTCAGTTTCCATTTGATTCCTGCAGTATTTTTTATAACACCTTCAGCTTTTAGTTGAAATAATTTTAGGTTTGCACCTGAATGTTTAGGAATATTCACACTTCTGTGATTTAAGGAATTCCTGTTGTGACCACATGAATCAATCTGAACATTTTTAAAGGCAGCAGAGTTTATCTTTTATTCACACACATGTCCTCCAGCTATAGTTTGAGCGAGGAAAACCCAGCTGAAAAGGTGTTAATTTATGCCTCTCTTTGTTCTGCCCTCATGACAACTCACTTTGTTGTTGTTTGGTATGTTGGTATGTGGACTTGCCATTATTATTCTGCTTGTATTCTCCTGAGTGTGTGTGTGGGTAGTCTGTGGTCTAATGTGCTCACGTGTTCATGCCTTGTGTAAAAATGTGCACTATAGGAGAAAACACGCTTAATTGTTTAAAGATTAAGCAGGTTTGCAGACATCTTCAAAATCAAAAATTACAATTAGAGCAAGGAAAGGAACCTTTACTTTAGTTTGTTTGTTTCATTACATTTGCTGTTTAATTTCTCATTTTGTGTTTAATTCACCTTCATGGTACTTTAGCAAAGCTCTCACTCTATTAGTAGATTTGATTGCTTAATTGATGACTAATAAAAAAAATAAAGTTGGACTCCATTCTGTAGTAATGCACTGAGAATCTAAAACAGATTTGCTTTGTGTCTCTGAGTCTTTAGGTCTGATTTATCATCTGGTTCAATTTAGCATTTTCTCCCAGCCAGAGATCATGTGTTTGGTGGTATCAAGCTTACAGAAGGGCACTGCTCTTGAAAACACAAATGACCTCATTTTGGGAACCATGACGAAAGGCAAAAGGGGTTTTGATTCAGCGGATACACTTTGGTGAAATGTTTTATTTCATCTCATTATTCCTTGAGTAGATTAGAAATGACGTGGTCTGACAGTTGCTCTGATAATGTCATCTTTTGGCATTTTAAATAAAATGAGACAAATGGAGAATCTTCTTCACTTAAACGCTCTCCTCTTGCTGATGAACGTGTTTGCCAGCATCGCTCAGCATGTTAAGCACAAACGTCCAAGACAAGCTTTTTTGTGGTGAGAAGGAATGAAACGAACTGAGCCCAGATAATAAATCTCATTGCATGACTACAACATATTCATACAGGAAAATATAGGGTTAAAGTGTTAAAGCAATGTATTGATAATTACTAATGTAGGAAAGTTAAGAAAAAAAGAGGTATCTGACCTCCTGAGGATTAATTATTTTCCCTTTGCAACCATCATGTGCGTAAACATCACTGTGATAAAAAAAAGGAACTTTTTTACCCTACACTTAAATTAAGTTATTTTATATTTGCTAGTTTTTTTCCCACTGAAATACACCTTTAATGCAGATGAGTCATCAGTCATTATTATCCATATGGGAGAGCCACTTTTTATGCTGTACATAGTGAATTTTATTTACTAAATCTGATGTGCATTTCAAGCTGGTATTACAGAAAACATGCATAAAACATGATGGGAAAAATACTTCTATAGGACTTTGTATTTGCATATGTTCAGTATAGATGTGATGATACCTCAAAGTGACTGAAGCTAAAGCTGAAATGTAAAGACAGCTGCAACATGCAGTGATGAGAGACAACTTAATAACATTATTGCAACACAAATATGTAAATTTATGCTCAATAAAGCACAATAAAATCTCTTAAACTCCCCACAATAACCTGAATGGCACTGTTTGTAATTCTCCATCATTAGTTGTGTAAATCTTTATAAAGCATTCACATTAGAGATCATATTTCTTATGTATGTATTTTATCACGTTCCGCAAATTTTTGTTCAGACATTGCAGTATTTCAGCATTTTATACTTTTTGAGATACCTAGCTTTTTCAGCCAGGTTTTTCCTCATTGAAAATGAATGTTTTCGGGATGTTTTCAGCATCTTCAAAATCTTTCAAAATAGTCCTAAATCTTTACAGCACTCTTTACCTTTTTGGTTCTGCTTTTTCAACTTCTTTGTGCAAATTTCAGCTTGCTTCAGCTTTTATTTTGCTGATTTTAGCTTTTTTTCTGCTGTTTTAGCTGTCATTTTGACATTTTCTGCTATTCTTCTGCTAATTTAAGCTGTTCTGTGTTTTTAGCCACTTTACAGCTACTTTGATTTGTTTCAGTTAAATTCACTATATAGTGCAAATTTCAGCTTCTTGCTGCTTAATTCGGCAAACATGCTCTTTTTGTTTCTTTGTGCTATCTATTTCAGCTACTTTTTAGCTATTTTTATAAGCTTTTATACAGGTATTCAGCAAGTTATTTTTAGTGTTAAGCATTCACACTGCACTTTTGCAAGAAATGCAAAATTTCTAGTTGAATCAAAATGATTTGCTCACTTTACTTACTTAGATTCTCTTAGCATTTTAGACATCTTGAAGACTTCTACCCATCACACGTGTTCAGCCTTTTGTATACAGTAACAGTGGTTGTACAATCTGTATGCTCCAAATCACTGCTTCATGTGCGTTTGGGCAAATGGCATGTGTCACCGGTACAATCTGTTTGAATGACTGTCCTTCCTAAGGAAACTTTAAAAAGCTACGCTCCCCCTGCCAAGATCTTGTTAAATTCAGCAGAAGAACAATATAGAGCATTCAGACTAGAAACACGACAGACCAACATGGGCTGTGCATGCCCCAAGACAGGAGGCCCCAGCAGCGAGTAATTAAAACTGCCCTGAACATTATCATGAGGTCATGTGTCTGCACAGAGCCCAAAGGATGCTAAAAGACAAAAACCAGCCTGAACCACAGCTTGTGCACCTTGCTGCAGTTTGATACAAAAGCATCTGCTGCTATAAGGCCAGACTTTATTCCCTTAAGCTGCGAGGCCACAACAAAACATCAACAGGGACTTGCTTTTTTATTGTTATGCTGCAGCATCTGTTAGATTATTATTTATTAAAATGAATACTGAATTGATTTTTTTTTCCTTGTGTTGACTAATATTTGTAATTCTTTTTCTTTATTTATTTAGTTTCTAAAAATAACAATGTGTCTCTGAGTAATCACTTGCAAAACATGCCTGTGCATGGTTGGCCAAATAAATCCATGTTTTTCTTTACCCACTTTCTCCTTTCTGGATCGCGGGGGGAGCTGGTGCCCATCTCCAGCAGTCACTGAGTGAGAGACAGGGTACCCCCTGGACAGGTTACAGGTCCATCACAGGGACAGAGAGACAAATGAAGCAGTCATTCACAGGGACTATTTAGGGTTATCAATGAACCTAACATGCATGTTTTGTGGCTGTTGAAAAAACTACACTCCCAAGAAAAAACATGCAAACTTCCCCCAGAAAGGCCCCAAACTGGGAGGCAAACCTGTGACCCTCTCTCTGTGATACGACAGCTCTAACCACTGCTCTGCCGTGCTGCTTGACCAAAATAATACTGTAATATACAAATTTAAACTCCAGTTCACCTTCTGTGCCCTCCTGTTGTCTGGAAATAACTTCAGTGGCCGGCACCGATATTAAGCAATAAAGTAAATGTGGGGTGGAGCTGCCCTTTTCATTTAATTTATTTGGCCATTCATACATCTATTCACGTCCCCTCTTACCATCTTTGCACCCATTAGAACTGAAGCCTCACTTTTTCAAGCAGCTCATCTTCATCTTAATGCAATTCAAAGACCTACATTCTACACCAGAGTTGCCGTGGCAACATAGTCTCCCCCCCACATCCCCAAGATGCTGAAAGATCAATAGAGTATCCTCGACGGTGTGGCAGGAAGTGCTCTGGCACAGATGGTCCTCTGAGAAACCATGAGCTTTGTGTCCCAGTTAGCATCTGAATACTAAGGCAACCCAGCAAAGTTGTCACTGTAAAGTGTAACTATCTATCATAAAGGTATTTGACACACAAAAAGTTTCGTGTGCATTATTAACTTACAGCATTAGCTGTCTTAAAAATGGAAATTATCCCTACCCAACAATTAAAAGGTGTCACTAAATAAATTCATTTGCCTGTTTCTTAAACTTATTGGGCAATGTTTGCACAAGCACAAAGTATATTTAGAGAACTAGTGTTTGTGTGCATGTTGTACTTCACTAGTTTTAGTCCTGCAGTTCAACCTGCAGAGTCAGAACAATGAGACAAGAAGGTGAAAACACCGACCAAGCAAATATGGGTGTTAATGTTTTTTTCCCTCCAAATTCAGTTTAGTGGCTATGACCAGTGCAGAATAAAGTAGAAGCTGCGTTGCGGGAATTGAGTAAAATTGGTCAACAGTCTTTGATAAACTCTCCCACTGGTTTGAGCTCGTGCTTCAAGCTGTTCCACTGGCCTCGGATAATGATATCATAGGACGCCAGATTTTAATGAGAACTCTGATTGGACAGCAGTATTTCATAGCTAACGAGATGCCCTGTTGTCTGCCAGTTATTTGCCAAGCAGACAGCAGTGTGTGTCTGTGTGTTTGTGGCAGAGTGTGTGCGAGAGAAAAAGAAAAGCAACTGAGAGTTTACAGTATGGGCTGGCAAATGCACCATGGGTCAATGTAGCTGCCGCTCTTTTTTATGAACATGGATAATACTCTATCATGAGATCAGGATAGTAAAGTGGCTTCTGTGGAAAGTTTATGAACAATTAATAATTTGCCTGTTGCAGATAGTTCTTTGAATGATTTCAGTTTGGATGTTAAAGTTAAAGTGGACTGTTGTCTGAAACTTTTCATAGGTATTCATGCTAATATTTTTTAAACCTTTACATCATGGTCAGATTCACATTATGTAGTTATTTTTTAAAATATAATGTTTTTTGCTGGAGGTGCTTCAGTCAACACTTAAAGTGCTAGAGCTAGCTGCTGCTGAACAGGTGCACAACACAAAACTGACAGCAGAGTAAAGGTTTGTAACATGTCATTTGTTAAGAAATTAATCTTAAAACATACATGAATAATCTAAGAAGGAAAACTAACTTGCTGAACTCGTTTCAACTTGTGGCATTTAAAATATTGCATTAATTTTGCTTCAGGACTTCCTAAATTAGATTTAGTTGACAGCTGTTGTTGCTCTTGAGTCATTAGATGTTTAAGCTTTGGGCAGAATTGTGCAGAATATCAGCGGTGTTAAAGACGTCAGCGCCACCTCAACATGTAAATAAAGAGGCTCTAAAATTAGTCATGACAAATTAGATAAAGCATCACAAACATTAAAAAAACAAACAAAAAGAAAAAAAAACAGACATTATTGGTGTTCGGAATCTGCAGCCAACTCCTCCTCAGTCAATTAGAATGATTATGCTAAACAGCAGAAAAAGAGACATTGCTGCTGATTGACACTCTGGAGCTGGCAGAGAAGAAAAAGAGTCATCTTGCATGTTAGGATAAAGTGGTGAGCTGCAGAGACCTTAGGGTCGATCTAGAGTTAGAGCAGAATAAAGCAAGTTTTCATCGCTCCACTTAATCAGCATCAACAGGCTCTCCCATCAGCAGTGAAGCTTAAGACATTAGCTGTTAAGGCTGATGCCAAAGTGGCTAAAACAACTGGCAATATGTCATCAGCACATCTCTGTTTATGTTCCACTGGGGTTGCTTATGGTTATCACAGCCAAGGATCACTTTTTACCCCTGTCACCAGAGGCGTGTTCTTTCAGAGGCTGAAATCAATACCTCTAAATGAGAATCAGAGAATCAGAACATCCACCAAACCCAAGAATCATCCAATAATGCCTCCAACTGACCAACTCAAAACAAGCCATGCTTTTGTTGCTTTCACCTTTTCCATTTTGTAGCCGTGATTTACATGACAGGTTTCTATCTAATTTTTTGCAGTTCGTGGCAGAAGCACAGGCAGAACATGAAAAGGTTATAAAAATCCTCAAGCTCTATTTGACAAGTGCCCTTTTCTGACTTTAATTCTCCACCCTGATGTGAAATTCAGAGCAAGAAAAACACACAAGCTTTGTTATATGACTGCATGGTTACCTAATACAAGAAAACTGCACTGTGATCATTCAAGCTATTATATGATCCAGTGGTGATGCAGCCTAGTAGCAGGAAAAAAAACATTCTGTTATTTCCATTAAAAAGGGTGCAGAGACATGGGCTCCTTACAGTGCTGGCGCAGCCTTTCATCATCCCTGGTGCCATTATTTCGCCAAAGCTCTATTTCATTTTGTGATTGATGGTTCCCTGGCAGTCTCAGCAATCTTGGTCAGACTCTGGATGTTTGCAGCAGGCTTTTATAAAGGCTATGATGCTATTTATTAATTCAAAGATCTCTCTTTTTTTTCACTCACCATCTCTCTTATTTTTTCTCTGTCTGTCTCAAACACAGGGCCTGGAGAAAACAATCGACAATGGACCGGCTGGTTCTGTGCGTGCTGCTGTGTGCAGCTCTGGTAAAGGTTTTCATCTGCCCTGGCCACTGCATCTGCCAGCACCTCTCCCCGACTCTGACTCTGCTCTGTGCAAAGAAGGGCTTGTTATTTGTGCCCCCCACCATTGACCGCAAGACCGTAGAGCTGCGACTCACCGACAACTTCATCACCATCATCCGCAAAAAAGACTTCCTCAACATGACCAGTTTGGTCCACCTCACTTTGTCCCGCAACACTATTAGTCAGATTGTCCCCAATGCCTTTTTAGGCCTGCGCTCCCTGCGTGCGCTCCACATGGACGGGAACCGGCTCAGCGTTATTAAAAGTGACCACTTTAAGGGACTCGTTAACCTACGGCACCTCATCCTCGGAAACAATCAGATCCACCAAGTGGCCGCTACTTCTTTTGACGAGTTCGTTTCCACTATTGAGGACTTGGATTTTTCTAACAACAACTTGCGCAGCCTTCCCTGGGAAGCGATAGCCAGGATGACCAACATTAACACCCTCACTTTAGACCACAACCTGATTGACCACATTGAAGCGGGAACGTTTACGCTGCTCACTAAGCTAGTCCGCCTGGACATGACCTCTAACAGGCTGCAGAAGCTGCCACCAGACAGCCTGTTTCAGCACGCTCAGGTTCTTTCTGATGCCAAGGGCTCCAGCTCGTCCATTCTAGCTGTTAGTTTTGGCGGGAACCCACTTCACTGTAACTGTGAGCTGCTGTGGCTGCGCAGGCTGACGAGAGAGGACGATCTGGAGACCTGTGCTTCACCGGAACACCTCATGGACAAATACTTCTGGTCTATCCAAGAGGAGGAGTTCATCTGCGAGCCCCCCCTGATCACCAAACACGTTACCTCTAAGCCCTTTGTGATGGAAGGACAAGGTGTGACTTTGAAATGCAAAGCCGTGGGCGATCCAGATCCGGATATTCACTGGCGGTCACCAGATGGCAAGCTGGTGCATAACAACTCTCGCACCATCCTGTATGATAATGGCACCCTTGATATTCTCATCACCACGCTGAAGGACAGCGGGGCATTCAACTGTGTGGCATCCAATGCTGCAGGCATCGCCACAGCTGCTGTTGAGATCAACATGATCCCCTTACCTTTGTTTGTTAACAACACAGGCCACATGCGTGAGGACCCGGGCCTCTCTGACATCACCACCTCCTCTAAGTCTGGCAATGACACAAAAGGATACGACAAGCAGGACAGGAGGGTGGTGGTCACAGAGATGACCTCCTCCTCGGCTGTGATCCGCTGGCCATCTGAGCGCCACATCCCTGGGATCAGAATGTACCAAATACAGTACAACAGCACAGCGGATGATACTTTGGTGTACAGGTGAGCCAGATTGGTGGTGGGTTGAATAATAAGACATCAGAAGTTAGCATCTCCTGAATAATTCAAAGGTTTGTTTTTGCAGATTGGCAGATCGAAAAGATGAAAAACGTTTTATTTATAATCAAAACTAAGCAGAACTTTTATAAAGTAGCCAGAGTTAAAATCTCAAGTGGTTTCTAAATGCATAATGGTAAGTATGGATTGAATATTGTACACTTAAGATATTCGTGTTTCTACTTTCTGAGTGGATTGCTGTAAGCAGCTCAATGGATTGCAAGTCCAGTACCCCGAGGGACAAAATGGTCTTGTCAGCATCATTAGTATATAATACAACAACAACAGGAACATGAAGTCCAACTATTTGACTGCGTGTAACTGTTTGTATCATTAGGAAGTGTCTGCATTAATTGGGGCAGCACAGCGGTGCAGTGGTTAGAGCTGTCACCTCACCCTCATCACTCAACATTCAACATCACAGAACTGCAAAGATGGATGGATGGATGGATGGATGGATGGATGGATGGATGATTAAGTACAAATAAAGTGGACATATCCCTGATAATTTGTTGAGTACAGCACTTAAATACAAAACTAATGAAAGGCCTAGTATTCCTTGAAGGGATTCATATTTCCCACCACCTTTTACACCAAATTTTTAAACTCTTATCTAATTTCTGATAAGATGTGTCAGGTAATGTGTTGAAGATGACTTTCAGCTATAAGCAGCTGAAACTCTGTGCGTGTAAGCTAAAATCAATTAGCTGTGGAGGCCATTTTGAACTGGGTTGACTCCAAATGTGAATGAATTGTAAATGAACATTCTGTGGTGACTTTCTGAGAGTTTCACTAAATTCTATCTAATGGTTCATGAGATATTTTCCTGACATTGATAAATTGATTTGAACAGTAATGTTGAAGTTATAAACAAATATGTTGAACAATGTTTCACTCAGACTATCTGTTGAAGACGACGCTTAATTACTTCCACACTACCTTGTTGACTGAATTACAGTCAATTTAGTGTTTTCTAAGGTCACTTAAGTGTGGCAGTCTTTTTGAATTAGCTTGAATCCCAAAGGTTTTACTTGTAGTGATACATTCAGTGATTATTTTGTAAAAGTCCATCCAGTTGTTCATGAGCTATTGTCCTCCTTCAGCTATGGGCAATAAATTAAATTATAGAAATAAGTAACTTAATTTAAAATTTACTTTTAGATTATCATGCCTTGTTCACAAACTACAAGTACATTTTCAGTTTCTGTAGATTTTTTCTTATAATAATTTACAGTTTAATATCAGATAAGCTGTTTGTTATTACAGAGAGTAAAACAGAAAAACAACAGACTCTAAATATCAGCTAATAAAGGCTTATATTTGTGCAGAATAAGTTCACTCATTAATCTGATGTTAAAACTCATATTATAAGATTTTCTGAAAATACAGGAAAAAAGCTTAATCTGTCTTTTGAACTATGTGACACAAATTAATGTTACATCGGATTTTGGCATTAATGGAACCAACTAATATTACTGATTGACATTCTTTATTGTTGTTTTTAAGCTTTTTTTTAAATAATGAGTCGCTCTCTTGTATAATTTTCTCATTCAGTTTCAGGAAAAATGTTGTTTTGTCTTCAGGTGGTACATTATCACCTATAAATGATAACCATCCGAGTCTCCCGCCTTTAGGGAAAAGAAACAAGCTTCTAATTATATTAACGCCAATGCTGACCTGAAGACAATGCTTTCCTCCTGCGTATTTAGTCTAATCCAGCAGTTACAAACTGTGACCTTAGGTAATCACAC
The DNA here is from genome assembly GCA_031762555.1 of Cynodonichthys magdalenae. NCBI lineage: Eukaryota > Metazoa > Chordata > Actinopteri > Cyprinodontiformes > Rivulidae > Cynodonichthys > Cynodonichthys magdalenae. The sequence goes on along the minus strand of JARVJO010000330.1, from coordinate 17,753,333 downwards.
ATCAAAACTGACTTCCCAACATGCATCACTTGTTCTGCAGCCTGCAGCAATTGTGTTTTATTACAGAGACATTGAGCCTTTGTTTATCACCTTTGCTTTCATTTTAAAAGAACTGTTTATAAAGGAACATTTTCTCTTATAAGCTAGTCTTTTTGCTTATGTACCAAAATGGCTGATATTTTATGCTAGTAAAGATTTTCAGTTCTTTTTCTTTCCTTTGGAAAACCAATGTGTGATTTAATGCACCTTAATGCAAATCAGTATATGTGGGTGTTCTGATTCTCATTATTAAAGCTCTCCATCTTCACAACTGCCCTGTTTTTCTCTATTCTGCAGAATGATTCCATCAACCAGCAAGAACTTCTTAATCAACGATCTGGCTGCCGGACGGGAGTATGACCTCTGCGTGCTGGCGGTTTATGACGACGGCATCACGTCTTTGACGGCCACACGTGTGGTCGGCTGCGTGCAGTTCCACACGGCCAGCGAGGTCAGCCAGTGCCGGTTCATGCACAGCCAGTTCCTGGGAGGCACCATGATTATCATCATCGGCGGCATCATTGTTGCCTCTGTGCTGGTGTTCATCATCATCCTGATGATCCGTTACAAGGCCTACAGCAGCCCGGTTGACAGCAAACCTAAAGTCAGCTCCAGCATGCACTCGCAGACCAACGGCAGCCAGCAGCGGCTCCAGCGCTCCACTTCCAAGCAGCCGCAATCTGACGAGGACCAGCAGGAGGCTCAGGCACCTAAAGAATGCATGGCGCTGGTGCTCAGGGTGGACAGTGAGAAACAGGAGAATCCAGCTGCCACCACTGCTGTTCTAGAGGTAGAGCTGCCTCCAAATGTGGACAAGATGAAGAGAAGAAGCAGCTTGGATGCCCAATGCTCTGGGCCGCCATCTGAGGACACGCAGACAGACAGTAGCCTGACAGGCTCCACCATGTCCCTGTGCCTGATAGGCTCCACTGCTGGCTCCAAGGAGGCTCCCAGGCTAAAGGACAAGAAAAGTGCTCTGGCCAACGTGGGGTTACTTCCTAATGAGCTGGCACGAACTAGGCACAGATTCTCGTTTGATGGTGGGGATTACTCCATATTTCAGAGTCATAGTTACCCACGCAGAGCGAGGACGAGGTGGCACAAGTCCACCAACCAGCTCAACATGGAGTCTTCGCCACTCGCCAACAGGAGAGTTACATTCAGCAGCACCGAGTGGATGCTTGAGAGCACAGTCTGAGGAAAACATTGTAGCAAAAAATTTAATCTCAGCCACTCACAAACATGTAAAAAAACACAATGCCATAAACAACAATGTTCCTGCACACAGCAGATGATAAAAAACAAGCACATTTACAGACACATGCTAACTCTCTGTGAGCTGCTGGAGAAAAACAGTTTCCCTTCATCCTGCCTCTCCCTCATCATATTTCCAGAAAGATTTGTTGGCCATGTCCTGTCTTTATGCAGCAGTGCCTTATTCTTTAAATGTATGAATGGAGGATGCTGCTCACTGTAGTCTTAAACCTTTCTCTCTGTCATCGCCTCCCACTCTGGTCATGGGAAGCATTTACTTTTGGGCTTTTTATTTTTAATTTTCACCGTTTTCTGTGGCTCGCCAAGGGGATGTGGCATTTGGATGTGACTGTTTAATTGTTAATTAAAAAGAGAAAAAAAAAAGAAAAAGAAAACAAAAGGAGGAAAATAAATGAAAAAAAACTTCATCAAGCAGTAACTGTAACGTGAACAGCCAGGTATCCTGTTATGTCAATCATGTTTTTGGTTCTTTCAAAGAAAAGAAAAAAAAATTGCACAGAAGACACGAGATACAAGGACAATTATCACCACCAGTAAATACAATGTTAATCAAAAAAAAAAAAAAAAAACGAGAAAGTTTTCAATGCTGATTTCTAATGATAGTGGAGAAAAGGAAAGCTGTGGAGACTTGCCGTGGATTGCTCTCTGACGGCCCGACTGTATGATGTTGAATAGGTATTGTTCCAGATGTGACTGTATATTAATCAGTACTGTATCTGGCTGGTCTAGATAAAAGGCAACAAACAAACAAACAAAAAAAAAAGACATATATAAGTATATTACAAACATTGGTGTATGTGTACTAACTATGTAAGTAAAGAAGTCATATGTCACATGGCTTTTTACAGAACATTTTGGGTGTTGGCTGCAAGTTTTTACATTAAAAACCTGTGTCATCACACCTCTCAATATTTAGTAAGTCAAAGTTGGAACCATTTATCCCTCATGAAGGGTATTAAATTTTTTTGTGTGGGTTAACTGTATCAGTGGCGTTTTCTTCTCGGCGCTGCAAGACCGTCCACCGCAGCGAGGGTCACACGGATTGAAATGATAAATATTTGATTCCTCTGTGCTATTTATAAGGCTTCTGTGAAAGCATCACAGCAGCAATGGAGTGGAGTGGGATGTGTGACGACGAGGGACGAGCCAGCTGGACACGGTGCTGAATCCAAATGAAGCCAGCTGTTATACAATGATGCAGGATCCTCTGGTTATCACAAGAGG
>JARVJO010000330.1:17737444-17750695 GCA_031762555.1 Cynodonichthys magdalenae | reverse complement strand
ACTATAATTAAATTTATTAAGGTCAGATATGTCCAGTATGAAGTACAACTTTTTTACTTTACCTAAGCAGAAATTTACTGGAGTAATTATTTTTCCAGCCAACTTTTGACTTTTGTTCCTTACATTTTCATGCAATTATGTTTACTTTCTTTTTAGGAATGCAAAAAGTATTTCCTTTTTATTTCACTTTTGTTTTTTTTATTTCTCATTTTTCAGAAAAAATAAGAAAATAAAAAAAACCTGTCAAGATATAAGGCACCTCCCCAGAAAAAGTGAATTTGATTGGGTGAGAAGTATAAATACATACTGTACCATTCTGACATCCTATTGGTTTGCATGCATCAACACAGGACAGCAGGACATAGCAGACATGTAGCCTAGTATGAAAATGACTCTGGTCTGGCAGATATATGTATGTGGCTAAAACAGGATGCTTGGTAAATCCCAAAAATTTCAACATTAAAATTTTAATATATTTTGTAATCATTATTGCCTTTAAAAAAAGGAGTTTGGGGAGGTGGGGTTGTGCATATAGACCATGTGGCACGGCCTAAGCTTTTATCCTTATTGGGTTTTTTCTCCCTTACATTATTTTGACTTTTATATGTTAAGTAGTTTTAAAACCAGCTTGAGTTTTTATTTCTAAAAAAAAATTATTTTTAAACCCAGTTTCTATACTTCTACTTAAGTAATCAATGTAAATACTTTTGACATCTCTGATTAAGGAATTCAAATTTAAAAATTGCACACATAATGGTCACTAATTCTCCTAAACTGGTTTATAAAGTAAATCTTATTAACTTGCATCTTTGCACCTTAAACTTTTTTTTTATTGTGACACCAATATTTGGGAAATAATAGAATAGAATAGAATAAAACTTATATGTACACCATAGTGGAAAAGACCTGTAATATACTAAACTATACAGAACAACATATCAAACACACTAAAAACCTATGAAAATTCATAAAACAAATTCATAAAAACACATTCATACAAAAGATTTGAAATATCTCCATCCCCAGCGGTTCAGTCAGATATGGTTTGATTGAGGTAAGCCAATAATAGGTTCACGGTTGTTATTTAAGGATGTTGTACACCCCATTGGATTTTTTATGTCTGTGTAAATGATGAATGAGCTGCAAAATAATACAGTACTAAACCTAAAAGGAATGACAACAGGAAAAAGATACCATCAGTTTGGACAGTGGATATTTGTTTGAAGCAACAGAAAACATCCTCTTCCTCTGCTTAGAGATGCTCCACACAGATAAAACCAAACTACTTGAACAGAAGAGTGTTAAACCTTGGAACGGAAAGAGAAAATTCATAATGGTGTGGGGTTTTTTTTTAGCTGTATTGGTGTCCTATTTGCATTTGTAGTGACAGAGAAGATTGAGCCGAAGAACAGGGTCAGCCTTCATCTTCCTCCATCACCACTCAGCCAGTTTTCAGCCAGAAGATTTGCATTTTTCACAAGCCAAGATTTCCTTTCTTATTTAGCAGAAGACTAAACTTTGGGGGTGTAAATGCTCAGCTGTCAGTTTCTGGCGCACCAACTTTTGCAGCTCCAGTTCGTCTCTGCGTTAACTACTGACACTTACAGCGTGGAAATGTGCAGCGGACCATTTCTCCCTGCTGGGAAGTATTTCTTTCTGTTCCTCTCTGTAACCATTATTTAACACTAAATCTGCTTAGGTAGGAGGATGCAGAGATTTCACTGTGTCTTAAAAAATTGGCTTGGACAGCTGAAGTAGCAAACAGTAGGGGTAGAGCTAAGTGTTTCATCAGCAATTCTGAGTAGATGCAAAAAAATAGGAAGCCTTGACTGGATGAGGGTGATTATTTCTTTCACTCAAGATCCCATTTTCTATTTAATGCATACTAATGTGTGTTTGAAAAGTCCAATCTGAACATGGTTTAGTGCATGGATAACTCTAGTTTTTTTCCATGTAGACCATGTTGACAAGATCATTATGCTTTTGCAGCTGAGCTGAGACTGGGGTTGTTCAATAAATTAAAAGGTTAATTTCACAGTAGTTTATTGATGAAATCTGCACTGGCAATAAACCAGAAATGGAGTCTTATATCATGTTTTATTTTTCAATCTGCACCTTATTGTATGTGTTATAAATTAAACTGATCTTTGGTTTCTTTACAGCTACTGCTTTTATATTTTAATTATGAAAATTTAATATCTTGTGAAACCAAATGTAACTGCACCTTTTGAACGGTGAGAAAATATTGAAATCATGAGTGTTAATTAATGGTTGGAAAAGTACCACTCCTGGCACCTGATTGGCCACCCCCAAATAATTGACAAGTGGGTGGTGATCATGGATTCTGTATTTGCATTTAGCTTTTGTTAAAGATTGTTCTCTGATACTACTTTAATATCCATTTTCAGCGGTGCATGTTTGCAAAAGACTTAATTAAAGGCCTTTGTAATATTAACATTACTGGTTAGCTTATTTTGGCATTAGAATCAGCAATTAGCAAAGTGTTTCTCAATTCCGGTCCTCGTGACCCACGACCCTGCATGTTTTAGTTGTTTCCCTGCTCTTCAGCAAGTCTTCAATTTTGCAGAAGCCTGCCAATCATTCGTTCATTTAAATCAGGTGTGCCAAAGCAGGGAAACAACTAAAACATGCAGGGTAGTGGGTCATAAGGACTGGAATTGAGAACCACTGAATTAGCATCATTCTTAGCTACTCTGCAACAAATTTCATCTCAATAAGTCTTAAACTGGCTAAATTATAGTCTTTTAAAGTTATCTGTAGGGTTCATTTTGAATGTTTGATTAGCATTTAGAATTAAGTAAAGATTTTTTTCTGCTACTTCTACACTAATTTTCATCTTTGTATGTCTAAAAATGACTGAATAATAAGTTGTGACTAATATTCAGTATGTTTCTTGGATCATTCTTTGCTATGATCAGACAAAATTTGAGTTCAATATTTCTTAAAACAGCTAAATTAAAGCCATTTGGAATTAGCTGTGGCAGCCATCTTGAATTTTCAAATTGCTTTATTTGTCTATGTGACAACTCCTGTCATTACTTGGATTAATGTTTGTTTGTTTTTTTGTTCTCCAGGTGAAGTGGGTGTGGCCCGGAGTTAGATGATGATTAGGCCCCACCTGTGCAAAGAAGTCTAGCTCCGCTCCTGCACAAGGGGACTATAGACATTGTTTACCACACGGCTTTTCACAACCTCACATGTAAATGTCTACTGGGGTAGTACTGTAAACAATATTAAAAAAAATATTCTCATCTATACTGATTTCACATGCCTTTTTTGTTTCCATCATGCAGATTCTGGCAGCTACAGCCAGACTGAACTCTGTTCTCACTTCCGCCTAAAGAAAGCACTTAGCCTATTGACACAGACTTAGCAAAGGGCTGCAGGCTTTTACAGTGCACACAGTTTCAAAGTGGTTTACTAACACTTCCTCTGGCATCCGATTATCTAAATATACCCTAATGGCAGAGGCTTACCATTTGTTACCAGTTTGCACAGAAGATGATGTTAATAGGGTTAGAATAATGGTACAACTGAGTACAGCAGAGTTCAAGAGGCCTGTTTATGGTGTTAATGGATCGCTTCATTTTTTTATTTATTTATTTTTTTCCCAGACAGCATACACATTATTACCTAGCACAGGGATGTTCATTTGCTCCTCATCAAAATGAACTACTTGGAACTTCTTGACTATAGCATAAAAACTTTGACAAGTTTCTAAATGTATTCACTTTGATCACAAACAGCAGCTTATTAAAATCTATTCTCTGCATCATAAACAAGACTGAGGCAGGATTGTTGGTGGGTGTTTGATCATTGACAGCCCCCCCGAGAGGAAGCTGCCCCATGTTTCTTTCTTAACCAACAACTTGACAAATCAAAAGAATTACAAGGCCTCTTATTGAAAAATATGATTCACCGATGTAACCTGATTTTTTTTTTTTTTTTTAGGCTGCAAACTAGTATCTGAGAAAAGCACGAGCCTATAGTTGTGTTTGCAATTATAATTCTGTAAGAAAATTAACATGAGGAATTTAATGTTTATATCACACAAGAAGTTAAAAATGTATGTTTAAGTGATACTCAACAAATCCCACAAAAGTACTACATTTTGTCAATGTTATCTTTTAAAGATGGTTTTATTTTAAATTTCCATTGACAGTTAGTCTAGCAAATTTTTCCAAAGTAGCAGTTTACAAGGGAATTGTTGGGAACTATTTTCAGATGTGGAATATTAAACATCTGCAGTATCACAGATACAGTTAAAATTTGACAGCATCATTAGTGTTCTGTACAATAAATCTATTTAAGTGTTCGTATTCATTACTATAATTACTATAATTACAGAAATGTGATCCAATGGTGAACTTTACCACCAACAGCAGCACATTAAAATACAAGCATTTTTAAAAAATCTAAGGTATTATTTATATTGTATTAATCATTTTTAGTTTATATTTTTTAATATACTGTGAAAGAAAATTTAATTTTTTAACATTCAAATTTAATAAAAAAAAAAATGTACTGATATAACTTAATCTGTGCTAACTTCTTATATTCAAATTAGAGCATTATTATTTTTTCTTTGTGGTTGGTTTAAAGAAGTTTAAATTAAAAAAGAAAGAAAATTAACTTTCCTGCAACCCAGTTGCTATTTCGCTATAAAATTTAGAACAAGGTAAAGTTTTATTCAATGTTATCACTTTTTAATTGATCAAGTTCTTGCTTTCTCACTACTCTTTACATCAAAATATAGACAACAGTAAAATAGATTTATTTTTGATATAATACATTTGTCTAAATATAAACAGTAGAACATTATAAAAACTAAAAAAGTAATAAAAGTGGATTTATAGTAGAAGAAAATTTGCATAGTTTCTTCTTTTCTCTTTAAATAAATAAAAACCATTAATTTGAGGACAGAATCTGAGAGCAGAGTGATCAATCAGTGAGGCTGCAGCCAGCAGGAGTCCTGATGAGGCAGGTGGTGGATTCAACTCCTCCTTCACGCTGCCTGCTGACTGTACCGCAGAGCCGATGAGATATTACTCCTCCGAGCAGCCACTGAGAGGAACAAACTGCACGAGTTGGTTGATGTAGAACAAAATGCAACACAAACCAGCCCCGCAGTCAAGAGCCCTCTGTGGAGCCCAGGCTAAAAAAAACAAAAAAAAAACCCTGCAGTAGTTTTCCTCCTCGTTAGCTGTGCGTCTGTTCACATCTGTGTGTCTCAGTCTGTAGGACTATTGTCTGCGCTCTCCGCACCTGCTGCTTTCCAGTTTTTTCTCCTTTTCTTTTTGGAGCCCAGCTCCAAGTCTGAGTCCTTCAGTGAGTCTTGCTTTCGCTTTCTACGACTTTTAGTCCGTCTCTTGTCCTTTTCCTCTGAGCTACTGTCCTCTGAGCTGCTATCCTCATTTCTCTCTCTGGTTTTCACCGTTTTCTTGTTTTTGTGTCTGCTTTTAGTCCTTGTTTTCTTCTTTTGCTTGTCTTTTGTATCACTTCTGTCATCGGAGCTGAAGTCGCTGCTTGAGGACTCATCTTTCTTTCGCTTTTCATTCCCGCTTTTCTTCTTCTTTTTTTTCTTTCGAGATGACTTCTTTGATCGTTTTAAGAGGCACGCTTCTGTGTCAGACTTGGACTTCTTCATTTTGTGACCACCAGTCTTCTTTGCGGCTTTGCTTTTTTCACTAAAAAAAGAGAACAATAAAATTGTCAAAACATGACAAGATTTCTTGCTAAAATGTCTGGTGTGTCCCTTTAAGATCTTGTTTTCTTGCTTACTTGTCACTTTCAAACTCCTCAGGATAAAGTTCCTTAAAGCCACTGTGTCCCCATCTGTGATGAGAACACAAGGTGTGTGTAAAAAATTGAAATCTTGTCAGTCACTTATAAAATGACATTACAGTATGTGTAAAGACACTGAAAGAATACTAAAAGGGAAAAATAAATTTGTCATGCGGTGTACCTGTCAGGATCACTGGCCTCAAATTCATAGAGTTTGCGGGTCCAGTATCGAGCCTCTCTGTCGTCATGCTCTGAAACTCGCTCTCTGCTTCGACTCCTGTTCCTGGACAAAACTGGAACTCGATCACAGTGCATCTGTCCTCTGGAATAAAAGAGCATTTCAGAAGTTGTTGAGCTCCAATACACCATCAGCTTGATAAACTGAGAGAAGTAGCATAATTTGTGTTTAACAGCACAGAATAAACTGGGATGGTTATTACTCCTACCGCACACTGTCTGTATCTGGAAAATGTTTGTGTCGGGACATCTGGACTTCCCAGTCCCGCATTTTCCACATTTCCATCTCTTCTTGGATCTGCAGTGAGTCAACAACACAGAAGACATAGCAGAGACATGTTCATATTTAGTTCTATCCATGTTTACAAGCTACACACACATATACAAATCACTGTCCAGAGATAGAACTGAACCATGTAGATCTTTATAAATGAGATTTGTGCATTAAACTTTTGCAAATTTTCCTTAAGAAAATTTGAGTGGAGCTGAAATTTTGAATCTCATTACAGATCATGATCTACCCCAATAAGAAAACCCACATATCAACAAAGCATTGGTTCACCATGAAGTAAAGACTACTGGACATTTAGTTTTTCTGATTTTATTCAGGAGAAATTTTGACGATCATGAACTTGGATGTTGATATCCACAAGAAAAATAGCCTGATTTACATTTGCAGCTGACCACATAGGAGTGAACTCCCCATGAAACAAAAGTATTGCTATTTAGATGATAGTTTTTCTGATTATCTCACATGAATGTGTGTTTAAACTGTGGTAGTTATGACTGTGCAAGCTGCTAGGTATGGTGGTGGTAGCATCATGGTTAGGGCTGTGATGTCAAAACTAGGAGAGTAGGGCAAGTAGATGAAAAAATAAGGAGTTTTTCCAAGATAACTTAAAACCAACATTTTTTTGGTAACATGGCCTTATTCCCCATATAACAATCCCTGTGTTTGGGTCGTGTTCCCATCACCAAACACGATTGAACTTGACAAATTCCTTTGAATTGATTTGGAAAACAACTCTGAGGTAGTGAGGAGTGGTTTTGCTCAGCTGACATTGAAGAGTTAGGTCACATTGCTTCATTAGCAGTGCCAGGTGGAACTGATTGGCACAGCACCTGCACATTGTCTAATCAGCTTCTCCTATCGTACGCAGTGGCATGCTTGGAAACAAGTGCCTGCCAGAATCAGCCACACAGGAGAGGTGTCCACCTGCCAGCCTGGTCGTCATTATTACTGTGCTTTTTCATTGTATGAGTTGTTTTGTGCCCTGTACTGTGCTATCAAAACTCAGGAACCAGCTTGTGTGGGAGAGAGCTTAAAAGTTACTGCACATTTCATTAAAAATTGCCAAATAAAATAATATATTAAAACTAACAAATACAAACAAACCACCTATGTTTTAGCAGGAGGACAAGTAACCAAGAAATAAGAACCTGACTTCAAAATGATACTTCTTTCTAATTGGCATCAACCATTTGACACAGACTTGTTGTGTTAACCTGTTACGTCAGTGTGGTCCATCCCATCAAGTGTTTTCACTTTTTTTTAAATGTATACTTTTCTACTTATTTCACGAGATTTGCTGGATTGTACAGAGGGCATTTTCAGCACCGCTCACTCCCTGTCTAGTTAGTTTTATTGCTGGACAAGCTGGTAATATTTACCACCCCAGCATGTTCTTTTGCAGATCTTTATTCAGGTTCATGTGTCAGGTGAACGGACACTCAAGTATAAAATTATTCCTCAAAAAGTCGAACAAGATTTAGTATGATTAGGGGACAACAATTTGTTTTTCTACACGCTAGTGTGTTCACCAAAACGCACCTTGTTGTGGGCATCTGTGTGTCGAATTACATTCCGCAACAGCGTCTTCCCCATCGGCTGTTTTGACATGGTAACAACTGACAGGATGAGACACAGGTGAGTCAAACACAGACAAAAACAATCGCCAGAAAATAAAGATAAGGTTGTGAGGGAAATGAACGTGAAAACAGACTTTACTTCAATGAGTGAGAGCAGCGCTCACCTTTTTTTAGCCTAGCTCGTTAGCTATCGCTCACTGTCGATACATATTGAACTTGTTTAAAATTCTCCGGGCAGTTTCATAGTGAAGTGCAACTCGTTCGTTGTCATAAAATCCACGTTAACCACCACACTGTAAATGTGTACAAACTGTACCTTTCAGAAGAGAGTAGCAATCAAGAGGATAAAAACATAGCTCTTAGCTTCCACCAGTGTACTTCCGCTGCGTCACAGTGAACTTTGAAAAGCTGAATAGTGATTGGATGAACGGCTTTGTCAATCATGGAATCGGAAGTGAAGCATTTATCACATGAGCACTAAAACTTCAACTTTTTAGTAGTTATTTTATGTTTTTAATTCTGACGAAACGATTGTTTTTACGTCAATACATAAAATAATTTGATTAATCTTAAAATGTTCCACAGTCAACGAACCAAATGAGTGGATGTTCCTTTTTATTCAGCCGGTATATGATCTGGCTTAAAGTGATACCAATCAGCGGGAGGAGGAGAAACACTGGCCGGCGAAAGGTAAAAGTAAAATACCTTAACAGAAAATGACTGGTAAAAATAAATGCCACTGATGAGAAAAGTAGTTAAGTAAAAGTCATAAAACAGTTCACAAAAATTGGGAAAGTAGAAGTAAAAATACTTTTCCATGCTCTCTGACAAACTGTTAAATTTACTGAACCAAACTGGCTTCACAAAACTAAGTTGAGTAAAATGGTCAATTTCTTTAAAATGTATACTGCCTCAAATTTACTCTACTGGGTTTAGTGGAAATAGTTGGCATAATTTGGTTGAGTAATTCAACACTTATTTTTTTAGAGCACATAAACAACTCTTTTCATGATGAGTTCAGACAGATTTAATTTATAATGTGTAACTAGGTATTAAACTTTAAAGTAAAGAAGTGAAAGTATCATTTTTAGGTTTTTAAAGTAATGAAAAAAAGTAAAAGTCACGATTTAAGGAAAAAATTAAAATTACAAATCCTCAAATAAAATTACTTGTAACAAAGTAAGTGTACTTACTAGTTACTACAAATCTCTGATAAAAGACAATATTTTACAAGGATTGAAGTGTACTCTCATAAAATAAATGTGCATCATAAAATTTAAATTAAATAGATGACATTTTCTCATACAAGTTTACAAATGCAAGTTTAGCTATATTAAATATATATTTTTAGGGTAAAGTGTTAACTTTATTCAGTTGTAAAAACAATAACAGCAGGTGACCAAGCTCTTTGGACATCTGCCATGCACATATTTCTTTCGTTGCCATTGAGGCATTTTCACTTTTCATAGTGAACATAGATCTCACAGTCATAGCTCTACAACTAGGAAGTTTGTGATTAGACTCTTTTATCAGCTGGACTTTAAAAGGTAGCTGCAAGAAGGTATGAGATTTGTGGGATGACATTGTCTTTAATTTAAAAATCCAACAACACATTAGAGGCTTTGTGAAAAATTATAAATTTCAAAACATTCAGATGTAAGCTTTAAGCAAATGGATATACATTGCAGACAAAAATTTTAATGACACATTTAGCACATTGTAATTAATGTCAGGAAAAGCAGACAATGAATATGTCCTAGATTTGTACAAGAAATGTGATGGAGCAGCTCAGCTTCAGCAGAGGTTAGGACAAGTACAAAGTAAAGTAACAGATCCACATGGGGACACTGTGGAGGGCAAGAAATGGATTGTTTCTATTTTTGAAAACAACCAAAAAAGAAGGCCATATAGGACTGCAGTGCAGAGAGGACTGCTGTGGACAATAATAATGCTGGAAAAAGGCAGAAATACAAGTTAAAGAGCTCAAGAGTAAGCTGAAACTTTGACACTTAATCTGGTCAGAACGACTATACGAATAGCTCAGCCATCCCTGAAAAAAATATTTACGAGTTAAATTCAAATGGAGCAGCGCAGAATTTTATATGCATGGCAGTGATCCATCTCATAGACTCAAGGACTTCCTGACTGTACATCAAAAGGCTTCAAAAATTGGCCTGCCTCTTTCCTCATCTTACTCTAACTGTGGTGGGAACTCACGTCCTTATATTTGAAACATGGCAGGCATAGATACTGGCTTAAACAGTATTTGAGAAACTAAGGTTGTTGCTATAGAAAATAATCATATAAATGTTTGGCAATTAGCAGTAAATTGAATGTACATTATCTTAAAATGCTCTTTACTTATAATTTTGTGTTTCTTGTTTATCTCACATGCTCTCTAAGCCTAGCACTAATGAGTTCTTTATTATGGTCATTCAAAAATTATGCACAAAAGAAGAAAAAGTGCATTTTTGTTTATTCGCTGAAAAATTTGCTGAACAAGCAGATTTGAGACATAACCATGTTTTTTTTTTCCTTTATATTAGCAAGGGCATGATAGTTATTAAAGTATAAAGAAATAGAATATAATTTGCCTAACAGTAAATGCATTTGTAAATCCATTTATACAAAATCACATCTAACTGTAAAACATTTGAACTCGTATATCAATTTATATTTGATCCAAATAAACACAGCGTACCTCTAAAAACAGGTATGCTTAGTTTTTATCTCACAGTTCATGTGACTCCATAAGGAATTAGCTCTTAGCAACAGAGTCCATCCATAGGACTGTGTGATAATACAAACATTTATGGTAATATATGTACATGCCACACACAAACAAGAAAGTTAAATTCATGTAAGCCAGTTAGACTTTAAATTTAAAATATCCTGAATGTCAATCAACTAAAATTTAAAGTGATAATGGAAATAAATGCTTGATTAATTAACTGGTAACCCACTTACAGGTTTTAATGGATTACTTGTGAGAAGCTGTTCCATTTTTGATCTTGCACGATCCTCCTGTAAGTTCAACTGACTCCTGGGAATCAAGGTATTATTGTATTTCTTAAAACTAATTTTAGAAAAATGTCTTTCACCCTTGTACTACAAAGCGTAGAACAAGCAGTGATGTGCTTAACTCTTCATCAATCATAAATTCCAGTGTCAGGCTACGAAGCACATCAGCTGGGCTGCCTGTAATACAGCTGAATGAGCAGGTTCAGCTTTGTCAAAATCATTTTTTATCCTGAAAGTCTGAACCTTATTGAACTTTTTTTTACATTGAACATGGTTTATGGTGAGTGAGGATGGATAAAGAATCCATATGAGCGGGGGCCTCGTAAGTGGGCCCATTGCTCTCCCCAAAAAGACACTGGTCTTTATTCAAACCTTTGCATCCCTCGGATGAAGGAGCTAGGTTAGAAATACTCAGTGTTCTGAGTTTCTTAGAGAAGGCATCTTCCCCTCAAGTCTTTAGTTTCATGAGAAATGAAAATACAAAGAAAAACTAGATACTCTTTTTTAATTAAATAGAATAGACTTGTGTTGTGTTTTTAATTTGTTTCCAAACTTGATTAAATCCACCCTCATGAGTTTGCATAATTTCCATAGAAACCAACCAAAATGTAATGATTGTAATGTCAATTCTGTTTTGTCTCTCTTCATGAGGAAATAAAGCTGCAAAGTATCTGCTTCTAAGTGTTGCAAAACCAAATTTACATATAAAATAACTTCACTTTCAGTTTATGTATTAGAATGTAATTATAGTTAAAGTACAGGTAAGTACAAAAAACATAATCAGTAATAATAACTTTCTAAGTGATAATGTTTCAGTACCTCCTTATCTGCACCAAAATATATTATGTGGATACTTTTTCATTCAATCAACATTCAGTCACCGTTGTTGGTGTTTTTTTATGTGTGTTTTCATAAAACATTGATAAAGAACTGAAAAGAAAATTGTTGAAACCGTTTAGTTTTTGACCTTAATTTAAGCGAATCTGGAAATTCCAAAACAAACTAACAAAAAGCTTTTTCATATTCACTGTTGTACTGAATACAACAAACATGTCTTTTCAATGAGATGATCTTAAAAAATAAAGAAACTAAAATGAAATAAGTTTTGAAGGTTGTTGAAAACTTTTCATTTTTTTTAACATGTTATTTTAATTTCATTCCTTATTATAATAATAATAATGGTGATGATGATGATAATAATAATACATTTATTGGAAAATTGTTTCCTAATAATTCTTGTACTTTAATGCATGTGTCTTGACGAACTGTTGGTTTGTAATAACAAAATAAAAGAGAACAAATATGTTTTTTTGTCCTTGCACAAAAACTTAATAATAAAACTTAAGAAAAAAAACATTTCACAGTAAAAAATGATGAAATTTCCAGGGACAAAACTTTATCAGGGGTGCTTCATGCATATTAGTTTGAAGGTCACTAAAATAATGATAAAAAAAAAAAGAAAAAGAAAAAAACACTTACAACCTGTGTTTTGTAGCAGGCACAGTAAAAGTTGGCAATCAGAAATCTTTGTGATCGCACAAACAATCTGCTCTATTTTAGCAACTCATTTGATTTACAAACCGCCCGCCTGCTTGTCCTCGTGGCAGACCCGCTTTCTTCCCCCCTCCTGGCTCCCCGGTGGAGAAATGACTTTACCTGCACACTTTGAACGGCAAAGTCAAAGCTTACACATCAGCCATACATGATTCTTGTCTGGTACAAACACTTTATTTACCTCCTTTGTTCCTTCATCCCTTTATGGCTCGGTGAATTTCTTATTGTGTCGCTGCTCAGGGGCTGAATTTGTCCTTGTCTTTTTAATATGTAAGCAAAAACAATCAAAGTGATGCTAAAAGGAATAAAAATCAGTGCATGATGAAACAGAAACATCTTATGGAGGCTGAAAGGCTTCGCTTGAAGATATTGAATTTGCCAGACTGATGTGTTCACTTCTTCTGCACAAATTGCTTTTTTCTTTTGCTTTTACCTGCAGGACAGAGCAGCTATTCAGTCTAATGTATTCCAAGTGTTTCTGCACAGAAAGCCTAATTTATTGTCTCGATAAGTCCAAAAAGATTTAGCACAAATAAAAAACAATAATAATCACAATTGTTGTTTATGTAAATTTGTGCATCTGTTCATGGTAAGTACACAGAATTGCAGTAAATAAACAGTCAAGATAACATATCTAGCGATAGAAACACCTGATAGTTTTGAATGAATGAATGAATTAATGAATTACATTTATTTCAGACAATTAACAATTTTAGATAATAAATAAATCAATTTCAGAAATACTTCTAACAAACAACCTTATAT
>JARVJO010000330.1:17726644-17737344 GCA_031762555.1 Cynodonichthys magdalenae | reverse complement strand
TTGTTTCACACTTTTTTGTTAAGTATATAATTCCACATGTTAATTCATAGTTTTGATGCCTTCAGTGTGAATCTACATTTTTTATAGTCATGAAAATAAAGAAAACTCTTAGAATGAGAATGTTTCCAAACTTTTTGTCTGTACTGTATGTATATATATATATATATATATATATATTGATATATTTTAAAATTTATTTTCAGTGAAATAGATGCGAGAAGGTCTGGCTCCATTAGAGGCAATGTGTAAAAAACATACTCAGGGAAATGACTCAGGATTTTTGCACAGTGCTGTACATATTTGCTTGTTTAATGATGGCCTTTTTACTGCACAACAGAATAGAGTCACACATTTATAAGATGTCAAGCTGCAGTAAATGAAGTATCTGTGAGGGTTTATAGAATCAAACAAAGGTACTGATGCTGGAATAAATTCAGGCAGCAAAAACAGCAGGCAAATGAGGCAGGGTGCATAAAATAGTAAATAGTTTTATTCTTTTTTGAACCATGCCACTGAACACTGACGCATACAGAGTTGTGCCTGAATCCACACTGAGAAAACACTTTCACACACCGTGTTACAAAGCTGTAATGAAGAGGGACTTTACTGCACACATGGCAAGAAGAACAACCCTGATTGGATGCCAGGTCGAGCTTTGATCTGGTCCTGAGGTAGACAGACAGTGACATAATCTAAACAATGCTAATCACATCCTTCTAGGACACATCAAATAAGACAGCTGCATTATCACAACATACAAAGATAAAAGAAAAAAACCCTTTTCAAACAAAAGTGCTCTTGTTTCTTTTGGTCCTCCAAGGAAATTAATTTCTAGTGCATGTTCATGTAGGTACAGTGAATGTGTGTGGTTACTTTATGGCACTGAGTGTCGTTGGCTACCTTTGAAGGCATTTGTGATGCCCACAGATGCCAAGATGTGCTATACACACAGTTTTCATCCAGAGATGTCAGTCAGTTGTCACTTTGAGGGAAACAATTTCAGACAAAATGTACCTTTTCTTTCTTTTTTTTTAACATCAAAATTGCTCGGAACTTGCATCAGATTATCAGCCACTATCACAGTATGTTGCTTCCTGTTGCAATGTTCAGACAAAGTGGATCTACATGGCAGTCTATTTTTTATTTAACAATAAACAAACACCCAAAAAACACACTACCAACAGCACAGACCCATGTACTCAAGCACATCAATGCTCTACCTACAAAAGAGGCACAAGGGAGGGGTCTTAATCAAATCATATAAAACACACACATTGGGATGTTTTGTCAAATTATAGCAAATGTAAACAGGTCGCAAATGACAGTAATACAAAAATACAACATGTTTAACTCTATAAGGCCCGTTTCAGGCTCACATAAGGGAATCACCATGACAGTTTGTACATTACAGCTACACTACAACTGACAATAACCTGATCAGAGTAATCCAGTGTCAGAATTTTCTTTACCTTTTATTTAAAAAAAATTGTCTTTATGTTTCATTTTCTACTAGAAAATTCTGAATCTGATTTTTTGAAAACATTTATATATAAGCAATGATATTTAACAAAAATAAAAAAACTACATTTAAAAGCCTTGTAGAGGCTTGTCACTTTTTTCCCCCACACTGTTTGACCATGAAAATTGTGACGTTGGTTACAAATTTAAACCTACCGATGGATGAATAACTTCAAGTGAATTTCAAGGAAACTGTTGAAGCAGGAGGGGGAGGGAGCAAAACTCGCTCTACGAGAAAACATCTCATGAGAGACATTGTGTGATGAAAACCAGCACATATTTGGTAACAAACAAACAACATTATAAATAACAAAAAAAAAAAAAACCCACAAAAAAACACCCTATTACAAGACCATCTCAAATGGTGAGTGCGCTACCTCGGATCAATAAAACACCAGACTGCATGAGAGACAAGGCAATTAAAGAGATCAAGCTCATGAGGTCAGCCATTCAAGTAAAACATGCAGAAAATAAACAACTCCAAAACAAACAAAAAAAAAAAAAATCAAACCGTATGGAAAACAAACAAAAATAGACCTAAGAAGTCACAGGATATTAGGAGGGAAAACTTCAGCCAATCAAGTCTTCGTGGAATTATTTTTAACACCTGCCGTATAATCGTAGACGACGACCCTGATTGTTTTAGCAGTCGGTCAAAATGCTCCTGCTACACATGAAGGCAGAGACGTTGATGGCATTGATTTTTCACCACAGTGGATCCTCTACAGATACAGTGATCAAAACTCTGTAAAAAAACAGAGTTTGTGTGCAGGAGGGCTTAATTAGGTACATCAGAAAACTGTCATTTTTTTATTAAATTAAACCTTAAAAAAAACCTTAAATATTAGCTGCTTTTTGCTGCTCAAAATGTCATAATTTGAGTTGTTTTCTTTTTTTTTGCCAACTAAATATCTTTGGATTTGACAGTTGAGCTGATATTTTTATTTTAGGATGTCATCTTACTGCCAACTTGTGTCGACTTTAGAAGAATTTTCACAGGGACTGATAATTACACTAATCATTAGTTGCAGCCCTAGTGTGTAAACACATTTGTTTTTGCACGTCTCATCTTCAGGTAGAAACCTTTTTGTCTAACAGAGACAAATTTATTCAAAACGTATACATATATTTTTTTATATCTCTAAAGAAACGTGTTTTCCTTCAGCATTAAAACCAGCAACACAAGTTTTCACCTAGTATTGACAGTGTGTGTGTGCGCGTGCGTGTGTGTCAGACTGTGGGTCCAAGTCCTGCTCAGACGTAACAGACATACAGGTAAGTTTTTTCTATCCTCCAGTCGGCCGGCACCTCCTCAGGTTTGTGGCCCTTCATGTGCTTCTGCATGGCAGCCAGGCTCGGGCAGAAGTCCTGGCAGATGGTGCACTGGTACGGCGACGCTCCGTTGTGTGTGCGCAGGTGCTTGATCATGGCCGAGTAATCTCTGGACCGTTGGTGGCACAGCTTACACTCAAATGGCTTCTCACCTTTTAATAAAAAGTTCAGAGAAAAGTAACATTAACCTTGAGTGGAGTGAGTCAAGATTTGCTTCTGTTCCTTTCCCATGAGCTGCCTAAAAATAGCTTCTGTATCAGATTGCTTTGAACTCAATAGTGTGAAACAGAAAGCTAAAATTCTCTGAACTGTGGCCTAAAATAATAATAAAGAAAAACAACAGTTTTTGTTTCACAATTTATATTTGGAGCCAAAGGTGTAATATACAAATGAGGTAACCACAGGGTGTCACACTTGAGCAGCAGCAGATTACTCCTGAAAAGAAAACTGAAAATGAAAAGCAGTCAAGGTAGCTCATAGATTTTTCTTTGAGAAGAAAACAGCAAATATTGGCTGTGATTTGTATCCCTCTGTCTTCGCTCTAGTTGAAGAATGTTCTTTATTAATTTAGGGTAAGTTAAAAACTTGGCTTATTTTTACAGTTGTACAGCTACTTACAAAGCAAAGGAGACACACAGAGAAAAAAATGATTATTTCTACATTTGTAGGCACCAGTTTGTACCTGTTGATAATTGAAATTAATAATTTCTTAGTTAAATTGAGAACTAAGCCTCATTTTAAGTACTCATTTTTTCTCATGCCACATTCCCAATGACAGCTATAAAATTTCAGGGTCATGGGGGTCACTAATGTGCGCGGGGCGGGGTACACTCTAGACAGGTTGCAAATCCATCACAGGGCTACATTTTTATCAATGACAAATAATTATTTTGGGGCTGCAAGAGCTTTTATGTGTTTGTTGAAACAAAGGTTTTGTTGCTGATGTTATTTCAGGTGATTTTGTTGTGGACTTCTTAAATACTAAAAGCTGAGTCAAAACAAATAACACAACTGAGCCATGCCCATTAAATTAATAAAAAAAATAATAAAATTAATATTGGGAATATTTGACATACTGAAAATATCTGTAAAATTATATCAAAATTAGAACAATATTGTGTTGAGTCATCCATAATTTTATCAATTTTAAAATATTTTAACTTTTTTTTTTCTGACCCTCCAACTGATCTAGTGTCAGACCATTGTAGCTGTGTTAGACTGGATCAGCTGGAGGGTGTTTATATGTAGATTTAACAGATGTATTGTTTTATTAGAAAATACAAATATTTTCTGAGTAGTTAAAGATTGGGTACTGAAGAAAGAAAATAAACACACACACCTGTCTGTCATGTTGCATTTATGAATGACAAACATCCAAATCAGACATAATTAGTTTTTTTAATGGATTTTGATTTTATAGTAGGTGGGTTAGAATTATGTCTCCCCTGAAATATGTAACTGTTCAAATAAATCTTAGTTTGATGAAAACTTTGATTATTTTTAGTTTATATATTTTAACTATAAATTTTACATTTCATGAAACACTTTATCTTTAAATGAAAGCTCCATGAGAAGACTGAAACATTAAGTGTCTCATTCTGACATCATTTTTTCCTGTAACAACAAGTTTTAGTTACTGGTAAACATTACTTTGGAACATATATTGCTGAGTGAATTAAAATGAACAACTTTTATTGTGATTGTATATGAATACAGTTAAATATAAAATGGCACTCAGATGATGAATCTATAAAAGTCTAATACTATTCTGTAACGGATGCCTCTCACCTGCCGCTTTTCGTGTCAGGTTTTTTTGCAGCACTTATATCTGTAAGTTGATATGATTTTAGCGCGCTCTCCTCTCTGAACTCACCTGTATGGACACGATAGTGCGTCTCCAGCTGGTGCTTCAGACTGAACCTCTTTCCGCAGCCATTGCACTCGTAAGGCTTCTCCCCCGTGTGGATGCGTTTATGGCCCCTCAGTGTGCCGTCATCTCTGAAGCAGCTCCCGCAGAACTCGCACTCAAACGGGTGATCGCCTGAGAGCACAATCGTGTCACAACAGCAGCTCCAACACCAACAGAGACACTTATTTATTGTTAGAAGCACTGAAGACTAACTTTATTCTTGGCAGGCCGCGTATGTAGCCACATAGGTCAAACTGTCACCCAGGCCTTTCTCAGCATGCTTATCAAGCAGAGGAATACTGTTCTTTCAGACGTTGCTAATGTTATGACACGAGGACACGCCTCTTGGCTATCTGCTAATAGCTAATAAAAGTCCTCCAGACATGTGCTGCTCTGTTCTCTATACTGTAGTTAATCTATTTCTCTCCTAGGCCGAGGGTTTGACTCATCTCCAGTGACCTATGTGCCTCATTATCTCAGTGTCCACAGCAACAGCCAACTCGGAGGATACATTGCTTCTCCTCATTACAGGCCGATTCTCCCCAATCCCCCACCCCACTGTGGAGCAGATGACATTTACAAAATGTTACTTCCAAGCAGAATGGCATACAAACAAGATGCGCTGCCATGGCCAAAACTCCCTTCACTTCTGTCTCCTCACATCAATTATGTATTTCTCCTGTCTAGACATCAAGCCGTCTTGACAGCTGGTAGTGTTATTTAAGGTAAAAGAAGAAAAGGGGACATCTTTTCAGTAAATATCTCTCTGTCTCCTGCGGCACTGAGACTCACCCTCAGTAGAACACAGAGACAAGTCATTTCCATTTGCTTTTCCTTCAATATTTATTTGGGTTTCCTCTATCATTTTCAGTGAACCACACAAGAAGTGACAGCCATGAATTGCAAAGGCCCGAAGGCTGTCTAAGAACCCAAAATGTAAACAGGATGAAATTGCCCAAAATATGCACCGGCCACAAAGGTACAGTGCTGTCACTGGAGAGGTGACTCATCTTATAGAGAGCGAGAAGAAAGAGTGGGAGAGGATGCGTGCAAATTGACTAAAACCTTACAGCCAATAACCTGAGGAAATTAACCCACATACAGAAATAAACACAGCTGTCTTTGTCTCTTCCTCAACATATGCGTGCGTTTGACACCAGCATGTTCATGTTTTCTGACAGCAGCTGACACCACAGACAACAGCGTCGGTGCGAATGATCCCTTACCCGTGTGCGAGCGCAAGTGTCTTTTGAGGGTCGTGTGGCTGGGGAAGGGGCGCTCACAGTGGCTGCAGATGTAGCTGTGCATCCCTGCGTGGACCTCCATGTGCTGCTGCAGGGCCTTCTGGGTCTGGAAGCGCTTTGCACACAGCAGACAGAACACCGCCATGTCAGTCCCTGGAGAACGCACAAGACACAGACGCGGAGTTATTTCAGTACCATACACAGACAGGGCCTTAAGTGGGGAAACTGGGTCACTTCAACTTTGTGTGAGTCCTCTGAGGGAAAAGCTTCTTTCAAAGAGCAAGTGCCTCTACCTAAACTAACTCCCCTAAAAGCCCAGAGGCGCTCTGAGCTGCAAGATTTTATACATTCTATTTTAAACCATGAAAGTGATTGTTTTCTTTAAGAATTTTTCACACAATGCACAGCATGCCAATCACACAATCAATGGCTCCTTCCTGGTGTGTTAGATGTGTAATCATTCTCTTCACTCCCCATCAGGAGTCAGCTCCAGCCTGTGAAGTCCTCTGTTTCTGTGCTCAAAGAGCAGCTGATAGTAGCTCCACCCTAAATGATGCCTACACTATGCGCTCTGTGCAGAATGTTAAGTAGTGATATCAAGCCATTAAAGGCAGGACTGCAGGAAAAAACACAATCCAGTTTAATCCTGTGTGTGACCTGGCATCTCTTTAGGGCTGCTTTCCTGTTGCACAGAGTGTGGAGAGGAATACAGATAGGGAGTTGCTGGCAGGGTAGTTTAAGTCAAAATGGCTACGTGAAGAAGATCCATTGGCTGTCATACAGTCAAAGCCTAATCTACAGGCTGTGTATGACAGAGCTCAAATCCGCTCCGGCACTTCACACTGATGTGAATTCATATGTGTGTTCGAACTGAGGGACGGGTTAATAAGCAGCATTGACATAATGTGCATGTCCTAGAGAGTGAGGCTTTAATGTGAGATTATGAGGTCCTTATTTCTCTGTCTGCTCAGGTTGCAGATCATTTACAATGTGAGCAGGTCCCATTGCTCCTGACTTAGATTCAATCAGACATCTCCAGCGGAGGATCATTAGTAAACAGAGGACTGTGCCAGCACTTCATTGGAATTCAAGTGGGGTTGCTGTGTCGCATTTAAAATGCAGTCTGATGAGGTCCACTAAATCAAATCATTTGTTACTGTTATTGAAGTGCCTTGAGGCAACTGGCAATTAAATTGGAATTAACGCAGGGAAAGGGATACAGCACACTCATACTAAGAGGGGAGAGTGTCAGACACTTGCTTTGGGTTCAATCAAGTTAGCAGACAGACAAGCCTGTTCAAAGAAGAAGAAAGAAGAAACAAATCAAGCAAATTCACATTTTAAAGGATTGAATCAAACACATTCATAAAGGGCTGTTCACTAATCCATACATCACAATTTGTTCAAACAAAAGCACGACGTTTTGAGACTTTACATTTCACAGTTTGCCAAAAACACACACAGCTGCTGCTTTAAAAAAAATCATAGTTTGTTTTTGTTTTTTTTTTTTTCTGAAAACTAAATAAAACCTGATTAATATCAGTCCTTAACAAAAAGAAGATGGGATGAAAGACTTTTTTTTTTCCCTGATCGCGACAATCCTTCCGCGAGGAGATCCAGTGGAATGAACTGCACCTGTTTGGAGGCTTTAGCCTGTAGACTTTTGCACAAAGAACACACAATAAGGTTCAGGCCCTCATTGACCAAGCCTATTAGTCATAGGCTCCTCGTGCAACTCATACAATACCTGCCTTTATGCTGCTGCCTAATGACCAAGACCCTTTCTCACCCGTGGATCACAATATTTTAGTTGTAAACAAAAGGCCTTCAATTCTCACCGCCTCTGCACCCCTCCCCACTGCCCACATC
Source organism: Cynodonichthys magdalenae (assembly GCA_031762555.1). Lineage (NCBI taxonomy): Eukaryota > Metazoa > Chordata > Actinopteri > Cyprinodontiformes > Rivulidae > Cynodonichthys > Cynodonichthys magdalenae. The sequence goes on along the minus strand of JARVJO010000330.1, from coordinate 17,729,472 downwards.
TGCTGACCATACAAGAAATCATTCAACTGTCTAACCAGCTTCATTTTCTGCCTGACTCATACCTAACTAATGCCAGTTCACTTTGCAGCAGTGAAGGCTGGATAATGATCCATCTCAAAATAGCTAAAGACATTTAAGAAGCAGAAAAGTACAGTTTCTCTATGACCTGTGATTTTAAACTTCCTCCACTTTATTTTGTCTTTAAATATTTGCTTTGGCCAGCAGGGGGGGTGCTTTCTGTTCCAATGAGACCGTGTTACTGTAGCTGCAGCTTCAACAAACTGAACAGCACATAGTTCACTTTGTAGATACATCACAGCAACTTTAATTACTTTTACTTTTGTTTTGTTACTCTTTATTAACAATCTTGTGTTGTAAATGTCTGTTTCAGAGCAGCTTGCGTACTTTTCTCTGTTGGCTGCGAAAGTTTAGTTTCTCTGTGGAGGTAAACCGTTAGTCTCTGACACTCGCAGACATTCACACACTTGATCCTTCTGTCACCGACAATACTGAAACTTGAGAATAGAAATGACAAATATTCTGTCACAAGAATCTCACTCTTGATCTCAGGTTGACACACAATGACAACAGCTCAGCAGTCGTTTCATTCCGCGCCACTGACGGCTGAAAATAAAAATATACCAAATGATGTCTTGAAGTGTAAAGAAAAACCTTTGGAGCCAAAGGAGTGTTTGTGTGCGTTTCGTGGTGGCATTTCGCCTCACTTCGCTCTCTGTTAACTTTTCAAACAAAAAGGGTTTTGCGGTCGTCAAGTTTTTATTTTTTTTTTCCTCCAGTAAGCTTTGGGAAGAAGTGCAGAGGAGCTTCTTTATGAGAGAATAAGCTCTAAAGTTGGCTGCTATTGCCCCCTGCTTTCTCACCCCTAACCACACAATGGGCTTGGGATTTGACCTTTCTGAGGCGCAGGCTGACCCCTCTGACCTCTGCCCCTCAGTGGGGTAAAATACCATGTAATCAATGGTTTTTCTCAAAGGCTGGAGAGTTGACCGAGCATTGTGTTCAGTGGGAGGGGGCTTTAACAGTGGGAATAATGATTTTTCTTTAAGCAAATCTGAGTTTACTGTGTGCGTTATTGCACGGAGCTGCTCGTCTAATCCATGATTAGGTCAAAAACTGAGACCGGTTTAAGGTTCTAATGCTGTTTTAGCATATCTCCATTAACACGGCGTGTATGCTCATGTGATTTTACACAGTCTGCCTTCCTACATCTGCCGCTTATTCAGTCCAGCTGAGGTGGGAGCCAGCCAGGCTCTCACGCTGCCTAAGAAACAAAACCATGTGTCTAGGCAACCAGATAGGATCATGGTCCTCGTTGGGGTGAAGTGTTCAAGCTAATCCCTTCATTCACAAATAAGCGCAGCCTGTTTCTTTTCATACGGGCAAACAAAAGTTTCCCACCCTGAGAATTGGGGAGTAAACCCACTCCAGGCTAGGAAGAAAAAAAAAAAACCCATTATAACCACAAATCTCTATCTGTGTCCGGAGCCCACAAACTGATCTCTAAATTTTTGTAAATGATTTCTATATTTGCAAATATTTTTCATTGTTAATTTAGCTGGGTTATTGAATTCACTCATTTTAGAATTATATTCAAATCTGTTATTTGTTTTAGAAAGTCGCTGCCTTCATACAGAGAGGTTTTCACATGAATTTCACAGTTTGTATTGTTACATCAGTGCAGATCATGTCCACTAGTGTGCAGTGTCAAAGCACAATAAACTCTGTCCTCAGGCTCTGCTCAGTGTACATACAGTGTGTGTGTGTGTGTGTGTGTGTTTGCTCACTGCACATGTGTCAGCCAGTTAAATATAAACAATCACACAGGCTGCATAATGTCCAAGCCCTCACATGACCCATGCGCACTCAGGCTTATTGTATGACGACTCCACAGAGATGTGACTCTACAACTACACACACACAAAGCTACAGTACCTTAAACAACCCCGGGGCGCTTATCAGCAGACTGCTAATCTACCCGAGTGACGAACAACCGACTCAATAATTAATGCAACAAGAGATGCGTTGCTTGTGTTTAAGCACCATTCCACAGTCTGGTTCATTGAGGTCACGCGTGGCTTTATTCTCCTCCATTCCCAGAATGTTTGCAATAATCTACCCAACTATCATGTTCCACTTCGCTTAAAATGACAAGCTATCCTGGTGCAAATACATAATGTGGGTGTAATGACCAAACACAGCTCAGTTCGGTTCACTTTAAGGCTTATAGGAATTAAAACGAGGTATTACCAGGAGGGTGCAGTGTGATGACGGACACGCAATTAGACGAGCTAAAAGGTCTGCATTAAGAGGGATGCATTAGAAAGCCTGGGCTGTATCTGAATAGACTACAGGACAGTTTAATTAGGGTTTGGACAGAAGGTAATATTATTCACTTGATGAAGCAGCCTGTAATGTGTGGAAACAGTGCAGCTGCTGTGAGTACACAAAGGCAGCACTCTTATGGCCTGTTCCTAAAGGCAAGGTGGCAAAATGGTCAGCCAGCACGTTCTAAAGTACATAAAGTTGATTTCTGTGCTGTAGACGCGTCAGTCATCCAAAATTGAAAGCTCTGAGCACCCCCCCCACACCCGAGTCCTTCCTGACTTTGTTTGATGAAACAGACCCCTTTGTTGTGAGAGCGATTCGGAGACAGATCCATTCTTTTATTTTGGGCACTGACAACTAGGTCAGAGGAGGCTATGACAGGGCTGTGGTGAGGAGTAAACAGCAGCACATGATGTTGTTTTCCTCCTTTTCCTGGCACCCACCACCAGCAGCAATCCTCTTGCCTTCAGGACGCCCCCCGC
>JARVJO010000330.1:17681446-17726634 GCA_031762555.1 Cynodonichthys magdalenae | reverse complement strand
CCACCCACCCCCCGTCCCCCCCCCCCCCCCCCCCCCCCCGTTTGATCTCTAACTTTAGCAACCCACGGCCATTCACCTTTGACATATCAAAACAGCTAAAGAGATTTCACTGTAAATGTGTGTTGCTGCCAGAATTTCCAAATTGCTTCAGATTAAGATCTCCCACAAGTAGCATTATATCCCCTCCAGAGGACACGGACAGTGTTGCAGCTGCTGAGGTCTGACAAGTGTTAATCTGCTAAGAGGAAACTCATTTGGCTCACTGGTTATGTCACATGGCAAATTAAAGCAGAAGCTGCTGAAAAGTCCAGTTTTTTTTTCATAATATATAAATTGTAGGCAATTCTGAAACACATTTCTGCATCACACTAAAGCATTTCCACTCATAACCTCAACACTGATTAAATTACCTGCCACTCGTGTCATAGCCTGTGTGAGTGCGTCACAGCAGACCGAGCCGGGATCATTACAAAAATAAGAGTGTAATGCCCTCCTGTACCCTGCTCTGGATCCACTGCCAAGCTGAAACCAAGCTCTGGGTGTTTACAACTCTTGAGAGATGAGGGTAGAAACTTCTGGGCATCGTTAACACCCCTCCATGTCCACATCCATTAAGTATTCATACTGTGGGTGCCACCTGGAGTTACAGTTACGTGCCAGTGCTCCTGAGAGGGTTATCACCTTTCTCTGACAGTAGCAGAAAAGGTGTGGATTCAGACACTGTCAGCCATATGTAACGTCTGACAGTGGTAAGGCTGTATTTTTCACTGCCAAGCATGCAGAACAGCAGGTTTCAATTTAGACTTGATGACAAAAGCATCATTTTATTGCTTCATAATTGAAAAGACTCATTGTTGACAACTAATAAACAAGTTTTTGACTTTTTTTTTCATTTAAATATTATTTTGTATAGTATTATATATAATCTGCCTGTTCTTTTAACTTATACCTTAAAAAAGATGTAACAACTTTGAATAAAACTACTTTTAAAGAGGCAACAAACCTCTATATCAAATAAAATACTTGAATGTTTGAGGACTTGATCAATTTTTAAACAGGTAGGTATAAAAATATAAAGTGCAGAAACCTAAGTATTGTGATTTTAGAGAAAAATGTTGAATCACTAAGGATTCAAGTCAAATATTTAAAATAATGTAGTGAACCATCTGGAACAAATATAGTAAAGGAATATGAAACGTTAGATGTTCAGATTTTGTTTAGAGTATGTTTGAGAGTACGACGAGGGTAAAGTACAAAAAGATGAAACTAAATTTTACATCTTCTGTTCTGTTGGTTTTATATTTCTTGTGACTTTGGATTATTTTCTCTGTTTTTGTTACACTGAGCTAAAATGCCGAGAAAGGGACACACTTAGATACAAGGTTTGCTTTTGTTTCTTTGTGTTCCTGATTTTGTTATTTTTATTAATAATCATTTCAGCTACTGATGCAATTTATCCTCATTTAACAAATTTCTAATTCAGATTTGTACAATATGGATCTAAATAATAACAGAATACATTTAAAAGTATTATTGAAGAACAAATAATGGAAATAATTGATATAATGGATAGTAGTGCACCAATAAATCAGCCCAGATTTCCTTAATTTCCGTGATCGGCGATTGGCTGATACTTGCATGAGAAGATTATCTTATCCACCAATCTCATCTTAAGTCTGAAAATCAGCCACTGTTTTCTTTTGCTTTACTGTGAGCACTACCTCATGTCCAGTTAAAACAAGTTTGTTTTGTTTCAAGGGTATGGTTCAATATTTTCAGTGTTGTATAAAGTACCACAAAGTGATACTTGAGTAAAAGTCTTAAAGTATCTGAGATTTTTTGTACTTAAGTATTAAAAGTAAAAGTATTGATTCAAAATGAGCAGTTAGATTTTCCATAATGACATTTATTAGGAGGTGACCTCCCCCCAAAAAATGCAGAAATGACTGTCGTATTAAAATAACGTTTCATTTATGTTAAATTTAGGATGCACTAGTCTAGCGTTTTTAGTTTATTTACATATATCAAAGGGTGACCAAACCTTTTCCCCAAAATTAAAATCTATCCAAGTGCTGCCAAATGCAATAATATAATTCATGAAATACAAATACTTCTTAAGTACAGTCATTTTATTTTTAATGATTAAGCTTGCAGCCAGTGTGGTGGTCCACGTTTTTGACTGACTGCAATACAGCCTCTTATGTAGTCATTGGGCCAATGAATGGGATGAATTTAGGTGGAAATACTATGTTTCTACATAGGATGACAGATTACAACCTAGTAACCATGGCAACTGCTGGTGGGCCAAATCAAATGGCTTGGTGGGCCAGTTTTGTCACAAGTGCCCCACTTTGGGCCCCTCACATTAATCTTCGTACTAGGTTATACATGTCTATCCTACAGGAGTGTGACATGATTTGTTTGTGTACAAACTAATACAGTATCAGAATTTTACATATTTATCATTTAACCACAATTAAATTCACTTTATCTAGAAGGCACAATTTATATGGATAATATTTATTTTTTACAATAACAAGCTGAAATGAAAACAAGCAAAAATGAAATAAAAGTAATGAATTTCTACTTCTTGCCTTTTAAAAAAATGTAAGGAATAGAAAGTACAGATAATTGTGTGAAAATGTAAGGAGTAGAAGTAAAAAGTAGGCTAAAAAATAATTAAGTAAACTACAGACGACCAAAAAATCTACTTAAATACAGTAACAAAGTATTTGTACTTAGTTACTTTACAACTCAATAAAAAATGATTGGAACATTGAAGGTGTATCTTCTAACACCTGACAGTGTCGTTATTTAAACAACCGACATCGGCTAAATCAACCACAAAAGTGCAATCGGTGCACCCCTAGTACGAAACAGAATTTTTTCCAATTTATTTTTTACGAAAGTGTTGTTGTGTAAGGTAAATAATTTTAAAGCTGTCGTTAGGAGAGAGGTGAAGATAGTATGTCGGTGAAACTGTAACGCTGGCGCTGTAAAGCTTTGGCGAAGTGGCATTCGGTGGGTCTGGATGCCAGGAGATATTAGTGGGTGATATGTGAGAGGACCTCCCACCTCCCTGTTGCTAAATTATGGAGCATCATGACAGGAACAGTTTAACCCAGCCAGCATGACAAGCAACTTCTGACCCATGATCACAAGTCTTGTCGTCACGGCTTACTCAACAGCCTGCTGCATGCTGTCCAGGTTAAACATAACGTGTGTGTGTGTGTGTGTGTGTGTGTGGAGTGTCAGAGCAACTCATTTTTAAATACCTGTGTGTGTTTGCCTGTGGGCTTCCAGAGCTTCCTCCGAGGAGAACGTGGCTCCACACTGATCGCACACCAGTGCCTCTGCAGGAGCTGTAGGTGACATCAAACCCATCAGGATGCATCTTGATCACACAACAACACAAACATTGTTTGACTGTTTTTGTAGTTAATTTAAAGTGAGCACGAGGGGGGGAAGAAATCAAATGGGAGTCTCCAAAGCGTGCTGCTTGTACGCACTTGTGCTTTTCAGGAGTTAACAAAAGGAAGCAAATGCACACGGTACAAAGGAGCAGAGGAAGGTGCCATAAAAAACACAACTGGGGGCAAACAAAGGCCCCAGACAGGGTGCAATGGCCCTTCTTCTTGACAAAAAAAGAGCAGAGCTGAAGAGTTTTATTTACCGTGGCCTGTTATCAGTCTCTGAACAGTGAGCAGACTGTCTGCCTGAGAGGCCACAGAAGGACTGGGTGTTCTCTGTACAGCAGACGCTTCCCGCCTGCGGCACATCGTTTTATCACCAAATAAAAAAGAAAAAAAAAAATACACACACACACACTTCAGAGTCAACACCCCAAATCCCATCACATGGACTGTAACTTCAGTTCCCAGGTCACCTCTGGAATGCCCTTGTCTGTTCTGATGAAGACATGAAAGAGACAAGTATGCATACAGCTTGCAGAAATGTTCAGTCCTTGTTGTGCACTCACCTCACACCTGTGTACACAAACACACACACATGCACTCGCACACTTTCTCCGTCTCTCTCTCACACGCAGCTGTTTGGATGTGGGTTGGCTCTCACTGAGATGTAAATCGGTTACAGATCCATACTGGCCCAGGGCTCATTCACTGATCTATTTTCTGCTCAGCTGGCTTTAAATGAAGTTAAAATGACTCATTAAAACACCCACAAGCTTTGGGAACTCTGCGCGCTGCAGCCTAAATGTGGTCCTCTTTCAACTCTTACGATGCCTCTGTGCTCAGACAGTACGCCACTGTTCCCAGAGCTGCGCACAAATAACAAAAAAGTGTAAAAAAAATAATTTAAAAGCCTCAATCTGCTCATTTCTAAAAACAACACTTTTCTGAAAACAACCCGTTATGATTTGTTTTGTTCTGTGGAACAAAAATAAAACTGGAATGAGAGTAGTGGTGTGTAGTAGTAACAGTGGAGCGGTGTTGTAGATCCTGATGCTGTTTGACGCTGTCCAGTGTGGTGTGTGTTGTGTTGTGAGAGATTGTGTGATAAGGGAAGAAGAGAACATAGTGCATTGTCTTGTGCAGTCAAAGGCACGGAGTGTGCTCTCATCCATAAACCATCAAACTGTCTCCAGACACGGCTGCAATCGTCCTCCATCAAAACACTTTGTCTGGCATACCAAAATAAGAGCCAGCATCGAGCTGAATACCAAATCAGCCCATTAGAGCGGTGGAGCACTCGCTCCTTAGCAACCAGCGGGATCTAAGGCTGCTATACTGAAATACACTGTGACAAAGAAATGAGATCCACATCTCTCTTTTTTTCCTTGTATTATGGGGTTGACACATCGGATGGGGAGAGTTTATGCAAAAATTCAAATTCGGTTAAAGGTGCCGCCGTTACGGATGTCACAGCGAATTGAAAATCAAAGCATGCTGTGAAGGTCTAAGAGTGATGCAAAACAATGTTTGTGTTTAGGGCTGTGCAGAGGGTACAGAGGAGGAAGAAAGGGAAAGACTCAGGTGAAGTTTAAAGAAGCAGCGTCTCTCTTATCTGTCAGCAGTGTGTCATTTCCAACAATCCTCAGAGAGCAGGCGGAGGGGACAGGGACCCTGTCTTGTCTGTACACATATTCAAACAGAGGTTTCTGTTTTAGTTTCATTTTTAGTCTCTGCCCCCCCTTCGTTCTCTATTTTGGATAAAGTAGCTGGGAGAGCAGTCAGGTCTGATTAAGTCTGCATTTGGGTACAGTGTGTTCCTGGACACACATCTGCGAGCGAGCCATCACACACGCTTCGGAACACTGGCAGAACACCCAGGCCTGCCGGCAGCTGATGATGTCATCACTCAGAAGGGGCAGAGCTGGCGAGCCGCCAGAGTCTCCCAAAAAAAATAAAAAATTAGAAACGATTTCAAACGAGAGAGACAGAGACAGGAGAGGAGAAAAGAGGGGCGGAACGTAGACTTTAAGCCCTAACTGCTGTGGGAGGGGGCAGGGCTGAGGTGGAGGGGAGAGTGTGTGTGTGTGTGGGGGGGGGGGAGAACAGGTGCATCTGAAAGGCCGCAACACTGTATCAAGAGGGCTGATCAGCCCTGAACGCTCCGAGTTGAGTGTGTGAGAGTCACTAAATACCTGTGTGCGACAGCATGTGCATCCTGAGCCGCATGCTGTCCTGGAAGTGTCTGCCACAGTATTCGCAGCTGTTGCCCTTCTCCTCATTATGCAGCCTCCTGTGAAGAGACGAACACTGATGTGAGAGTGATAACGGAGGTAAGAATGTTGTGAGAACACACTTGTAATAATTTCATTTATTAGACGAGGACAGCACTCATTGATTCAACCCTTTCAAAGCAAAAAAAAATAAAAAATGGATGTAAAAGAGCCCTAGTTAGCACGTTGGTATAGTAACTCCTTTCTGAGCCTTTTCTTTGAGGCCTCCCAAACCTAGAAGCATCATTGTCCACATAACAAGAGACAAATTTTTAAATTCTGACAAAAAAAAAATAAAAAAATCCCTCCCTGAATGCAGCTTCATTAGTCTGAGAGGCCCTCGGAGTTGTGAATCACAACGCATGAATGCTAAAAGTACACAGACAATAGGATATCTGGCTAATTTCAGAGTGCAGACATACGCGTGCCTCCACCCGCCAGCACTGCACGCACACACAAAAATACACAAAGTCACATCCCCACAGAGTAAACAACACACACACACACACACACACACGCTTCTCCTGTGACTGCAATGAAAAGAAGATGATTCGCTGAAGCTTCGCCGGCAGCGAAACCTATCATATCATATCACACACAATCCAAGCATGCGAGGCATCTGTACTGTTATCCTTATATCACCCCCAGCCCACCCCCAGCCCCCTCTACAGTAGAGCAAATGGACTAAAAACTAGAGGCTGAGCTTGAACACACTGAGTGGGTAAAAAGAATTAGAAACTTGAGCATTAATTTAACGCAATCAGATGAACACTGAAACAAAATTCAGTTTGACCTCAGGTTTTAGTTCAGTGTCCTGGTCGCTGAGGAAAGCTTTTTTCTTTTTCTGACCTTTTTCTGCGATGTGTGAGCCACTAATAATAAAGAAAGAGACAACTGTTGCTTTTTATTTTTTCATGTTACTTCTCATCCCCCTCCTTTCATTATATGCTCATAAATAGGGTCAAATTTATTTTCTGGTGACCGCTTTGATGATGCTGAAAGCACAAACGAATTTCTCATGTTTCGTGTTTTGTTTTTTTTAAAGATGTGCCTGGAGACGCTTTCTAAACAACACCAGAAAATGTCAGTCTGCAGATCAGGTGTATGCTCAGTGACCTGGTTACAGACCTGCAGCAACTTCATTACATCCTGAAGCAGCACCACCAACGCAGCTCCTTCAACCTGCGGACATCCGTCAGTCTCTCTGTGTAAAGAACGTGCATCACTAACTATCCCACAGGATGCATTTTCCCCCCCTTTTTTTAAGCTCTAAAGTGGCACGCAGCTGAAATGTCAGCCGCAGGCGCCAACAGGGGAAGGCTGTGATCCCAACCATGGGTTAGCAGCGCATTAAGACTCGTCATGTTCAGAATGATTAGCGATGAGTCAAGTGCTGCCTTGTCCCCCCTAAAAAAACATAAACATCTGCAATCAAGTTAATGAGTTATTCGTGGAAATGCTGGGCAGAGTTATGTTTTTATCTTTTTGTTTTTTGCATCTACATTTTACATCTACTTGCGAGCTCATAAATAAAGCAAAAACAATCAAACAGAGGAAGAAACACTGAGAACAGAGCGAGTCGCAGAGCAGAAGTTATCCATCATGTTGCTGAGGCGTCCAGCCCGGTCCCTGCTGAGAGGCTTCTCTCTGTTGATGCAAAGGAATGCATATCAAACAGCCTGGGAGAGACACTCTGTTGTGTAGAGGCACACGTTTGTGCAAATAATCAAAAGGAATTTTAAAATATAGGGCTTTTGTAAATAACAGCGCTTTGTCACACCAAGGCCTCTTTATATCAATCCCCTCACAAAGAGCCAATTTAAAACTTCCCGACACGTCGCACAGTTAAGTACACGAGTGCAGGTGTCCCTCCGAATAAATGAACGTGTTTACTGTTGCTCCTTCCAGACTTTGATTCTTACAATTTAAGGATATTAAAGTCATCTGCGCTGTTTGTAAAGATGATTTAAAATATCTTCTCTTTTCGGTCGTGTTGTTTATGCTCACATCAACCTGCACATCTTTCTTATCCATCTGTTACTTTACAATCAGCACTCAGTGGAAATACTTTGAAAATGTTCCTGAAACAAACTGTCAATAACATCATTAGACATTAACCTTGAATTTGGATTGTTTTTTTTATCTGAAATACAGCCAGTGAGACTTAAATATAAATTGTTGTGTTGGTGGGTGTCTACCTGTGCTGCTCTACGGCCTGCCTGCTGTGAAGCTGAAGGCCACATTCACCACAACACTGCTGGCCTTGAGTCTGGCTCTCGTGCCTCATCCCTGCTGCAAACTGGCCCAGCCGGCTCAGGAGCTCCCTGTGGAGCAGACCTTGGTGCAGCAGGCCGCTATAAGCTCTTGGATCCAGCGGCACGGCCAGAGACGGGGCCACTGACACGGACACTGGCAGGCCCTCAGCTGTGTGGTTGGAGCCCACTGAGTAAATGGAGGCCAGGTGTTTGTCAGTGATCCCAGGGAAACTGTCCAGAGCGTTCCCCACCACTTGTCCTCCGTCTTCAGGGCCTGTGTGCAGTTCTCGAGCGCTGGTGATGACGCTGCCTCTCAGGGGTGTCCCCGGGCCCTCGTCTCTTGGCTGATCAGACAAACAGCTTCCCTCCCCGGTGCTGGAGGACCTGCCCTCGCAGCTGTTGGCATCGTCCACCTGCATGCGCTCCGATTTGATACTTCTGGCAGCATCCAGAGACGAGTCCTGGGACATGTCTTCACTGTGACACTGAGCCTGCTGGGAGCTCTCCATGTCGACCTCAGCGTCCAGCTTGGGGCTCAGATCTGAAGCTGCTTCAGGTTCTGGACCAGGAGAGCTCCTCTCTGTCATGTGGTACAGAGCCAGGTGGTGTAGGGCGGTGGGAGTGGTGCAGTTGGTTACATCCTGTATGGAATGCTTCTTGGACATCAACATGTGCCTCCAGTGCCTGGCCCGACCGTGGTCACTGTGGTTTCCAGAGCTATGATTCCTCACAGCCACATCCTCGCTCTCCTCCGCCTGGATGGTCTCCAGCACCTTCAGGCACTGCTCCTCCAGGTACTCGATCTCCAGGATCTCTGCTGCGTACAGCAGGTCGTCCAGGTCCTCGGCAGTGGCCTGCAGCGAGGCGGTGTAGGCGTACTCGAGAATCTGCTGAAAGGTCTTCGGGGACAGGAAGTCCAGGGCGTAGCGCAGGCTGCTGCGGTGGAACAAGATCTCGAACATCTTGCTGGTGCAGGCCAGGACGGTGCGGTGTGCCGGGAACTCCTGGCCGTCAACTGTGATGATGACATCACACAAGGTGCCAGTCAGGCGCATCTTGTTGGCCCGCTGCAGAAGCGTGCTGGAGTGAGTGGGATTGTTGAGCTGGAGAACACCCATGTTTGTCAGAGTCGGACCGCCGCATGAGGTGTAGCTGTCCCGCCTGCTTCACTTTCCTTCAGCTGGTTGCAGCTCTGTAGTTTGGGTGGTGGGAAGAAAAAACAACCAAAAAAGAAAAAAAAAACAGCAGATCATTAGAGTCAGACTGGCTCACAATAAGACATAAAAGGCAGTTAATTCCACTCCAATGGACACTTTTATCTGAGCTTAATCAAAAAGAATATTTTTGAGACATTATAAGCAAAGCAATACATATTTAATCATATTCTGTGAAATCTAAAGGCCCGAGTTATTTCTTCAGAGGTCTTGTGTGATGCACCCTACATGTTTATGTATTTTAATTAAGAATCAAAGGCAGACAGCAGGTCGATAAGCGCAGAGCAACAGTTTCCATTGCAGGTGATTAGTCTGAGGTCTAGTTGAGAAGCGGTCACGTCGCTGTAATAGCGTCTGCATACTGAGAGGTGACGGTTCAATTTGTCAGGCTGCTCACACACACTCTCTCTCACACACACACCTCTCTGCTTTCAACAGGTTGGCTCGCTTTCCTCAAACGGCTCTATAGGAGCTGATTATTAGGATGATCTGAAGTCGCTCCAAGTTTTATTCAACTCTCGCCTCCAAAAAAAAATGGATTAAGGTTAAAAATCCAAAGCCGGGTGTCAGTTTTTGTTCCTGAAAACCTGGACGATGATTCATGTCTGTGAGGTGTTCGGGATTGTCGGAGCGCTCAGCAGCTCCTCGGGTGATGCTGACAGACCGCATCCTCCTCAACTGACCGCAAATCTCGGAGCGCATCAGGTGCGGACGCGCAAATGCGCTCTTATTCCCTTTTTAAAGCACGCTGAGACAAGTGGAGCTGTCTGTCCGAACAAAACAGACCCAGTTCGTCCCAAATGGCTCACAGGGCTTCACATTCAGCTGAACACTTTCAGACACAGTTAAGTTTCTAAAATCCTTTGAGAGGGAAAATAAAAAGCGGCGGTGAAACTTGTGTTAATTTTTACACTTCTAGACAAATCAACAAGAGGGCGACTAAATCATGCGTGGATCAGGAATAATCAATTTTAGAATTAACCCGAGACTGAAAAGTAGTTCACCGAAGCGAAATAAACTGGAATAAATTAATTTGTAAGAATAAATAGAATATAAAAATTAAAGGCGGCTGTCAGAGTTTCTCTCACCTCTGATTCCTGACGTCCTCCGCTGATTTATCCAGCCAACATCATGCTTACACATTTCACAGAACCCGCTCCAAACTCAGTCCTGCTCCAAGGAAGCAAATCATCTCCCTGCCGCCACACGTCAATCATTAGGAGGGGGGGCGGCACTTCCGGCGAGGAGTTTCAAAGTAAAACAGTCAACTGTGTCAAATTAAATGACCCAATAATTCTACTGTTTGGCAGATTTGATAAAGATCTGTGAATTGTGTTGCAAAAACGGAACTATTAGAAGTAAAGTATTTGTATTTGCAGATTATTAGATTAATTTATAAATGATTATTTATGATTTTTTTAATGTTGTACTAGTGGTGTCCCAATACTAGTTTTTTTTTTTTTTACCAGACTTGAGTTCAAGTAGCCAAATATTCAGTTCGAGTACTTGCTGTACTGAGTACCTCCTGATACAATGAGTTACAAAACATTAGGCTACACAATAATTTTAGCACATTTTCTTATAATAATGCCAAAGTTAAATCCAAAATGTTGCACAATATTGAAGTCTGTGGCTGAATATTGGGATGCATCAGTTATATACCAGTCTTAGATACTTGTATTTTTGAAATTACCCCAACACTTAAAACCAATTCCACTTCAGTAATTGTGTTGTCATATTCTGTGACTCTTTGCAAGGCCTGTAGGGAGAAAATGTCCTTGGTTGGAGACATTTGAAGGTGAACACAGGTGATGTTAACCCATTGCCTGTTTGCAATGTTAAACTTTTGTTGTTGTCAACCCTGTCTGTCTGTTAGCAAAATATCTCATAAACCAGTGAATAGGTTTTAATGAAAATCTCCAAAAATCCAATTCAGTTTATTCATATAGCACCAGGTCACAACAAACATGGCACTGTACACCCCCCCCCCCCCCCAACAACAAAACACAGTTAATGTAAGGAATCCAGCTGATTGTGTTGAATCTTCACTTGATGAGTCTCTCATCTTGAGCAGCACTTTAACAGCAGTCATATAGATTTTTTTTTGCACTGGTAATAACACTGTAATAGCAACACCTTTGCACAAACAAAAGAATAGTTAGTTTAGTAGTGTTTGTTATTTTAGTTTATTCTAATAATGAATACTTTTCCGACATCTCAGCGTTTTACTTTGAAGTCAACTCATCACACTTCCTGTTTTGTCCTGGTTGTCCTCTGCGGTCTTGACAGCCTTCAGCTCCTGTCCACGGGGACGTCACGGCTGTGAGAACTGTCTCTCCATCACAGAGACGCGTACAGCACATGAGAACACGAGGACTGATCGAGTTTCCTCAAAAAGAAGCCGAATTGGTTCCATTGCGAAGCTGTAAACATGCGTTCTGCTCTTTAGAAAGGGAATAAATGAAATTGGGTAAAAGGGTAAAAGTCTGACTGAAGCTGGGTGCCAGACCAGGTCACTGTTCTTGTTGACACACTGTTGACACAACACGGGTTATGTCACACCAGGGCTACTAATGACAGTTAAAAATATCAAGACCCCACGAGGAAATAGTTTGATATCCAAGCCTGGAAGTATTATTTACTCCAGGAACAAACTTGCGTCATGTTTTATGTGTTTATTTGCGTCAAATCTTCAAAAGCTTTCTTAATAAGTTTTTATCTTACATAGCCTGGCTGTAATGTAACATTTTTGTAAATAATCCTGTGTCTATGACATGAAGGTAAAAACATGGAAGACCTTAACACTATTTTACTGCCACCTACTGTCCAAAACACATCATTACATGAATCCAATAATCTGAGACAAGAGCTCTGATAGTAGAAAAAAAGTCAATTAATATAAAGAAAAATAGGCCAAGACACAATTAGATTCAAAACCATTTTTATTTTATAAATGGGTTATCACTCAGACTATACACAACAAATATTTTCTGAGTTTGACCCAATAAAACCAAAAGGAGCATCCAGAGACGGAGGAGTAAAATGTTCTGGGAACGGGAGTACAAGGAGAGTGAAATGTTTTGTTCTTTTACACTTCTTAGCTCTTTAACATTACATCTATTGTCTAAAGCTTTACAAAAAGTAATTGTTCTTCTATTGCAGGTGGGTCACCTTGTTTCCTGCCATCAGTTTCCCCGAACTTGTCAGGCAGTTGCTCTTGGTGAGTGATTTGTTATACAAAAGACGAAAAACTCAAAAAGAAATCCAAAAAACCACATTACAGAACACTTGAATAACAACCAGGGGAGAGAAATGAAAAGCGTGTGTAATTATTTGAGAACGAGCCCCGCAGGGAACACACAGAAATCAATATGAGAACAGTTTTCTCCCTTACAAACACGGGCACATCTACGTGCCTTGTAGTTATGAAGTACTGACTGAATTCATGCCAAGGCCCAAAAACACCTTCCTTCACTACAGCTGGCAATATTTAGTGCTGTGATCAGAGACGGACAATTTTTATACACTACACGTGTTATAATGACCACATCAGTCCACGTATCGCACTGTTGTTTCTAATAATACATCAAATAAAAAATAGGCTTCCTCACGACGAAGCTCTTCAGGTTATCATAGAAACTGATGACGAGACGATCTACTGACACACGGGTACGGTGCACAAGCTTTGCAGGCAGGAATGGAAAATAAATCCTTGTCAATTTTAAATAGTACAAAATGCTTTGCAGACATTTCCCTTCAAATTACGACCCAAACTACGGAACCAGAGATTTGATCTAAACTGAGGACAAACTCTGGCTGTCGAGGGTTTTTCCTCCAAAGTTTAGCTCGATATCACACAACATTCAGTTATTCCAGAGTTCTTTGACCCTTGGCTGAGAATCAGCTGTTCTGCTGGCAGTCTTTTTAGTCTTTCTGTGATCAAACCTGTTCAACAAGTTTTATTAGCATATTGTTTTAACAGCTCTAAGATAAGGCAGTGACAGATTAAATCAATTTTATTTTAAAAATGATCCAAATCTGATCCTGAACTCTCTCAATGCACTGCAGGGATTTCCTGGTCTTTTCCTTTACCTGCTGTGGAATAATCTGGCTTTTGTCTTCCTTTACAGTTAGACACTGAATTTAGGCTTCCGTTTAGTCAATGCCAGCATATATCTGTGAGAGATTAGAACAGACAAAACAAATTTTTGAAACAAACTTCGTAAAAACTTTACAACCACTTGCAGGTCAGACATGCAGAACAAGCTATTTAAAGAGACTAGCTCACAAAAATGTCCAACTTAAAAAAAGAAATAATGCCAACAGTTTCAAACCCACACAGTACAACATTAAAATAAGAAAAATAATTTATATATTTATATATAGTCCTTTTTCTTACATTTATATTTCTCATAATAATCCAGTACTTGTGCGCAAATGCAACTCAAACTGCGCACGAGTCGAGATTTAAAGATTTATCAGGCGATACTTATAAGCAGAAACTGTACCTGACTGTTTAAATAAAATGAGTTAAAAAAATTAAATAAATCTCTTATGACCTAAAAATAAGTTCCTTGGGTGTGATAAACATTTCATGAATGGAAACAAGGAGCAGAGTCAAAGTGCACTCTAACCAATAAACACTACAGTGTTGTTTTCAAAGTGTTGATTAAGAGCACTACAAATAAGAAGTTGTGCAGTGTTTTACTCTGGTTGGTGCTGGGAAATGCTTTAGGTCGGGCTGACGTTGGCCCGGCCCCATCATACTTTGCTCTCTGTGGTATTTGTCTGTATGACACTGTTGTGTGCTGTAGTGATCAGGGTATTTGGTAAGTCTCCCTCCTCCAGTTTGCCTTTCTCATCAGCAAAAAACTTCCTGCAGTGGGAAAAAAAAACAAAGTTTTAGATTAGAAATGTTGAGGTCGGCGGTATGAGAAACAAACAGCTTAGTTGAACACAGTCTCAATGACATTTTTACCCAAATATGTAAGAAGACACTGTTTTTTTGGGATCTTCTTACATATTTCTTCACCACCTTTGACAACAGTCAGATAAAATAAACAGATAATGACATCCCCACATACAAAACTGGCATCCCTAAACTCACAGTAAATGTTTAGCAATTACATATTTAATCAGTTTAGTTCTACTTCAATGAGACGATAATAGGACAATAATGAGCTCTGATTTAATATCCCTGTTTATTTTAAATCATTTAGTACATTTTCTAGCAGCCGCCTGCAGCTCTTTCTGCAGCTCAGAGCAAGAAAGCAGCAGTCGAGTCTCGGTTCTTTTTTCTGGGTGAGGATTTAGGGAACACTTAAAGGTTTACAGTTCCAGCCTGAGACAAAGCATGTTCTAATCAATAAGAGCACGTTTCAGACTGAGAATGTGTCGTGTTACTATTTAACTGCTTTCTACAGAGATGCTTGTTACGGCTTTATTCAGACATGACCTGACTGCTGAGCAAAGAGCCACAAAGCAGCTCTGCCTGAGGAGGATGAGAAGGAGTGCAGCAGTTTCACAGAAAAGCTTTTAGAAAACGGAAATGCCTCTTAATAACAGTGATGCACACAGATGCAACTTTCTCCTTTCATCCTAACAGAACTGAGCTGCCTGAACTAAAATGTCTGACATTTAAAAAATAAAATAACGAGATTAGGCTAAGGCCTTTTCTGTCCATTTATAAGTTGTGTAAAAGAAAATACAGAAAAGGAAGCATCAAATTCTGTGAATAAGGATTTTATTCAGTGTGGTTCAACCTAGATAACTAAAATCTAAACAATAGTTAGTACACAACTTCTGTATTTTAAATATCTAATGTTTTTCCAAATATCTTTAACAAATTGTGTCCTCAGATTTTATTTAAAACAATTTAGCAAAGCTTGAACATTTTCTGGAAAGCGTCAAAGTGGTCTAATTAAATCAGAAACTGCAAACTTTAAATTGATGATTTTGCTCTGATGTCATCAGTTTATTTTTTTTAACTTGATGGTTTTTGTGAGTCTAAAGCTGTTACAATGTGTGCATCACTCTAGGCTTTAAAGAAAATAAATAAATAAATAAAACATATATTGTATCACGTCTTCTGCAAATTTAGTTCCAGCTTGTGACTGGCTGGAAGATTTTACAGAAAATCTATTAATCCACCAAAAAATGGAGTTAAAACAAAGTTTCAGAGGCTTATTAGATCATATTTACATTATGATCCAAAAATCTGTTCAGCTTGGACGTTTCTAAAGAATAAACCCCACAATGAATAACTGTCACAGATGAGCAGAACATGACAGCCATCATATCACTTCTGTCTCCAACATTCCACTAAAAGAATCACCCCATTGTCATTACCACAGTTTACCATTACAATATTTGATATTGTGTGGTCGATGGCAAGATGCGGTGGTGAATGAATGGGCATACACATTACACACACTCGCACACTAACACACACACACAGATAAACCTCTAGAGGGAGCCGTACTCATCGTTGACAGGAGGCGCAGTCTTGACCAGAGTCTCTGAAGCCTCCACAACTGGGCCTGAGGGGGGGAGGTCTGCTTCGTCTCCACTGGGCCAGGAAGGGTCAGCGGGCGGGCTCTCTAAGCTAATCAGGTCTGAGGGGGGCCGGGAGGGTCTTCCTGTGCCGTTTGTCAGCTCTAACTCTAAATCTGTATTTTTGAGCTCTACGTTTGGAGCTGTTAGGTCGTACAGGTGTGACGCTGGTGTGAGGAGGTCATTGGGGACAGCAGAGGAAAGCTGAGTGATGGGGAGAGGTGGGGAAACATCTGCGACTAAAGAAGTGGGGTATTCAACATCTGGATGCTCAACAGCACTGGTGATTTCTGAACTTGCAGCAGGTTTTGTCGTGGAAACGTTATCTACAGTTGACTCAGCAGGATTGTTTGTGTCGAAGGCAGTAAAGCTGCGTGAATCTGGAGCGTCAGGTTTACAATCTGGGTCTGGTTTTGGGGGGGCAGTATTTGCTGGAGTGGGAGCAGTTTGTGCCGGTGTCTCTGTGGTTAAGATGGCAGTGTTTGGCTGTGTGGTGAGCTTAGTGACTGGGGGGCTCGGAGCAGGTCTCTTGGTGTCTGGAGTGGTTGGGGAAGATGCAGAAGATAGAGTGAGGGGGGAGACAGGGGGGCTACTTTTAGCATTCAAAGCAGCAAGTTTAGGAGAGTGTCTGCGCTTCGGTGGTATTGGTGTTCCAGATTTTTGAGGTCTGGGCTGTTCAGGGCTACGAGGAGGATTGGTTATTTTCTCCTGCTCCTCTGAGGTGTTACTTCGTCTTTCTTCAAGTAAGGGGGCTATTTTGGCCTCTACAGCAGTCGAGGAGATGACCGGAGTTGACGGGGCCGTGTTCGATTCTGGGGTCGGGGCCGGAGCAGCGAGAGGGGTGGGTGAGGGTTCGTTGGCCAGAGTGGATAGGCTGCAAGTGAGGGTAGTGGTCTCGCTAGAGGGGCTTTCCTGAGCAGGATCGTTTGTTGCGGTGGCTGTGTCAGAGTTGGTGGCTACGGAGGAGGGGGTGTCCAGTGCCAGAGAAGCCACCAGCCTGAGAGAGCAGGGAGAGAACAGAGACACACAGACTAGACACCAGGGTGACTGTGACAGAGGAAGGGTGGCCCAGACCAGAGCATGCAGAGGGATTAGTTGGCTTTAGAAATTCACACAAACATAGACAAAGCAACTCAAAAACAGCAGCTATTAAAGCCTAGTGAGAAAAAGAAAGAAAGAAAAGAAAAGGGTGTCATGCTGTGAGTGAACATTAAAGGATACATCCCATACACACACCAACATGGAGTTCACTGACTAGGAAAACTAATGTACTAAAGAGGCACCAGCCTCCCTACACAAAAACTACAGAACCACATAGAACCACCTATAAGGGTTAAACAGTACCAGTGACAATCTCAAACTGTACAATCTTGTTTTGTTCAGACTCCTTATATGACATGGCTCACTGAGCGAGTCAAATGGCTTTATGAATTGACCACACTTAGGAGGAATGCAGCCTTTGTGTCTTTGACTGGTATTGCTTCAACCTTCATAAAATGAGACAGAAAATCTCCAAAGCTGAAGAAGAAACACAAAGTACTGTAAATTCCTCTGATGGGGAATAAAAAACAGAAAAGCAACAGAATCATTTGGACTCCACTCAAGAATGACAACTTTTTAAAAATAAATTACAGGTCAAATTTAGTCCTGTTAAATAACAAAATTATTCTTTGAAGTGGAGTGCAATGTACAACAGCTAAAGAGACTTGAGCGTTAAAAGGCCATGTGCCATTTTTTCCAGCTTTTACTCACTCTGGCTTTGTGAGAGGCGTGGTTTCATTTGGTTCTATCGGCCCTGCTGCGTTATGATTGGCTGTGCACTCGTCTTCTGTTCTGACTTCCACGATTGGCTCTTTGGACTCATCTTTCCTGTAAGGCAATGACAACAGTAAAGGTAAAATTTCAGTTGATTACATCATAGTTGCCATTTTATTGGCTCAATAAGATTTAAAATGAGGTGATGGGAGAGCATTAAACAGTCTTTCATGTCTTGAAACTGTTTTAATCTGTTCAGTTGAGAATGTAAAATGTGCCTTGTATTTAAATGAAATCTTTGATACTCACACAAAAGCTGCTTTGCCCTCCTCCAAGTTGTGCCCTTTCGTCCCCGTGCCCGATTTGCCACAGAGGCACATGATAAGACCACATTTGTTGACAAAGTAACAAGTGACGTCCACAGCCAGCAGCAGGAGTACAAATCCCACAACGAGGATCCCTGCCCAGAGCACGGTGCCCATGGAGAGCGCTCCTTCGTCACCCAAATCTGCTAGACGAGAAACAAATATATAGAGAGCATCGAGCAACTGGAGCAGAAACACACACACACACACACACACACACAAAAAGCTACTGTACTACTTTTACCACAAATAATTCTTAAAAAAAGAAAGAACTTACCTTTAACAGAGTGACTACTGATACGCTTTGTTTCAGTCTGAGATTTTGCTGTTTTATGTTGACGTGTTCAAATTTTCATTTACTGGTATTTACGGAGCATGATGAAGAATTTATACAACGTTTTAAATCAAAGACAAACATTAAAAAGTTGATCAATGTTCCAACCTTTTATTTGGTATTAGAAATATGGGCAGATCAAAGTTTACAGGTTTACTGGTTATATGCGGGATATTTTGTTGACACAAAATGTCAAGTTTTTAAAATTTTTACAAAAAGTATTTAAAGTGAAATTGATTATAGCAGAATGTTAATTGTCTGCTGAATACTAAAAGCTAATTATGGACTTTAAAAATATTTATATCAATCAGCCTTAACATTATGACTACGGACATTTAAAGTGAGAAAAGTCAAATCTAATCTCAATCCTTTGCACTAATCCTACATTTTGTGTGTTCAGGGTGAGGAACCAAATTGTGTGTGTTGTAGTGAGTGAGGTGGAGAGGATTGGGCCAAAGATTAGGAAACGGGACTCAGCCTAACACTGACATTTCATTATAAGTTCTATTGGGGTATTCTTCAACTCTGGTATTTATAAAAAAGCAATATTATTTTAAAACCTGCCAACAATGTAAATTAATCTGCAAACTAACTGTTTAATTATTGCTGATTGAGTATATTAAACTTTGTAGATAAAATATAAAGGGTAAACAAGTCTGTTAGTGCAGCACCCTCAGATTATAAATATATATAATCTTACAAATTAAATGTAATTTTCTGATAAGATTTGATCTTTATTCCATGCATAAGAAATGTCAATAATTATCTTCATAAAAATAAATGTTCTTATAATAATTCTGTTCACAGTTTGTCAACCTGTGCCAATATAAATAATAAAACTGTTTTTCTGAGGCTTTTCCTATTATTAGTGTTATTGTCCTAAAACCTTTACAGTACATTTGCATAATTTCATGTCAATAAAGAATACAATAATGTTTATGTAAACAAACAGGTTCAATACTCAGCACTCACTTGGCTCTAAAGTGCTAGTTTTTATGTCTTTTTAATTTTGCTTCCACTTGTGTTGATAAGCGTAAACTCCTCTTTCCTGTCTAGTGATGACTATATGTGCTAATGCTGAGCAGTGAGAATCTGTAGGAGGCAAAGGTTTGTTTTTTGCTGCCTTTGGTTCAGTTTGTCTGTCTGGTCTGTTCTGAAACAACACAACACTCTTTTCTTTTCTATAAGACACATCTGTTAGAACAGTATGTCCATTTGTCCGTTCATTCATTCATTTAGGGAGAATTTAGATTTACCAATGAACCTAACATGCATGTTTTTAGTCTGTTGGAGGAAACCAGAGAAAACCCACGAGTGCTTGGGGAAAACATGCAAACTCCAAACAGAAAGGCTCCAGGTCAGGAGGAGGTCCTGTGACCTTCTTGCTAAGAAGCAATAGCTCAAGTCAAGGTATAAAAGTGTCCAGGGAGACAGCCAGGCCAGAGAAAAGGCAAGCTGTCCTCTGTTGAAAGTCCTAAACATAAACTATGATAGCAGGAGCACAGTGATGAGGGACAAGATGAGTGACATCAAAGTGCATGTCACAGATGAGCAGCCCTGCTTGGCTGCAGGTGGAGACAGCACAACCCAGACCAAAATGCACACAGGTCAGGATGAAAATGTTCACGTGGCCCACCACACCAATATCCAGGTTCAGGCAACAAGGCAGGAACAATGAGCGAAGAGATCAAATGAGATCAGGAAGGAGGGGCAAAAAGGGGGAATGAAAGGAAACAAAGAGGAGAGGGAAAAAGAGAGGGAGAGAGAAAGTGAAAATGTTCACGTCTGAAAACCAAAAGTGAAAAATAAAATTAAGAAACTGATTTCTCGCATTGATGGAGGAAAAATACAGCAACATATTGAAGTAAAAGCATGACACAAAGAAAAGGAAAACCACACCATGAGGGTGACTCAGAGGTGGGTGAGTGGAAAATGCTTTAGTCTGGAGAATGAATTGGGGAAAAAAAAGTGAGAGGAAGACAAAGGCTTGCTGTGCTCAACAGAGTCTAGCACCTATAGGGAAGTTGACAAGCTGTGTGGGTTTTCTACTGTTAGTAAAAAGCTGCTTCAGCTGTAGAGAAGACCTCAGCATACATGATAATTAGGGGTTATTTTAAGGATTCCTTCTAAACACAGACAAACTACTTTACCTGTCTTGTTAAATTAAAGAAAGATTAGAAAAAGCACAGTCATTCCGAGGACATTATCCTCTATGGAATGTGTTCGTCCTAGTTCTGTGAGCACAAACTCAAGCTCATTCAGCAAGACCTGTCAAAACTTTAAAGCTAGAAAATTCATCCAGAAAATCATTTTTTGCCCCCAATGCCATCCAGGAAATCTATTTTTTCCTCCAGATTTATTTAGTTGTCTTTCATCCCCTAGAGGAACAGTTATAAATAGACCGCGACGCTCAGGTTCTCAGCTTTGAGTTTGGCTCATCATTTTTCTGGTTATTATGGTTCAGCTTATTGTGAGCGAGCAGAGTGAGGATACCTGGGATGGCCTCTGGCTTTGTGGATGTTCTGACAGACAGGGTTGCGGGCTGGGACTTCCCTTTCTGATTCTCTGCCACCACGTAGACATTATATTCTGTGTCCCAATCCAACCCTCTGAGAACCACATGCTCACTGCCGCTGGGCAGCCGGATTTCAGGTTTCCACTCTGTCGCCTGCATCTAAAGATTGAAATAAACACATTAAAAATGACAACTGTTAACCCAATTGGTTTTAGTTTTTGCTGCAAAATAATGATGAAAGAACAGAAAATGTTCACCTCTGAAATTTAAACCATCAAAATATTTGCCAATTAAACAATTATTCACAATTTGAGCGTTTTTGAGCTTCTGTTGGAAACTGTAGATGCATTTAAGAAGACGCTATGCGTATTATGATAAACATAATTGCGTATATTATACTGAAGTGAGACTGTGCGAGTCTTTTATCTAAACTGACACCATACTCACTGGTTTATAGCGAATGAGATAGTGTAAAATGGGAGAGCCACCATCATCCTGCTTAATCCAGCTGACTTTGAGGGAGTTTCCTGTGGGCTGCAGTGACCCTTCCAGTTTAGGAGGATTGGGATATCCTAAAGGCACACATAAGCAGGACAGAGGCTATTTAAAGATTTATATAAACGATGCTTTGAACAACAAATGTTATTTTATAAAAAAGCCAGTTCTGTCAGTCCATCATTAACATTTTAGAGAAAAAAGGTAAAAAAAACAAGTTAGAGGTTGGAAACAAGCCACTTTCCCTTCTGGTTGTTTGTTTAGGTCACATGACTTTCCATCATTTGTCTTCTAGTGGTGTGAGTCAAGTCGCACTAATCAGGAAGTGACAAATTACCACGTGCGTATTTGATTCATGGAGTTGCTGTGCTCTGCTGCTGTCGCTCAGTGACCTTCAGCTGGAATAAAATATTCTGACGTCCCAGCTCAGAAACAAGGTTTCAAGTTTGAGTCATTTTTTAATAACAGAAATGTTTGTAGTTTTCACATCTCGCTGCACAACAAGTTCACCTGCCAAAGATAAACACTTGGTGTGTATCAACAAACAAACACAAAATATTAACACACTGAGCCGTGTTTCATCTTTCATTAACTCAATTATAAGGTCAAACAAACTGCATCGCATGACAGTTTAATGTCAGTCCATTTATTTTTAGTCTGTTTGTTGTTTGCTTTTGCTAATGATGATCTAACAGACTGTTATCTGTCAGACTGTTATCTGTCAGACTGTTATCTGTAGAGTTTCTTAATATTTCATTAGTTTATTTTAGTCAGTTTGTTGTGGGACCAACCTGATCTCAATCTCGCTGCACACTGCAAGTTTATCAGAATTTTATCTTTGCTAAATCATTATTCAGATTTATGGACATCTATATATTTAAAATAACTGCTTTTGTATTTATATGTAAATAATAAATCAGGTTTCATCCCTATCATTTTTACAAGATCAAACAACACCATATATAAAATATTTGCTAACTTTATAAAAAAACAGAACATTTTACAAAAGAAGCTGCTTCTTAAAAAGACCCATCAAAGTTGGTGACAATAGCAAGTTTATGCTTTACTGAGAAACCAGCTCAAAAATGTCACATTTCAAGAGCTACTTTCTCTTAGAATGTAGTCCTTCACTCATTGCCTCTGCTTTCTGTCACACATTTGAGTGACATTTTATCCTTCTTTGAAAATATGATTCTAACAGTTTTCAATCCTGTTTTCAAAATAGCCTTTAACAAATCAAAACCCTACATAGAAAATGATTCTTTAACAAATAGGTTTTTGGGTGAAGTTGGAAAATGTCTAAAAAGGTTCTCAGTGTGTAATGTAACAACTTTGATCTATACCTTTTTTATTTAAACATTTAAAACCGAACATAAGTTGTTTATCTGTAACTACTTACTTACTATGAATAGATCAGTGTTCAGACCTGTCATTTTATTGCCTAATTTAATACTCTTAAATCAGCCCAGTTAGTTGATCGAACTGCTAAAAGAAGCATGGATTTCCAGCTAGTGTTTGTTATGACTATTAACTTGGAAAAGATGGTGTACACTAGAGCATGAAAATACTAAAAGACCTTGAATGAAAACCAGAGCAAGCTGCTAAATGTTAAAGTAAGTTGTGGTTGGGAATAGTCTGTAATTGTGATCCCAGAAAATTATGTTTTGAATGCTTTTAGTAACATTTCAAGGTAAGCATAAGCTAATATACAATGTGAGAGGCTAAAAATACATTATTTGTCTTATAAATACCATAAAGTCAGCTCTGGTTTCCTCTCAGTCTGTTGAGGTGAAGATTAAAATGATTACTATTTTACATGTTTACACAAAAGCATATAACGTAGTGTTTAAGTGTTGAACTTGTCAGTAAAGGTAAGCATTAAACATCAATATGCAACACTAAGTTACCTTCTGACGAGTTGAGGGAATCATCAGCACCATGCATGACAAATACCAGTCACAAACACATGAAATGAGACGTGTGAGTGGTTGAAAAAAGAACAAGAATAGGGAAAACATGAGAGACAATAAAACACAGGTTCAAGGTGAGAAGAAATAAACTGAGGTGACCCAAAAACAAGCTAAATCAAAAACCCAGTGAATCACAAGCTGCACACTAATTATTTTATTTGGGTTCTAAAAGTCAAAAGTACAGTAGACATCCAACAGCTTAATCTTCCTGATTTAGGCAAATTAATCATCTGGAAGGCAAATGATTAATTAATGCTGATGAACTGAAACTAAAAGCAAACACTCTCAAACTTTTTTTTTTCAAGGCAGCTGAAACCAGAGGGAAAATGTGCAGCTTTTGAAATGCAGAGATTTTCTGTTCAATCATCACACTGTCATGTCATTAAGCCAGGAACTTCAAACGCTGTTAATCAGAAATAGATTATAATTCATATTTGGTTGTATCAGATTCAAACCAATGAGATGCAAGTAAAATGAAAATCTAATTTGTAACGACACACACAGTTTGCAGTGATATTTAGGACAGACGGGGTCACAGTTTTTAACAAACTCTGTCACTTTTTATGAAGCTTGAACACTAATACAAATGTTGCTAATCAGCAGGGGTGACTGAGTTCTCCTGCAGGGGAAACATAGCTACAACACGAACAACTTATCACTACAACACAAACAACTTATCATCTGTTAACACTATTACAGAACAAACTTGTACCTTCAGCAGAAACATGAGAAATACCAGCTAGGCACACAACACAAGAAAAGCAATCAGAAAATACCTATAGCTAATTAAATACCTAAATCTCTAAATTATACCTAAATAAATAATTTGTGATGTCTAAATTTTGCCAGTCTCCTCCAGAAATGTAAAATGGTATGACTGATATCTGAAAGCAGTATTATCTGATGTCAGGAGTAATTTGTCCTGGAATTAAAAATATGTATAGTAACATTGATTTAAAGATGTTATTAGGTGAAAATGTGTTTGTTTGTTTTAATGAATTTTGCTTCAACTATATATTTAGATCTAGTCTTTTTGTCAAAAAGGACAACATACAAACCCTTAAGCCATCCTTTTAATCCATTTCTGAAATAATAAACAGTGGTGGGAACAGACTGAGATAAGAATAGCAAGGTGAATCACTTACTTTTGTAAGTAGGGCCTGATGAATAGAGCAGACAGATGAGATGAACCGACAGATAAAAAATGAGTGATTAAAATCATAAAATGAAATGAAAAGATGAGATGATCAGTAAACAAATAAATCATAAGCCTCAACAGGAGCTCTTCTCGGCCAATATACACACCCAACCAGCAGAGGGCGATAAACACCAACAGACATGCTCGAGATTTACTGAAAGACTTGCATACCAATCAGCCATAACATAATGACCACTGACAGATATGGTATGACTGCTCATCTTGTTACAGTTCAGATGCTACAAGAAAAACCTGCATCCTGGCATTTCACATTTCTCATTATCCAAACATTTCTACAAACCACATATCCCCTCACACAAACACACACACATACACACTCACTCTTGAAAACAGCACACCCACACAACAAGCA
The DNA here is from genome assembly GCA_031762555.1 of Cynodonichthys magdalenae. Classification (NCBI taxonomy): domain Eukaryota; kingdom Metazoa; phylum Chordata; class Actinopteri; order Cyprinodontiformes; family Rivulidae; genus Cynodonichthys; species Cynodonichthys magdalenae. Next base: position 17,701,925 of record JARVJO010000330.1, on the reverse strand, counting down.
GCAGTGAACCAGCAAAACAACACAAACAATCTAAGATGTTTATCTTTTTTCTAGCTTCTCAGATATGGTATCTGTAAAAAGACCAAAGACCCAAGCCCAAAATCTACAGATCCAAATATCTATCTGATGTTTCAACAGCAGACACTTCAGAACATCCTCAGATGTTCGTTGTTCAGCTTTTGACCAGTCAGGCATGTTTTAATAGTAACGGTGGACCATCTCAATATTAGGCAGGTGATCATATTCATATTGCTGATTGGTCAACAAAGCAAGTGTGACGTGAGTGACTGTAAAATAGCAGCAGATGGTTTTGATAAAGTGCTTCTTAAATTCTTGGATGACAAGATTTTCCTCCATGGAAAAGTAAAAAGGACAAAACCAGCCATTGATATAGCTCCTGTTGGTGCAGTGAAAACATTGGACAGAAAAGATGCTGTTTATGAAACTGCCCAAACATCTCAGATGCTCTACTTGATAATGTGTTTGTAGAGATGCGGTGCGAGTATAATGTTTGTGAAGACAGAAATGAAAAAGGTTTTGATAAAAGCTTGTGCTGTAAATCGTGCACTTACGAACAGGCTCTGTCTTGAAGAACTCAGCAGGGCTGCTTTCTCCTTCACCCTTCCCGTTAATGGCTGCTAACTTTACTTCGTAGCTGGAGTCTGGCTTCAGGCCTGTGATTGTCACCTCATTGTTCAAACCTGGTAAAATATCAGAGACAGGGCAAGTCCTGTTGAAAATCCCTTCATGAGTTTGATGAGTAATAAAACAAACTCATCTCTTTTTCCAACAATACATGCATGATTAACTCATGTAGTAGCAAACATTGATTAGCTCAATTTTAAATTCAGCCCAATAAAATATTAACTGATGTGTTTTAGAAAAGGTTCTAAAACAGGAAACACAAAAATAACAGTTGTGTCAAATGATTTAGGGACAAAAATTACTTTTGAGACAATAACATTTTAGTTCACCTTAAGCTATTACTTATATCAAATAAGTATTAATATGATTTATCATTAAAAAAAAACCAATTTAATGTCATGATATATAAAAACACAAAAATCTTTTTTTTTTAATAAACAATCCTACATAAGTAATTTTGTTTGTTACTGAATCCAAATAAGCAAGAACGAAAACCAGCAACAACACCACTACCAATTTAGTAGTTTGCTTGTTTACCATCTGGAATCTCGTAGACTCTCTTCATCCAGCCTCCTCTTCCCTGCGTCCTCCACTCTGCTCTGTATTTCAGAACAGGAACGCCTCCGGTGGATTCGGGCTCCCCAAACTGGATGAGTGCAGTGGTGGAAAAGGGTCTCACTTCATCAATGAATGGAGCTGATGGAACCTCTAAAAGCCGGAAAATGCAGTCGATTTACCACAAAAACTGTAAGATTGGAGCCTACTGGAGCAGTCAGACTTCATAGTTTTTTTTAAATGATGGGCCATAGCTTTTAGGTTTAAATAGCATCTCAAACAACTTGAGCTTAAAAGAAATATAAGATTTAAAGCAATGATGTTGCCTTTTATTCTTAATGCTGAGTACTACCGTATTAACTTAGCTTAATAAAATATAATCAAAGGCAAGAATAAGTTAAATAAATCCTGTTATGACAGATTCAGATAAAAGTAGTTCTCATAAATTAGTCTTTTTGATACTAACTTTAAAAACAAAAGGCACAACAAAAAGACTGATTAAAATTATTAGCCTCAATAATAATCAAAACCTTTGCCAGAAACTAAAATTTTGAAACAAACCTTTGCAGTCTGCACAAAATTGAATGTTTCAATTCAGTGTTAAGGTTAAAATCAATATACAAACACTACTTAAAAATAAGAAATGGTAAACTAAAAAACATTACACTTTTTACAACATTTACCATTTAAGAACAAACTGAGCTGTGAGGTATGGATGTAAAAGACAATGCTGAAAGTAATCATTTTCAGCAAGCTCTGTGCTCCTCATTATAGAGACAATTCAATTTTTTTTAACTATTTAGCCAATTGAATCACAGCCTCATCATCTCCAAATATGGGTGGCAGCTCCAGACCCAGACTCGTCCTGTGGTGTGAACACAGTTCTGTACTGCATCACTGTGATCTGAGAAGTAAAAAGGCACACTGTAATTACTGCAGTTGCCTTCAGTTAAAAGTGCAGTTTTCCTCCCATTCATTCACTTTGAGTGGTGGCTTAAAACTGTTTCTCTCTGTTTCCATCTGCCTTATGGGTACGTCTGCAGTCAGTGGTAGCAGTAAGATGTACCAGGAAAATGCTGTTAGTTTTTTTTTATAAGGCTTTCAGTAAACTAGCAGAGGCACACAGGGATACATACAACTTAAACTATTTTTTTACACTACATTACATGCTTACATCCACAACCAAAAGAGAAGGAGTGTTGATAAGTTACCTGTTGTCTACTAATATAAATTCATCTTTCTAAACAAGCCACGCTTCAAAAACTCACGTGGTTAGATTTTTTAGCCAAATCAATGATCACAGTCCAAATTAATAATTTGATACATTAAGGATTTTTTTTACAATAAATGATGTTGAAAAGACTGAATGTATGCCATGCATTCTGACATTTTCATAACATCTGTACTAGGCTTGTTTAAAAAAAAAACAAAAAAAAACTTCTTGCTGATTATGAACAAACACTTAAAATGCCAATTAAATAAGAAACTGAATCACAGCCTCATCACTGACCAGCCTGAATGAGCAGGAACTCCTTGGACTCTGTGCCCATATCGTTTGAGGCAGTGCAGTTATAGCTTCCAAAATCATTTTCAGACTCGGGGGTAATCTGTAGAAGAGGGGGGAAAAAATGAAGCAGTAAATGAACGAGGGGCACTGGAACAAAACGGATGAACAAACTTGTGTGTCAAATTCTACGAAGGTGACCTTTTTGTTTGTCCATTAGAGTAGCCTACTTCTGTTTGTTGCTACGAGCCTTCATGCTGCTGAATTATTCATGGACCCCTTTTTTTTCCTCTCACAAAGGAGTTGAAAGAAAACCCCTTCACTTCCAAGTCTATGCTCATGAAATCTTTATGACATGAGGTGGTAGGGGGCTACGAGATGTGTCTGTGGATGTGGATGAATTGTGCGTGTGTACAGTATGTACATCTGTTTTAAATATGCATACCTGCAGGAAGCTGGATAAGGGAGTTCGGAAGATCTTGATGTTGGTGCTATTTGAGTTGGGAAGCTGCAGTCCATCTCTCAGCCAAATGATAGACACATCACTGGGATAAGCTTTGACTTCACAGCTGATATTGACAGGATTTCCCTCCCAGGTATACACTGCAACTGTCCCATGGATCTTAGGAGTATCTAGGAAATAAACATATTTTACAAAACCTTCAAAATACTGTTTAACAGTTTAGTAACCATGAATCCATCACTGTAATATTTTAGAGAAACATTTAAAGCCTTACACTTATTTATAAGGGAATACTCACATCGAACCTCCAGATAAACTGATTGTTCATCTTCTCCAATGGCACTGCGCGCCGTGCAGAGGTACTGACCAGCATCTGTGTACTTGACGTACTTCACGGTGAGGGAGGACACACGAGCATCACTCCTCACTACAACATTTCCATCCAGGCTCTAAATTACAACAAGAAATAATTTGGTATGGGGAAGGGAGAAACAAATCAGATTATTCTGAGGCCATGCTGGCACTATGTCATGATAGAGCAGAAAGCAGTTTGACCTGAAAAACATAAAAGGCAGCCTTTAATAAAAAAGAGTGGACATTAAATTAATGAAAGAGGTGAGCACTGCTCTAATAAGATGTGAGAACTTAAGGACATAGATGACAAGGCAGGGAAGCTTCTAAATAATTAATGCCAGACGCCATTAGAAACCATCTAAAGATTTTCACATGGCAGCTTTACAAAGTTGTGAAATACGCTGATGTGAGTCCACGGGCAGCAGAACTTTACTGAATGTTCTACGCCTGCACTTTCACACTCGAGCTGATTGTTCTTTTACATATTAAGTAAATAACGATTTTATCAGATCAAATTAAATATTTTGATTCTTGAAGATGTTTCGCTTCTTATCCAAGGAGTTTTCTAAATTTGAAACTAAAACGTACCATTTTAAATTCAAACAAGCTCCAAATTTTGCACCTTTTGGTTTAGAATTGAAAGGAAAAAAACTCCTCAAGTTAGAAGCCAGACATTAGAAAAAAAGGCCAGTTATCCTTTATTTAGTTTGCAAATAATTTTATTTACTTAAAACAAAATGATCTCAAATTAAGTGTAAAAGTGTAGACATGGAGCATTTTGTAAAATGTTGTTGTCTCTGGACTATTTTGTTTTTGCTGCACTACCATGCAAAGGTCTACAGTACAAACCTTCAGTCAGCATGTACTCTTGTTTCATTGATGAGGAGGACATGTCAAGATACACAGTGTTTGAAACCAGATACTTTACAGCAGGAAGCTCTCTAATGATATGTTTAAGTAAGAAATGTAGTCTGCATACATCTGGTTTCAAAAAACTAAACTGTTATTTCAACAGATGCAACTTTTTGTGTTGTGATTGTTGTCATGTGACACTAAACTGACAGTATCAGATAAGTCAGAGTAATTTTAATAAAATATAATGCTAATTAAAATACTTGAAACAGCTAAACTTCATTTTACCATAAAAATGAAAATAAATAAATAAATAAATAAATAAATAAATAAATAAAAGCATTAAGAAACCACAAATTGATATTTTGTTTGTGCTACTAATGACACAATCTCATCTGAAAACCTACCAATTGTAAACTCAGTGACTCTCAGACCAAATCAAATTTAATTTATGGATTGGAGACATGCTAATGTTTCTCTGCAGTACTTTGTATATTTGTCTCTTTTCTGAGAAGGCAGAGCTGAATTTCTAAATATCTCTTATGTCTGCTTTGATGCTTTTGATGCAAACTGAAGGTGAAGAATGCTTTTAAATGTACTGAATTAGAAACCAACCTGGGCAGCCATTTAACAATAAAAAAAACAAAAAAAAACATTAGTTTGTATTCAGATTCTATACACAAAGCATGTCTGAGGCATTCATTATGCATAGTGGGTCGCACAACCAGGGAGACACTTACATAACACACACAACCCTTTATTCTGACCCCTGTGCAGTTAGCTGTCTCAGTCGACCCCTGTGGTACTGAGGACTGTTGCATCTTTGCAATGTGCCACACTGAGTATAACCATTAAGTCCTAATTAAAAAGCTGAATTCAGGTTCAAACCCTTTTCATTTCTCTGTTCCTTAATATTGAAAAGCAGCTTAACACATGAATAGTGTCTGTATAACTGCACCCTGTTATTACTTACATAAATACTCTACCTGTAGAAAAGTATACATGGCACACATCGTTTTTGTTTTTTAAAACCAATCTTTAAGTTTGGTGTTACAGTCAACACCAAAAGCCCTTATTTGCCTATATTTCTGCTTCTTGGAAACGGATGCAATAGAACATTCAAAACATCCAAACTTGCTATAAAATTAATTAAAAGGGAAGAAAAACAGCAAATACATCAAGATTAGTTTCAGAAATATAAAATCGAACTGACAGCAGAGCTTTCCCACAGATTTTTTTTTCTGTGCAAACAGAAGTGAGACACAGAGGGAACCTTGGAGCATTAAATTGGCACTACTCAGAGGACACGTTAAACTCATGTCTCATCAAATATTAAATGGCCTGGCATACCAATGTACCTTGCCTTGTATGACCTATTAAATGAACATACTCAGTATTCTCAAAGTGCGCCATGCTCCCCATTCCCCTTGTGTGTCGTAATTGGATGTCTTGCAGAGAGAGATACACTGATCAATCTGGAGTGTAGGTGAACTTAAAAAACCCAATCATTATGTCAGAAAGTGAAAACTATTATTGCCTTATTTATTAATGCAAATCAGAGTGCATGAAAAAAGAAACCATGTATGCAAATATGATGCTGGAAAGTCATTTGCAAGCCTATAGTTTATAAAAATAAAATAAACTATATAAATTAGTCTATTTTTAACCCGTGTGTGTGAGTTTTAGGAAAATGTTTTATTCTTAAAGCTGAAAAGCGAGAAAAAAATAGAGGTTTGGCTCTTTTAACAGTAACCAGCTGTTCATTAGTAGCTGAAATTAGTTATTTGTTTTCAAACTGGGCATAACATTTTCTATTCACTACCATAATAACTTATTATTATTATTGATGTGCAAAAAATGCTGGAGTGACCATGTATTCATCACAGTTTACCCCTGTCCTTGTAATAACTGTCAGCATGTGTTTGATTGCAGAGGCTTTTCCTCGCCTCCAGTAGTGAAGATTTTGTAATGATTCTGGAAAGGTTTTGCAGATGTACGTATTTTCTGATGATATAATTAAAAGCTGACAGCTGACTTGATTAAATATTGATTGCTGGTAACAGTAAACATGAAAAAACATTTGCAAGAGTAAAAAAAATATCAACCTTTTATGATGTGCAATCCTCCTTGATATCTGAAATTAGCGAGGCTATTTGAGGAAACAACTGGTCTAAAAATAGACAAATATTGTCAAATACAGTAAAAGTATAAATAACCGTGGTGATCTAATATTAGATATATTTCACTTAAAACAGAGATGGGTTGATGAGCAATGATGTAATTTGTAAGGAGCACATCCAAAAATCAAAACGTGAATGAATGTGAATGAGTTCAGGCTTTGTACGTTTCACTCAGCACTGCTGTTTGAAATGACAGATTTTCTCACCAATTTTCTCACATATGTAGAGCACATATTTGATAGTGAAGCATGTTGGAGAAAATGGTCCTTTCTTTTGCCAATTTCCACATTTTCTCAGGAGCAGAGCTTGGTCTGATACTCAGCACAGACACATTTCAACATCAGTCCAAGATGTCAGAACTATAAACCACATAATGTACGAAACACACTTGGAACATGAAATTAAAATGTAACAGTAAAATCTGGATAAATTAATGGAAAGACATAATCATAGCTCTACAAAATAAATCTCTGAAAATGCCTAAACTACATAGAAAGATAATAGAGTATTGACAGGATTATAATCAAACTAAAAGTTTTGGACAACATACAAGTGAAAGGAAAAATAAACACAAGTGAAACATGGCAAAGAAAATTTTCAGTTGAAGATGCAGAACAAAGACAGACTTCCCCTGGTCTGATTTTCAGCTGCATCACTCGGAACATTTCTACTCTCCCTGACCCCTATTTGATCAAGAATTTTGATCTGCATCCATTCAGAATTGAATTAGACTTCCTTGACATGGATGATAGATGGGTGTGGGGAAAAAGCCATGCATTTAGAATACCTTGTGTTGCTCAGGCCGAGTCCATGATGCCTGTAGAGAACAAAAAGACAACAGATAGAAAGCAAAGCAATTCTTAGAAAGTAATTGTCCATCCACTCAAAACTGGGATGTTGCATACTGCATGCAAAAATAAAGTTCTGATCTGACAATTTGGATTTGCTCAATACTGCAGCTACGGCTGGAGTTATGCTACTACGCCCAATATGTGACAACTGAATTTTCATTTAAAGGCACATTTTGATGAATCTTTACTGAGTTAACTGCACCGCTCACCAAAACAAGGAAAGTCTATTGGCATCATGATAGCAGACATTCTTACAGATAAGAAGGTTATTGGTTTATCAGGAAGAGGTGATTCTATTACACTGCAACAACAAAGATAGGCCAGTCTTTTTTGATAAAAGCGGTGCAGCAATTATCGACTCACTATCCATTTTACTCTCCTACTGCTGTCTTTATTTGATAAAAAGCTTTCTCTGCAAAGAGAAACACCAGTTAGCAGCCAAGTCAATCAAGTCTCCGAAGAACCCTTTTGTGTTTTTTCAAGTAATGACAGGTTGAAATAGGTAATTCTCTTTAAGCTTTTTGTAGAGTTCATGTGAGACCCAGAATAATATCTTTTTGTACAAGTGATCTTCTTGTAAGATTTTACTCCTATGAATATTTACAAAACCCCCTCTATTGTCTGAATTTCAGTTTTTCTAAACAATGGTCCTGCTTTTATTGTTCTGAGTCTAAAACAGACAAAACTCCTTCTTCTCAACACAGCTATAATTACAGCTCTGTCAAGATTATAATGTGTAGGCTTTATACGTGCTATTTTTGTGTTGTGTAAAAAAATTATAATTTTGTTAATGTCCAATGATTTTGTTTAACTACCTGCCCATATTTGCTTTTGTTCTTATATATTTCATTGAAACAATACAGTTCATTTTTTTATAAACATTCTTAAAATTAAATCAAAAACCTAATTGTCTATTACCACTAAAATAAGTTTTGAGGTATTAGTTTAGCATTTAAACATGACAAATTACAGAGGAAGTTAAATGACAAATCTATGCATATAAAGAAAATATTATCAACACCATCATGCTGGGCTAATACTTTCCAATACGTTTAACATCCAACTTCATACAGAGTTACATTCCACTATGGCATATAAGCTTCTCTGGACAACACTGACAAAGATAACATGCTATATCCAATTAAATCACACAACATTGAATAACTCCACAAGACAGAAAGCTTTTTGGACAGCATGCTCTGTGGTGGTGCTGACGAGAAAATGTTAAGCATGTCAATGAGATGCGATGGTGTACAAAGAGAAAATTGAAGGGCAACGAGCAAAGTGATGGACAGCTATTTTGCCAGGTGCTACGGCAAGAAAATGTAAAAGTGAATGAAATCAATCTACTGGAATAATTATGGGGCAAAGCAGTATATCAAACCATTAATATTCACATCTAAAAGCTCTGATATGTTATCCAAAATATCACAGCAGAAAGCTTTACTGTAGCTTCATTTTAAATATCTTTAAGAAACATTTTCCTTTACTGTTAAAATAAGAAACAAAGCCAAACAAATATAAGAAGAGCTTTATGCAAAGCTGACTGCACATCATTAAATGTAGCAGTTGGCTGTATGTCATCATAGCGCTGTGAAAGAGCAGTCTCCCAATTAAAACAAGCAACTCAACAGTGTGGAACATCACCACCTCATCCACAAACACAGTGCTTCATCTGCTGTAAGTGAGCTGACAAGTATTGCTGTCATATCTGTGACAGGTGTTTGCTTCAGACAAAAGGACAATGAACAACTGCAGATGTGAGCTCGCAAAACAGAGGACACCCAAACAGAGTCACTTATTCAAGCAAATGCAAGGAACAATGTGTTTCTGACACCCTTGAGACTTATCTTTTTTTCTTTTTCTTTCAAGCTTATTGTTATTCTGTTCCACAGACAATAATCCACCCTCTTTGTTCCAATATAAATCGTAATGTCAGCGTGAAGAAGCCAATGCAGAGGAGAAAGAAACCTACTAATTCCAATATACTAAAAGCTTTAACAGGTGGTGTTTTATTAGCTGGGTGTCAGATTGTGGATCCTTTCCGCTGCATGACAGAAACCTGGCAAGTATTTTATTTAAGACATACTTATAGCACAACTGACCTAGCAAGAGGGCTGCTAATGAGTAGCTTTTTGTGTTGAAAGAAAAAATGTTCTTCCAGCATCAACAAACAAGACTTGAAGCATGCCTCACTCACTGCCACACACCATTAATTACAAAATATTTTTAAGCATCCTGTTACTGACATAACAATCACAAATGCTCTGTCTTGAGTCTATAATTGTAGTCCAGTTGGCAATCTAAATTTTATAAAAAGCTAACATTAAACTGGAGTTGAATTTTTTTAAATTGAGAGAGATTAAAAAATACAACACACTAGAGACAAAAAATCCTGTTAACCAATTTAACATTTATATACATTTAGGTTTTATTTGAAAAAAGTAATATTTTGCAATGTCCTCCCTTTGTATTACGCAGAATATGTTCCCATAATTACAGCTTGAAACCCCAGCATCAAGGAGAAGCTTTAATAAGTATTCAAATTGGCCAAACATTCATTATGAAGATAATGTACAAAGCATGAATAAATACTTCATTTACATTTTCAGTTATTAAACAGACACACTTATCTAAAACAACTCAGAGGAAATGCTTTCAAAGTACTGAGTGAACCAAAAACCACATGTAAAATTGATGAAAGTTTTTAAATTAAATGTATAAACACCTCACTTTCATAGCTGTGTGAACACAAACAAAACCATCCCCAGATAAGCACTCATTTAAATGTGAAATATAACTAAGCAAACACATTCCCACTAGTCTTCATTTTTAAGCATTTTATTCCTTTTCTTTTAATATACCGTCATCCTCAGTCCTCACAATGTGTTGCTCTTTAAATGGTTAGGGACAATGCTTTTGTTGGCCTATAGGTTACTGAGAACCAATTAGTTTCTCCTCATTTAAATTTCTTTAATCTAAGACCAGAGAAAAATAGGAAGAAAATCAAATTAGAATATGCCAGCAGAGAAAATCTACAACAACTTCCTAAAAAGGGGCACAAAAATAGAAACGTGACTTTAAATTTGCCCCGTTCTATTACTTAACTTCAGGCAAATAAACCAGAATATGTTGTTAAACTACAACGTGGGGATGTAAACCACATTGCCAGTGATTTAAATTAAGCTGGAAAAAAGGTTGACCTAACTTGAAACAAATGGTCAAGGAGCAAGTAGAGGAAAAATTCATTGGAGGTAAATTTAAATTATTTTGGAACTACTTTTGAATATGAAAACACCTGTAATAATAAATCTTTTTGCAAATGTTACCATTTTCATTTGCCTTGTTTTGTTCACACCTTATGTATGTGAATCAGAATTGCTGCCAAGTACTCTTGACAAAACTGCTTTGCAAATATTTTATATAAATTCACTTACCACATTCACAAGAACAAGGCAGTATAATGAGTTTTGTTGGTTAGTCATCAGTCGAAGTAATTAAACATCTAAACATGCATTTTTGATTAGTTTTTCTATCCCCTCCACTTCCAAAGTTTTATTTATTTTTAGTTTATTGAGCATTAACCCATGACGAGTACAAAATGAAGACATGAATCATGCAATCCTTATGAGCATAAACCATCAAGACCAGGATTAGACGAGTTAGAAGTCCTTGAATGAGATATGTTTAGCTCAACCTCAAAAGCAAGAAATACATCATCTGATAACTTTTAAATATTTTTGCTACCAGTTGTCATAATTTGACACAAATAATAATTACAAACTAAACGAATGCTGATCTTTACTGTTTTCTCAAAACATCCTCACTAATGGCAACCAAGCTGAACGCGTCTTCAATAGACTACTGATCTGACTAGTCCTGATCTCATTGTTTCATGCACGTAAGGATTGCATGAGTTATGTAATGATTCCCCTGCATAAAATAGACAACTTCCATATAGAACCATATACTTCCATATGTTTTGAAAGCTCATGATATACAGCAAAACACCACTGTATTACTACACAGTCTTTTGCAAATCAATGCCAGATAAACCTAATCCAAAATGAACAGCCTCAGTCTGCACTGCCCAAGTTCTGTTTATTAATAAAACAATTTTCCATGAACTGGTGAATTTCCATAAAATATATTTGTTATTGCTGACACACTCATGCACAATAATTGACAGCATCTGACAAACTAAAAAGCCAAAAAGCTGAGAACACATTCAAATGAACTGCTAATTAATTCTAGTTATTAATCAGCATCACACGTCTCAAAACGCAGCACAGCTCTGTGCTAGTTTTCTGACCAGTAAGAAAATCTCACCTTAATATGTTAATGAAAACATGTTGTCACATTCCTACTTTTTTATTATTCAACATGTTCACCTCAATTTATTGCAAATTAATACTTTTTTATACTCATCCTTGATAAAACACAGCTGTTGTAACTTGTATATTGGACAGACATCAAATGGACAAACAAACAAGGCAAACAATTAGCAGCCTGTTTTCTTGCGCTTTAACAAATTCTGACCACAAAAACAGTTTATTTTATTTGTAATCAAAGCCATAAAGGAAAGTCTAAACAATCAGCTTCAATCAGAATCAGCACGGCTGCTAATCATTTTTTAAGACGGCTGTGAAGAGATGCCACAGATCACTAAGCAGACTGTACTCTACAGCACAAATCACACTGCCACCACTGTAATTCAAGCTGTACTGTCACCTGACATGTGTCATAGTTCAACATAACAAATGAGTAGTACAAAATTAAAATAATGGATAGTATATACTGTAAGCTCCAGCTTTTATTTAATATATAAACAATTAAAATAAAACACTGTGACTTGGCCAGCCCTGCACTTGCAGAGCTGCTCTTCACACGAACAGAACAACCTTCCAGGAAATGTTTTTTTATGATATGAAGGTGGGATGTGAAGCTCTGAATGTTATTCTTCACCAGTAATGAGTCTCTCCTCATCCATTACGGCTTGAAGACCAAAAAACAAGCCAAACTGGAAGTGACAGCAGAGGAAGTCGAGGAACACCAGCTGGCAGATGTGTTCTATACACAGTCTTCTCCTGGGAGCTTGACATTGGATAATAGAACTGAGGTGTAGACTGTTACTCTGCAGTGCATCCATGTGTGCCCGAGTGCCTAGCCACAGAAGGTGTGCAGACTTGCAAAGGAACCGAAAAAAAAAGGCTAGTCGTGAAGTGCGTCATATGGTGGAAGTGTGCTTTGCACTTCAGAGTGATGCTCCAATCAAAGTGTATTTTTTAAATATCTAACAGACTTGACAGGTGGCAGCAAAATGTCCTATTTGCATGGAGGGAATTAGCTGTAGTCAGCTTGAACTCATATCAGTTGAATACATTTTAAATGACCATTTTTTTCTCTACATGAGGCAACTTCTATTTTTAGTACCAGCGTTTTTTTTTTCTTTCCTTGTCTGCAGAGAGATAAAGGTTTGATATTTGAAAGATAGACTTTAAGTGGAGCGCCTTTAACCTCAATTTTTAAGCAAAACTGGCATCAATGTTAGATGGTCTACAGTAACATGGAGATGAGAGACAGACTGCGCTGTGCTTGAGTAAAAGTAACCTCATGCTGTGATGGGAAGTTTGAAATGATCAGGCAGTAGCAACACAGAAATGATGTTTCCCTTTTATTCTGTTATTAAACAAACTTTCATTTGATCTTGTAAGAAAAGCTCATACATTTTCTATCACAAGATCAGTGAAGTTTTTAAACCATATTTGGAAATCATGCAGCGGTCAAATCGATTTCATGAACCCTGATGTGATCATTCCTTGGGGTTTTCAAGAAGCAGCTGGGGAATTTTCAACACAGGGCGATTTGATTTTGGTGGGAGTTTTTGTTGTATTCGAAGAATAATTTTACTCACTACTCCAGGACATTTCTGTGCCACATGGATTTCATACCTGATAGATCCTGTTTAGATGTGCCTGTGGGGAGAAAATGTAGCGTATGTAATGGACTGGTTCCAGAAATTCTCTATGAACTGATGTTTACCTCTAAAGCATAACCCCCTTTTTTACTTCTCAGCTGCAAAGAGACACCAAGACCTTGGAGAAACAAGCCATGTGGACAATAAATGGATGAGAATACCAATCAGGTATTCCTTTTTAATGGTTTAGATGTGTAATGATGTAGAAGATATTACAAAGGGAACATCCAGAAGATTAAAGATGTAATGGAAGATTAAAAACTGGCTTTCAACCACAAACAAATTTGAAATAAAGAAGCTATAATAACAAATATAATAGCACCTAAACATGAAAACTTTTCAATCACTGGCATAAACAAAATATGATAACAGTGATTGAAAATGCTAAACAAACACTTGCTGATTCAAATGTTCATTCTAGCACATAAAGGAAGCAGGCAACTGTAGCTGTCTTAATTTACACAATTATTTCAGAAATAAAAAGGTTGTTTCTATTTTTTTTTAACATCAAAGTGCAGTCAATTCTACCTGACGAGTTTCACCAAACTGTTAACAAGATCCACTTGGCTATCTCAAAACAACAGCTAATTTAGTGTAAATAATCAATAGCAAATAAAGCTTGTTGAAGGCACTTTGCAGTGAAGTTCTCCACCTGCACCAAATCAATATATCTTTTGAAAGTAGGTTAAAGGTATTCAATTTGTCTCCTTTAAAACACCTGTGGCCTGCAGGTTTGTGTTCTTCCCTGGTGGTTACCGCTAAATGTGTCCCAATTTCACATACAAGTGCTTCACAAACAATGCATACTCAAGTAAGTAAATCAGCAAGAAATCAATGTTGTTTTGTTTTGTTAAAATTGGAAAACATGAAAGGTGCTCGAGGAAACAGTGCTTAAACTTTGGAAATGTTTAAAATTTGAATAGATCACAAACTGCCTGGGAAACATATTTTTAAGGGCTATAGTTTGTGCTTCTACAGGTGATAAATTGCCACCATAGTATTTTTTTTTCTCCAAGTGTTTTTTATGTACTAGTTGCCTAAAATGTGTGTTCTTTAACTAAAGAACGCACCTGTAACATGTATTTAATTTCATGAGGTGCAACATCTTATTATGCTGGTTCTTTATAGATGAGACTTTAACACGTTAGATAATCTGTTATTTAGAAATTAAAGTCATCTGTTCCTCCTTTATGTCTTTACCTGCTCGCCCTCGGTGAAGGTGTGCTCCCCGTAGCTCCAGCTTATGGTAGGCGTTGGATCTCCTGTTGCCTCACATGTCAGTGTTATCTGCTCATCCATCTCCGAAGTGGTCTGGTTTACAATGTATGTGATCTTGGGTTTTACTGTAAAACACAAACTATATTGTTCACATAACTATTTTGGCAAAATAAAATAAAATAGGCAAGTGGTTTGGCAGCACAAGCACATAGAGTAACTCCATATGTTTGGGGTGAGTTCAAAGGTGAAAAAGGTTCAGTAGTTAGGAGGTGAGAGGGATTTTTATGATGGAAAAACATTTTAAACTTTACCACTGGTAGCAGTGCTTATAATTAACTGATGATCATGTTTGGATTTAAATGTAATTAGCATCCCAATTTACTCTATCTCAAAGGATGGTGTCTTCATTATAGCCCACATTTGAATTAATTGTCATGAGCGTTAACCTTAAATCACAGCGGAGTGCAACACTGCTGACACGAGCGCAGCAAAGCAAACTGAAGTGCTACTTAGAGGAATGTGGGTGAATATTACCGACTGCTCTCATCTTTTTTTATTCCACTCCTAAAGGATGAATGCATGGGTTAGACAATTCATG
The DNA here is from genome assembly GCA_031762555.1 of Cynodonichthys magdalenae. NCBI lineage: Eukaryota > Metazoa > Chordata > Actinopteri > Cyprinodontiformes > Rivulidae > Cynodonichthys > Cynodonichthys magdalenae. Next base: position 17,686,728 of record JARVJO010000330.1, on the reverse strand, counting down.
GAAACAAATTCACTGCAGTAAATTAATATTTTACAAAAGAAAACTAATGAGGTTTTGGACAAAATTCAAATGAATTCAACTACAACCTTGTACATGCTTTAATGATCTGAACACAGACATGATAAAAAGAGCAATAAAAACTATTATAGAAATTAGAATTTTACTTTAATAACTAATTTTTGAGAACTTTGAGATGTTTTCTGTTTGTCAACTCTTGCCTTGCTTTTTCTATCAAAAGTAGTTTTAAATCAAATTTATCATATTGTAGTGCTATATATCACAACAATTATACATCATTTTTACTGGCAATTGCATTGTTCAAGATAAAACATTTTTTTAAAAAAAGCACACAAAAAGCATAGGAAGCTGACTGTTTATTTTAAATGAATTATCTATTCTTTTTTAAGATTACCTTTTGATTATTAAGTTTTAGGTAACTGAAATGATAAATGTGCAGCGACTTGGAATTGCCATCAGGTGCAATAATATGCAGCTGTATTTTGCTATAAAATATAAATATCAAGTCGAACTTTGTAGGTGAACCAAAAGCACCAAAGAACTCATAATTAGCAAAAAGCGAATGAGGATTCTAAAAATCCACATTTGTGATTTAATATGCAAAGGGGGATTCACAAAAAAAAAACCCTACAAGACTAAAGCTTTTTACATATTAATGTGCGGCAAGAACGGTTTTGTGAAAAATGAGAAAATCTTGGAAATAATGAGGTAAACAATGAGCTTTGACTGCTGTCTTGAATAATTGTGTGATAATTGTTTGCTCTGAAGAAATTACAAAGGGCACCTCTTCCATTTATGGTAGCAAATTGCACCAGCCAACACACTAAAAATGTAACTGACATAATGACATGAACTCACAATTTGATTTGAACTGTAAATATATTTGTTGTGACAAAACAAAATGAAGACAAGAACAACCTAATGGAGGATTAAAAAAAATCAACTGAGCTGGTACTTGCTTACTTGTTCTGTAAATCCTTCAGCACTACCCCTACATAAAACATCAACAACCCACACCAGAACAACACTTTATTCTTGTCTGTCTTAAAACAGACACAGAGCCATACTATTGTTCTTCCTCCACTTACATGCTTAAATATATCATTCCCACTCACTTGGAACATTTTACTGTCTTATTGTCACTAGTTCATGTGTGTTCAGAATATAAAACAATCCGTCTTACCAAACACTCTCAGGCTGAGCTCTTTTTCACTTTCTCCTGCCTTGTTTTTGGCAATGCAGGTGTACTCTCCTTCGTCCAGTTTGGAAACATCCATTATCGTCAGTTCTGAACCATCGTCATTAAAACCATACTTCTCTTCATCCTCAAGTTTGACCCCATTCCTGTTGACAGTATGAATGCAATACAATAAATTACTCAATCCCAGCAGTTTTCTAACACCATGTTTCCAATGTCTTTTGTTCAAAATAAGAATATCCAGGTTTCTAGAAAATGTGCACCAGCTCCTGGACCCCTGGGGGACAAAATATAAAAAAGGGCAACGGATCAAGTAGAAATACAGTGCAAAAAGAAAAAGATGTTAAAGCTGAAACTCTTTGAGCAAGCAGGGCTTCTTGAAGCAGTGAGTACTTTTTTTTTTTTTTTTACAAAAAATGTAAAAAGACTTTGCAGTAAGTGCAAATCCTGTTTCAGAATTAAAAAAAGTTATAGACAGTATTTACTAATGAGAAACGGCAACAATAAAGTGCCTGGAAGATGTAGAAACAGTGCTGTTGCTCCAAAATTGGATGTGTGTATACAGTACAAGGATAATATGCAGAATTCAGGAGGGGGATTCTTTGAAGCTATGATGGCTAACTATTTGGCTTTCCTCCCTGTCATGCTTTTGTAGACTATTGCCAATGTGGGCTGCTAAAAACTGGATGCACTAGAGAGGTGAGAGGTGTAAGTACAAAAAAATATTTTGTGTCATGCCCACATGTTTCAATTTGTTCTATCACTTCTGTTTGTCTGATTTATTTCACAGTTAGAAATTAACTTGGTAAAACCAGCCTTCTCTACAGGCTTAAGACATGTTCAAGTTAACTAAACTTGTTTTTTGTGCTTTAGTTTATTTGAGAGCTGCTTATTTGGACTTTTCACATACAGTTTGCTGGACATACTGTAAATACAATGTGTACTTTTAAATACAGTTTCTTTATTTGGTCATGGATGTAATGGAAAAATACCTGGTGTGTTGTTATTCGAGTCAGTAGGTGATGAAATTGCCTACTGACCCAATGACATCAGCTGTACTGTGACAATTCTGTTCTTTTTCTTTATCAATAGTTGGGGATCCCCAGCCAGAAGCTAATGCTGTTTGGGGGGCCCTTGCATGGAAAAGTTTGGGAACCCCTGCTCTAGAAAATGAAAAGGGGAACTTAGGGTTCTGAAAAAAAAGAGCTGAATGTAAAGCCTAGATCTTAAAAGGCAGAAAGTATAAGAGTCTCACAGACGGGATTAATCTTGGCCATGTTATTGTTTTAAGTTCAGTTTAGATAATTTGAGAACTGCATTTCTCTTGAGGCTCTATTTGTGTAATTGTATGTTTTTACAGTTTCCAGTGCACTATTGCTAAGCTTGGTAAAGCAAATAATGTTTTCTGGCCTCCGACATGACTGTTTGCGAAGGTTTTTGTTTCACTGACATTTTCAGTAAGTTATTGGTGCTTTGTAATTGCATTAAAACTGAATCCGCTGATAATAAACAATGGAAGCCAAAGTAAACCGGTGCTCCTGGACTGCTTGTGACCAGGATCTAAATTGTCTGCAGTATTATCTGCTGTCTTGGAAACCAGATAAATGGAAACAGTTTAACAAAGCGGGAGTCTATCAATGGCTGTATTCAGATACAAAGATAATGTGGCTATTGTTGACATGCTGCTCTTCAGGTTTCACTGTTCACCTTTGATACCTTGTGATTAAGTGTCCTATTGCAAAGAATAAATTAGCCATTGGGATGTCTATAAAAACAGAAGTGTCTTGTGTACAGAAATATATTAAATCTACTTAACAATTTTGACTTTCGTTTTGTAACTTTTCCTCTTTATTATTATAAATTATTGTTTGCATTTTTTAGTTTTACCCAAAAGATGTAAGACATGCAGCTAAGGCTATTGCTCTCTATTCGTGAGTAAAATTGTATTTGTCATGCAATCCTTCTGTAGGATGAAAGACAACCACATCACACAGAGTTATAATTGTTTATACTGACTGCCATGCCTAATTAGTACTTCTTATGCAGGAGGAGATGCAACTCTGAAACAAACCACTTGATAAACTTGTGGGAAATCTTAAACTGTAGAAGTAATGTTTGCTTATTTTCAAGATGATAACTAATTTTTTTGTTGGTCCACTTACAACCCACACAGCTCATTATTTTTGATTAGCCCTGCCTCATTAGTTTGTTCCTGTCAGCTTTTACCTCTACAGATGCTATGTATTCACAAATCCTTTGGGCCATTTTCAGACTTGCTAAAACCCACAATTTCCAGCCACATTACTGTACAGAGGCGATGTGGTTCCCTGAATCTAAATATTTTATGCTATAACTTTAAATATCCACCACACTTCATAGTGAAATATTTTCATTTCAGGACTGATCCAGGTTGTTTATTTTTGATTTCTTTGCTTCAAATTTTAATGTTTAGACAATTATTAGAAGCACTGATTTAAATCTTTATATGCCTACTTAAACTGCCATACAAACAGGACAGCTATTCAAAAGACAAATACTTCAACTTTAATTTGTGTTTACTAATATTTAGTCAATTAAAAACATAATTAGTGTAAAAAACATCATACCCCCGTCACAATGAGAAGGCTATAATTAAGTTGCAAAAACAGGATTTCGTCATTATTGCCCCAAAAAATAATAAACAGGGTTTAAACTTATAATAAAACAACACACTGGCATTGACAAATGTCACTCATGAAAAAGTTTACCTTGTCCAGGTCACCATGGGTTCAGGATAGCCATCCACAGCACAAGTTAGCATGGCAGGCTGCCCAACATCTGCGGTGGCATTTACTTCTGTCTGCCATATTCTGATGGTCGGTAGCACTGAGAAATAGAAAGATATAAACAATTTTTAAAAAGACTACAAATGGAGGAGAAAAAAACATGTAACAACTGTCATTGAAAGTGATATTCAGAACCAGACAAAATTTTGGACAGGATTCCCAGAATGAGTAGGTGTTTCGAAAGTGTTGACTGGTACTAAAAATGGTAAGACAGACAACCAGCAGAAACGAAGACAGAAACAGCCTCAGTGACACATACAAACAACTAATTTTAGGCAAACTAATTTTCTAGTTTCAGAAGTTGCAAGAAGCAGATTTTATTAGCATAAATTATCTTTGATGAGCAGTTGCTCTGGGCAGCTGCTTCTACAATGATACTGAGCCTGGTCGCCTCTGAGGTTCAGCAGCTTATTTACGTGTCACCTGCCACACAGACGTGTGGCTAGGAACAACAAGGAAGAAACAGTGTGAGGAAGAGAAATTGCTAACCATTCACAACAACATCAATGGCACGTAGATCAATCTCGCCGCGGGCCATGAGGCGAGCCTCACACATGTACAAGCCTTCATCGGTCTTCTTTATGCCACGAATTTGAAGGTGATTATTGTTGAGTACCCTAAAACGTACTAAAAGGAAACAGAATAAGTTGATTATTAGGAGTTTTAACTTTGCAAGTTTACAACAAAATCGTAAAAATTCTTGCCATTATAAAACAAGCAGGTAAAAAAATATATAAAACCCTTGTTAATACAAATCCAATAGTTCCTAATGATTTATTACTTAAATATTGACTAATAATGACTCACTGTGTCTTAGTTTTAAGACTAAGGCCTTGTGGGGCATTTTGACCCAAAGGCAGCAGGAAGGTAAATAAAAATAAATTTTATTAGGAATTTTATCATTTTGAACAACTACTAAAATAAATGAGAAATGTTATCTGGCTCACAAATATTGCTAAATTATACCAAACTAAAAGTCTGAAGGAAAAGTTTGAAATTAAGTGTTCTTTTTTTTACGCCAGGCAAAATTTATTTTGGTAAAAACATGGTGTAAATAAAATTCCATTAAAACTTTTTTTATTTTTCTTAAAACATTGTAAGAGGGCAACACAGAAATAATACAAAAAGTCATTTTAGTTGAAATATAATTCAGTTCAGTTTAACTATCCATCCATCCATCCATTATCTGTACCCGTTTCTTCCTTTAAGGGTCACGGGGGTCACTGGTGCCCATATCCAGC
>JARVJO010000330.1:17645533-17660988 GCA_031762555.1 Cynodonichthys magdalenae | reverse complement strand
GTCCAGGGTGTACCCTGCCCCTCGCACTGTGACGGCTGGATATGGGCACCAGTGACCCCCGTGACCCTTAAAGGAAAGAAACGGGTATAGATAATGGATGGATGGAATGGATGGAATTGTACAATATTCTTTAGTTTAAAATTTATGTGAACCATTGGTTAAAAATAAATGGGTCAGTTTTTCCTCATACCTACTCTAGTTCATTGTTTGACTTGACCAAGACTTTTCTAAGATTCCACACTGCAAAGTAGGCAAAAGTGTGTGATTCGTACTGAAATGGTATCGAGTCAATATCGGTATCAGCCAATTCTTAAAGCTGCAATTTCGGTATCATATCGGAAGTGAAATAGTTGTATCGGGACCCCCTACTGCGAAGTGAAAACCATTTCAGGTGACTACTTCTTGAAGTTCAACAAGAGAATGCCAAGAGTGTGCGAAGCGGTAATCAAAGCAAAAGGTGGCTACTTTGAAGGACCTAGAATATAAGACATATTTTCAGTTGTTTCACACTTTCTTGTTAAGTATATAATTCCACATGTGTTAATTCAGTTTTGATGCCTTCGGTGTGAATCTACAATTTTCATAGTCATGAAAATAAAAAAAACTCTTTGAAAGAGAAGGTGTGTCTAAACTTTAGATCTGAACTGTATTTATAAATTTCTTTTTTGTTCTCTTTTTTAACCAGCTACTTTGCATGCAAAACTGCTTGCTACTGGAACTATCAGATAAATTCTACATATAGAGTCAAACTGCAACCAAAATGGGCATTAAAATGGTGCTCTAATGGGCATATGTCTCTGTGAGCTACTTCCCTTTTCCTCTCCATGGTGATGATAAACTGTAACTCATTGAGCTACCGTGCACTCCACTTCAGTGGCCAACAGAATTTGCCCTCATTCAGGCAATTTAGTGTGAGTGCCCCTTAGCATTTGTCTCAGCTGTGCACCACACAACAAAAGCGCAAAGAGACGGGGAGCTGAGCGCCTGTGACCCATCATGCCATGCTGTGTACTCCTGTAATGAGTCAGTATTTAGATGGTAGAAAAACATAAGCAGTAGAAAATACACTGCCATGATTTCTCATTTGTGCATGATTTTTGATATATATATTAGTATGTATATAAAACACAAAGTCACTTATGACAACCATGGATTGGATGCAGTGAAATACTAATTATGCCTAAAATTCTATTTTGATTTCTTTCCAGATTAGGAATCTAGCAAAGCTGTACAACCTGTGTGAAAACAGAGAGCAATCTGTCACTATGTCAAAAAAAAGACATCCATAATCAGTGAGATGGAAAGACTCCTGAAGGCTGAATTCTGGGGAGTCTGCTAAGACCTTTTTTTTTTTTACTCCCAGCTCAAGTCCTGGGTAGAAGCTACAAGCAAGAATAGGGAGTCTGTGTGGCATGAACAATGACTTAGATGTTAACATCTCTGTGAACACAATGAATCACCACAGTCTGTCACTCCTACACACAAAAAGGTTATTTTTCCAGATTAATCACTACAGTGGTTCTCTGGTGACTTCCCTGTTAGTGCTAGTCACGACACACTCCCATGAAATTTGCAGTCTTCCCATTTTCTATTTGTGAAAATGCAGAATGTGATACAGTCAGGCTGTGCGAACTAGAGCAATTTTCATGCATTTACAATAATTACTGTAACAACAATGAGGCAAAAAGGGGCACTAGCAGGGCTGAAGGGCTTGAGGTAGGAAGCCAAGAAGACTACTCAGCCAGAAGATGCCCGAGACTACACAGAAAACTGAAGCCTGGCACATGCACACAGCTCTCTCTGTGAGTCCATTCAAAAGGCAGACTAGCTGAGACGAGCCGGATAAGACTGCCTGTGACTCCACCAGGAAGAGGATCAATAGGAGGGGATGCACCATTTCAGATACAGCCAGACAGAGCAAGGGGCAGGGCAGAGAGGCAGAGCAGCACTTGAGTACTCATTATGCTGTGTAGGGTGACCATAGTGTGTGCAGACATTGGAGTTATCCAAGAATGCAGAAAGAGAATGAAAACCCTTCAGAGATTAGAGCAGAGCACTCAGTAATTGAATTAAAGCACTAATGGAAAAAAAAAAAAAATGCATGAGCCTGGTTCGTTACAGAGTTAAGGACCACTCAATATCAAACTAATAAAAATGGAGAGAAACCAGGTGCCAGGGTCCCAACCTACCCCACGACCAGATAAATATTGGACGGTGTTTGCCATGGCTGCTTCTTTTCCCTCACTTGCTGGCATGGAAACATTTGGCTGCAGCTGAGCATTTGGACATCACCCACCAGCAGTCAATCACAATCTGACGCCCCGCCTCCTATGCTAACAGAGTCTCAAACACCTGCCAAGTATCAAATGCCAGTAAATAAACAAGGGGCAGCATCCACAGTGGCCAAGAAGTTGATGTCTCAGCTAGCCTTTTCTTGTGCTCTGAATATTATGCTTCTGCTAACATGGTTTCTATCCAAAAGCCAATCAAAAAATCTGGCAATGAATCAAACCAGTTTCTACTATATTGTTTTTTTGACAGTTGACCTGACTGTTTAGCATTTCATCATCATTTTTTAAAGCTAGAGCAGAGCACATGTCAAAAAAAAAAAAACTGAAGAACCTTCTTTCCTGCCTTCGGCTGTTCCCATCTGCAGGAGTTGCACAGTGAGTCAACTTGCATGGAAGATTTGGCAATTGTGTTACGGCTAATGCCCTTCCTGAAGCAACCTGGGCTCAAACACACCTCCAAAGGATTATGAGACCACAGCACTGACCACCAAGCTACTGCTTCTTAAAAAATAAACAAAAATTTTTTTTTTTAAATTCTACAACTGAGTAACCACATTTTAAATCAATATCCCTGTCTGCTGAGATTTGTTTTTACAATCCACCTTATTCCTGGTCCCCATGATGCCTTGCAGGAATTATGGGAGCGATTTCCAGTGCAAAGCAGAACCAGCGTTTATGTGCAAACTGTACGAGGTAACACAGTTTTTCTGAGCGTTGTGGATTTAAAAATTTGGGAATACAGAATTAAATTTTTAAAAATGTCAGTCCTGTTTTGTTAAAAAAAAAGTAGGATTTTCAATTTTATTTGCCTTAAGCAGGCATACAGCCGAGCCCAAGCTACTCTGACTGAAATATTTGTCATTTGTTAGCTCTGACCTATGCCCTCTAAAAATAAGCAAGACCTGGTACACTATCAGAGCTAGAATCTAAAGTTTAGTGTAAGGTTGAACAAAAATCTGCCTAGGGGTTTATTCTTAAACACAACTGCTGTGAAACTACAATAGTTTTAGTTTTATACTGACCTGCCATAAACACAATTAATTGCAGATAAAATATTAATACCAAATATTAACAAATAATACTGTGTTCTTCATACACTTAAAATCATGACTGATATTCTCGTCAAACTTTTGTAAGCAAAGTAAAATAAGACAATATGTCGAGTTTTGTTAAGTCGCCTCAGGTTCTGCTTTTTTAGCCACATTCTTCTTGATTCCTTGTCTGTAGATAGGTCATGAAAACTGCACCACTTTTCACAGGAACACTTTGTTTTGTTTTGTGTCAGTGTTAAAACACTGTTGTTGTAGCCAGTTTAGCAGCCATGAACAGTTAAACATTTATAAACTCTACTAAGGTTGTTAACAATAAACAAAACAAAAACAGAGTTTTTTCTGGTAATCCAAATTCAAATTACTTTTAAATAAATTGCGGTCCTAGTTCCACTACCTTGGTTAACCAAAGCTTAGTGCTACTTCCAGTGTTTCTGATAGGAAGACGTACTCATCACCTACAGTACCTACCTACAGTAGCACCTCCAGGAATAAGGTGGATAGCTCTGATTTACAACATGAAAATAAAAATGATCTATGTTGTAGCCTAAGAAATCATGTTTTGTCTAAAACATTCATGATTTGTGGTGCAAAGTTTCAGACATGTAGAAGGTTGGAGCCTAGAGTATTGATTCTGCTATTTTTATTTATCTATTGTAATGTTAAAAGAGCAGACTGAAAATCAAAACAACTCTGATGTTTGTGTACAAGAGATAAGTTTCCAGCAACAAGTTACCCACTTCTCATTCAGTATAGGCCCAATAATCTTTTTTTGAACATAATATTTCCTCCTCCTATAGAATCCATGGATCCTCTCTTCCTACCTCACTAACCATGCTGCTGCCACCAAATGCCTTCAGCTCAATTTATTTTTCTGATGTACAGCTGCAGTGCATCCCTGTCATGAAAAATTGCAGTTATGTTAACGATTTGAGAAAACCCTATGATCACAATTCAAGGTCATCTGCACATGACAAAGAAGCTCAACTGCTTCATTCCAATTTGCATACACTTTCTAAGTTTTCCTTGAGAAATATGCACTCTGAATGTGATCCATCTTAAGACAGCTACTAAAATGTGCAACCAAAATTGTGTACCTTGGGACCTGCTGTTCTGAAGCCTTGGTCAGGGGCAGAAGCAAACATTAACATGATAACTAATGTGAACGCCTGTGCAGGCAGCGGAAACGGAAAAAGACAAATGCAAGAAGAACATAAAAATAATATTTAATGTTTAAACAGCAAGCTCTAAATTGTCACTAGTTATGAGTGAGAGCATGATGAGACAAGTAGTTTGTCATGTTTGTCTCTATGTGCCCCTGTGATGGACCTTGTGACTTATCAATCTCTCACACAATAACCACCGGAGATCACCACCAGCTCCTTTGTGACCCAGTAGGAAAAATCCAGCAAAGAAAATAGATGATTAAATAGCATCAATAACAATATTCACAAAAGCATATATACCAAATACAGACTTTTTAAAAAATAATTTAGATAATAAATTTAACAAACTGCAGAGCCAACAAAAACTGGTGGCACATGGCTGGAATTGATCCCAGCTGTCATTTGGTGAGAGGCTGGGTACACCCTGGTTAGGTTGCCAGCTCATCACAGGGCCAATATGAAGACAAACAACTACGCACTCTCACACGCTTTTGAATGGCCAATTTAGATTCATCAATATGTAAGCACACATCTCTTTAAGCATTGATGGAAAAAAGAAAATAACATGAAAACTGCACATAAAATGGTCCAACCCAAGGTTCAAACCAGGAACCTTCTTGCTGTGGAGTCAAAGCGTTAACAATTGCTCCACAACGCTCATCTGCAGCCACGGTTCAAAGGTTGAATCGGTTAAATTCCCAGCTCCTTGTCCTTGGTCTAAACCCCACATTTCCACTGAAATGCTAATTGATGGATATAGCACAAAGTAATAATAATAAGTGCTATATCAGTGTATTCATAAAAAGTGAAGAAAAGCTCCCTGTGAAGCACCTTGTATAAACTAAACAAGGTTAAACAGCTCTTTATGCAGCAGCAATTGAGACTATTTATTTATTTATAAAGTCATTTGAATAGTCTGAATACTTAACTAATTTGTATATTTCAGTCATTTCTTTCAATTGTAGAAAAAAGATAAATAAAAAACACACCCCAAATTGCACACGCACCAAAAGTCTGTTTTTCTATTTGAAGGAAAAATGTTAAAATATTTCAATTTAATGGTAAATATACTGAACTTCTATAAAGCTTTATCAAGCCCCATGGAGACCCCAAAGTGCATTACACTACAGTTATTTACCCATGCACACACACATTCACACACTGATGGTGGTCGGCTACATTGTAGTCACAGCTGCACTGGGGCACACTGACAGTGGCGGGACTGCCATGCACCGATGCCACTAGTCCCTCTGACCAACATCTGTAGGCAAGGCAGGTAAAGTGTCTTGCCCAAGGACACCACTACTGAGACAGCTGGAATGGGGAATCGAACAAGCAACCTTCCGGTTACAGGACAACTCCCCTAACCATACTGCTAAAGTCGGCCTTTATGTATCTAAAACATAACATCAAACCTATGAAACAGTCTATAAACTTTTTGGGTAGTACCATCTTTGTCCTGCTTTTAATATCTCTGGCCAGCATTTCACTCATAATTCTTATATCAGATTTAAAACTCATGATGGTTGGAAAATGATTTCTAGGCTCACTGACAAAGATACACATGATCCTCCAGTAAGATGTTCGTGTTAGTCAATGCCATCCATGATATCCTTCAGTAATCCATGCCACATCTAATTGTGCTAAGCCATATCAGAGGGTCATTTGTATTTTTAAGCATGAGAGCCATGCTCTTCAAAAAGAAAATATACTTGTTGATAAATAAGGCAAGCTGTTTCTTAAAGTCAGTGAAGTTTTTTTGTTTAGTACAAATCACTGCACTGGCCAGGCAAATATTTTCCAATTGCCTGTATAAAACCCTAAATGTTTAACTTTAGAAAAGAAATTATTATGGCATTGGGTACACTGCACTGTATGTTGTATATATTCCACAACATAATGTGCTTTTGTTTCAGTTTGTCAAGTCTCTAACTCAAGTGTGGTGAAGCTATTTAGCACTTCTAATGAAATAACAAATTCATATTCTTCTCACAGACCAGACAAGCAGTGACTCATGAACCACCTGTTACTACACCTGCCCAGCAAATCTGTTCATACTTACTTTGCAGCACACCACACCCAATAAATATTCACCACTCACTACATAATCATCCCACATACAGATATTCTTTTAAAAGAGCACCATAAGATGGTTTCTTCTGCCCACTTGAAAAAGATTTATTTCAATTCTCTTGATTATTTTTAATCTCTGTCCAAGAGGAGAATCAATGTCTTGCATTTGCATTTTTTGCTGGCATTTCAAAAGACCAAGGAAAGCCCAAGGTTGCATTTTGCATTCTGTGAGACAGACTGCCAAGGCGTGGTCAGTCTTAACAACGGCTTCACTAAAGGCAACAGATGGCACAGAGGCACCTTATGACATAAACATGAGGTTCCACACACACCTTACTGGCCAATCAGAGGCTAGTAGGTAAAAATAGACACTGGGACAGGACTAGCCTCCAGAGAGTTGGGAGCTCTGTTTCTTGAGGCCAGTGTATCCAGAGACCTAGACAAACTAGTCTGAACTACGTCTATTATCAGAACACTACAGGGATTTAATGATAATAATAATAATAATAATAATAATAATTATTATTATTATTATTATTATTATTATTATTATTATTATTATTATTATCTGCATTTATCATATTTTGTTTTGTAAATGTTTTAATTGGTCTAATTTGACCCTCAGTTTTAAAAATCTTTCAGGACAACTGACAGCATAAAAACTGGTCCCTATTAAAATTGATTCAATTCATTGACTAAGGCAGAAGGGAGATTTTACCTGACTTCCATCTGGGCTGCTGTGCATTTGATGTTTAGTTTCAAATCATTTCAGCAGAAACAGCCATTAATTTGTCAGGGGTGAAATTTTAGATAACTGAGAATGTCAACTTTGAACACACTTTGTTGAGTAACCTCAATAATCTTATGCTTTCATCTTTTATGCTTCTACAATGCCTGTGTTATTTATTTTTATGTACAAACATTTAACATCCATTCACAAAGTCTGAAACAAAGATTTACAAAAAGTGTTTTTCAAGTATGTTACAGAAATAGATAGAAAATATAAGCAGACTGTGGTCATAATAAAGTAGTTTTACTTCAAAAACAACTAGATAAACATAGGTGCAGAAATATCATAGTGATTTATCATCGAGTTAATTGGCAATTTCTCAATTCTTTAACAAAACCGCTTGTACAACAACAGCTTAAAACCAACTAGCATTCAATAAATTATTTCTGATTGCAACAAGTATGAAATCCCCTCAAGGAAATGTGTGAGATATGTGTCATAAACAACTTAAACACACAAATTCACTCTGTAGATTTTAATCTGTCTGCTAGTGGCACAAATTCGAACAGTCACAGCCTATGAACCACGCACATATACTGATTAACTTTAGAAGACTTTAGCTCATGTACTTTGAATAACTGAACACAATACTTTACCTTTTATCTGCCTGCTACTTGTTTAGGCTCTAACAATCATCTTGTTTAACAAGATAACTTTAAGACATCAGCAACATTATCATAGTTTCCCAAGCCTATGAACAATGAGAAAACTAATCACTTTTATCTTAAACCTAAAGCAATGTAGCAGCTCCACTAAAAACTTGAAGTTGTTAAACAATTTTTAACCTATACTTTTCTTAGCTCATTTTTATAAAGGTTATGTAAAAATGGAAATATGAACAACTTGTTCAGATTTTCAGACTATTTTTTTAACTTTAGACCTATTTTGTACTACTTTAGCTGTTTGGTGATTTAATATTTTTGTTTTTATTTAATGTTTAGGTTATAATTGTAATTTCTTTCTTTTTTACAAATTAAAACATCTGAATGAAGATCCTTTAAGAGTTGTGATTTTGTGTTTATGCCAAAGGTTGTAACTTAAGTGTATCCATCTCGTTTAGGGTCATGTTTTAAATTAGGACAATAAAATCCCAAATCAGTTTCCTTTTTATATAACAAGACTTTGCCATCATACTTTCCAATATGGTACAGTTAGCCCTATCAATTTTATTAACACACAACAGCTGATGTCAAGCCACCCTACTGCTCCAGTGTGGTGGCTTAAATCCTCCAACAAAAGAGCTCCCTGACCCTGTTCAGTCAAAATGTGTTGTAACTGTGCGTTACTGAAGCCACTCAGGCAGAGAAAGCAGCCATGTGCTGTCATATGGTAGAGAACAGTCCTTCACCAGCACATCCCCTCTCTGCACTAATGACGGTTGTTTTGAAAGAAGTAGGTAGGAGTAGGTACACAATTCTCCAAACTGCCATTGAGAATAGAGTGGATGACTACTGTTAAATAATAAAATTCAAGAAGAGCAGGTACATATATTCAAAAACAACTTATGGTTATTGATTCATTAACCAAAACTGTCTACAGCATGCCTCCACAGAGAGTTGGTTTCCTAAGAATGTTTTTAAACCCCCCTCATCAGAGGGCATGTCATCTGCTTTTAGATTTTATGGCATCCATAAATAAGTTTAACAAAGGGGCTCATGGACACATCCGGATTCTGCTGGCAAAAACAGCAAAATGGCTTTCAGCAAGTGGAAGTCAGTGAATCATACTGCGTGGAAATTCTTAAGGGGGGAATATGAGAGACACTTTAAAACAGACTGTGACAGACAAGCAGAGATGATGCCAAATATACAATGTATACAAAGAAAGGTTGGGTTTAAACAGATGGCACTGTACTGTACACGGTCTGTTTAGGTATTAGATAATCAGACCTCCTACTTTTAGAAAAAAAAAATCTGGATAAACCTAGCAGAAATCAAAGTATTCAGAATAAGTGTTTATAATCATATGTGCTCTACTTTCTCTTATTTACAACAAACTACTTAAAAATACAGTATTTCGAGGCGACATGGTAATGTGTAGCAGCAACACTGCTTTTGCACAAAAATGTGAACAAACATTGTTGTTCGACTTTTACAACTAATTCAGTTGTTTTTATATTGAAATATCCTATTATTTCAAACTCCTTTAATTCATAATCCACACCAGTTAATGTTCTAAAGGCTTTTTTTAAACAGCAGCTAAACTTTTGTTGAAATGAAAAAAAAAAAACAACATAGAAAACATGACAAATGAAGCAATGCAAAACAAAGCACAATAGAGATCAATCTAAGTGAATAGTTATTATTAATCAGACCAACATCAACAAACTGTCTGGTATCATTTTTGTTTTTCTGAGCTCTCCAGCATGTAAAAAATCAATTTGTTGTTTTCTCTTGTCTGGTCTCTTACTTGTTCACTTTCCCTCTATTTTCCTGGCTTACTTTGATAGCGTTGTCCTATGTTCAATGCATCTGTCATGATGAGTGTCTATTATGGGGAGAGTAACTTTGTTTTTCCTTCAATCTTTACTTAAACTGTAATAAAAAAAAAAAAAATAAAATAAAATAAAACCAAAAGCTGCTTGTGTAATGTGTTACTGTAAAACAAAACATGTATTGTTAGATATCACCTGGTAATAAGCCAAAGTTGTAACATACCCTTCAGTGCAGTTCTGAATCAACCAAATTACGTAGTTTTCAAATTCACCTAATTTTAAGGGTTTAAAAACATTTTTTATGTATTTTTTTATTCCTCCTACAAATTAAAATAAAAACCAAGCATGTTAGGTTAATTGGGTACTAGGATGGATGGATGGATCACTTCCATCAACAAATGCTACACAACTGAAAGGCAAATACAATATGGCTTCACATTCATCACCAAAAAACAGTGAAACTACTTAGAATCTTTGCACGGTTTAACAGCATCAAGTCTTTCAGAGGTTAAATCTGTGGTTTAACAATGGCCCAAAATTAATGTCCATAGCTTTATAATAAGATTTCATAAAAGCTTAAAATAAAACCATGTGCCACATTCATGAAATCTACTAAACACTCAGTTCAGCTCTTGATTAGGGGTTGACTGGCATTTTCTAATAGTCGCTAATTTGCTTTTGACACAGCAATTTAATAACCATTTCAGATATTTACATTTATTTAGCAGCATCTTTGCATTGTCTTTGTTTTAGTTAACTAGATACATTCTGAACTGTGCTAAAAAAAAACAAGGACAATAAAATAAAAAGAAATAGATGATGTGCGAAAGGCAAAATAATCTGCATTTTCCTTATTTAATTTTCAGCAATCAAAGTTAATGAGTACCAGTTCAATGCTAGTATTAGGAGTAAATAAATAGCTCTATCAGTTTGCTGATCTGTTTATCACTATTCAAAGCATTTGTTATCACGCCTAACAATATCCAGAGACGTGAGCATTTCAGGACAGTAGACATGATGTTTTTTTTTTCCTTTTACAAGACCAGCTACCAAGACTAGCAATATCCAAACAGCCTACAGCTTTTCAGAACAAATCCCATCCATCACCTGCACTCTGCCAATAAGGAGGTAACTGTAGTACTTTAGAGACCTTTGCCTTTTAAATGGATACTTCAGCAAGGCCTCCTGCCTAATGGTTGAATGTGTCACATTCATGAATTCTACTAAGTGCTCAGTTCAGCTTTTGATATTGCCAGGTAATGTTAGGAATCCGGATTTCTAAAAAAAACACTTAAATAGATTTTTTTGCAGCTCTTAAAAAGTGCTTCTGCACCTAAACTTTGGTGATCACATTTGATTAGCTTTGGCGCCTGTGAGCCAAAATTTAATTAATCAAATATTGTGTTTCATCAAGGACTTAGGTACATGGTTACAAAATTGTATGATATTTATCAAACTTAGTTTTGACTTAAGTACATAATTTGATAAAACTTTCAACTTGAGGCTGCTGGGTCTATCAGCAAATTGACTGAAAATGTTTAATGCTTATCACAGTGACATCAATTTAACTTTGTGATTGTTTTATAATTCAGCCCAGGTATACTAGAAAAGTGAATTCGGTTTTGGTGGAAAAAGAAAATACAACAAAATACCTCCCTTTTATTACAAACATCTTTTTAGGGATGGACAACAATTACAATGGATTTGGGGCAAAAAGGAAAATATGCTCATCTCACCAGAGAGCAAGCAGTGATGCGGCAAATGTCAAAAACATGGTGTAATTTTCTTAATTACTTATTCATTATTCATGGCGATCAATCGCCAAAGGCCTGTGTGTGCTGTCCAGATAACAAAGGTCAAAGTGGGTGTTAAGATCTCAGACAGCACAGAGTCAAAGTTATCAGCTTGGCATAAAGTTCAAACTTGAATAATCTATAAAACAATCCAGAGTATCTTGCCTATTGTTGAAAATAAGATTTTAGACATCATAGTAAATCAATCAAAAACTGCTTTAATTTGTTTTTGGGATGATTAGGTGGCTGGGAAAAGATAAAAAAATATTCTTAAAAATCAAACAAATAAATGCTAAAACAACGTAACCAATTTTAGGTAGAAGAAATCATTGATATTGAAAATAGGTTTTAGCTACTCCCATTTATCCAATCTTAAAATCAGTGGACTTTCAACACATAAAATGGAAAAAGTTAAATTGTTGAAAAAAATGAACTAAAAACTATTAATTTCTAACTACATCTAAAAATAATAGAAACAGAAACTAAATAGTAAATGAAAAGCAACAGATATCCCACAGCCTTTGTTTTACCTTGTAGATAATAAACCCTAAAACTAAAGAGTATGATATATATTTCTCACTTCATTGCACAGCGAAGTGTTCAGTGTATACATTCTACTTATTGCGCACACACATACACACATTGATTTAAAAAGCTATAATAATAACATTAGTAAGCACCTTTAATGGCACACTTAATGTGTGTAGATTGTGGCTTAATGTGTATGCTCGAAAAAAATACAAGGACTGGATAGAGACTGCATCAGCAGATAAAAAACAAATGACTCAGATCTGTATCAGGAACCACAATTTCAATCACTATATTCTCATATAAAACAATCAAAAGTAGAGTGAAGGTAATTTAAATTTTAATTTGTAAAATGTCATCCCTGTAGCTGTAAGACAATAAATCGGAAAATAAAACAAACTGTATCATCTTGACATGAATAGGCACATTGATGAATAGAAAGCATTTTAAAAAAGCTAATTCTTGCAAATTGTGAGGGTAATGTGCTTGATTAATGTAAGAAAATACTAAGAATGCACTTCTTTTCGTGAGAATACATTACATCAGCCAAAGTGGTTAAAAATTGTTTAATTAGATAAGTATAGTTTAGTGTGTGTGAAAATACTTCTGAGGGCTGGCCAAGAATTAGCTGTGTGCAGTAATCACTGCCATCATTTCAAAGCAGATCATCGTGTTGAATGAGAAAGACAGAGCTAAATCTCCCATGGAGATTGTGCCCTATTACAGTGATCTAATTAGGTACTTAAAAATAACCACTTTTTTACAGAATGCTTGTCTTTGCACTACATAATTCAGTAATGTTTTATAAATAATTGTATTTATTTTGCTTTGATTGTCTTTAACAGACAAAACTACTTTAAAATATTACAGCTCATGAATAAAAATGACTCAATATTCAACTGAATATAAAAGAGTGAGGGTATAAATATGTCTAAGTCCACACATCACATCTTTTTCTGCAAATGACTTATAGAAGGTAAATGCTTTCACTAAACATCTTGGCAATATTTATGTCCAAACAGACACTATAATTCTCAACATGCTGTATTCAATTTGCAGTATTCAACAAGGGTGACAAATAGCAGCCAAGCATTATAAAACATGTCCCACAGAGCTGAATCTGATTTCACCAACAGCTAAAACTTCAACGGATCTCTCACCTGTGAGTACAAGTTGGTGTTGTTTCATCCTTACATCTAGGATGAATTATTCATTCAACAATTAAGGCACCTAAGGACAACAGGTTATTGTATATTTTCAAGAACGTCCTCTTCAACTGCTTCTTGAAATATTGATTTAAAGAGGAGGCTTTGGAGGCACCTTTCTAAATGGTAGCAGCTTGAAAAATATGTACATATTTTTTTCACAACTTGTATGTCTTAATTTGAAGAAGTTCACTTCTTATAACCAACACATAAGGTCTGGCTCTTGTTCAGATTTAAGTTGAATCAAATTTTACCCCATTTCAGCTTCAAACTGCTGCCTTTTCTGTTCTTATTAGTCTCCATGCTTTACTTTGAAAATAATAAAAATTGCCTTTATAGTTTAACTTTTCATTCTGGCAATACAGTTTTGAACTGTCTTTTTAAGTGTGTGAGTGAGTGTAGACATTCTGCATAGGTACAATCAAGTACAAGGGATTTAATGGAAGTGGGAGATTATAATGGAAAATATCTACTTAAACTTATTTGAATTGTCTTCAGGTTTTCATCCATCAATCAAAGATTGAGTAGTTCATTACAATCTTTAGCTAAATACAAGAACTTGGCATTCACCACTTAATGACCTCTCCAAAGACCACAAACTGTAACCTAATATATTCTCAATTTGACTTTGAATGGTGATTATACATGCCTGTTTTGTTTCCAGAGGAAAGCAGTTTTGTCCATTTTCTTTTACAGTTTTGCATTTATATAAAGGAATTTGCTTGAGCAGATTGTAACGACTTGTAAAGCTGGCATTAAATTAGGTTCAGGAGTTGCTAAGTTTGAACAGACAAATCCCTCCAAAAAAGATGGAACTTTTATTTGTTTAACAGTTTTATCACTAAACCCATTTAAAATCCTCTTAATATACTTTATCACAATGTAAGACAGAAATCTCCAAGTTGCCAAGCAATCACTAAGCCTGTAGAGAAGTATTATTGTCAGACAGGGTGACATTATAGTGACTGCATTAAAAATGGCTTGAGGCACAGCATTCCCAATTTCCCAAGTTCTATGCATGGTGATGCATCGCTTTAGTGTTTCAATAATGAATGCACCATGATATGGATGCATGAAGGGACTCACATTGCTTCCCTTCACACTATACAAAAGAAGATGAGAGCCAAATCCTAGCCAACAGCATGTTGCTTTATTACAGTGAAATAAGACACTCATTTTCTTAAACCAGACGTACTTTCAAAAGTACTGTGCGTTAAGGTGGATAGAACTCCTCTGTATCTCTTGTAAAATGGGACACAGCTCTTTCTATCACAGATAGACATGGCAGCGGGTTCACCTCCTTTTAGGGGCCACATGGGCCTTAGACAAGGCTGTGATTAGTTAGTTTAGGTCTCAGAAAGCCTGTCTATTCCCTGCTTCCCTCTTTGCCAAATAAGATATAGAAAGACCAAAAGAAGCCAGAAGGAGCTTTCAGTTCATAATGACCTTAGCAAAATGGGAAATCAGTCTTTATTTGCAAGTGAATAGCCTTGAGAAAAAAGGAAATATATTCTGAGTGCACCCAGCATTTTCCATAAGGGACTGGTAAACAGAAGCAGTGAAGAAAACAGTCTTTTTGAGGTGACTGAAGTTGTTTTGACCACTGTCATTTTTGTGAGGGCCACCTGCTGCCCAAGCCTGTTACTGTTATTTCCAGACTGCATCTAAATGTTTTTATAAACCCTGAACAGCTGATAATTCATAAAAGCAGACGGACGCACAAACAGACATGGACAGGTTTATATATATATATATTTTTTTAAAGGCTGGTTTGCACTAGAGTAGAGAGCATGGCCGGAGCATTTGAAAAGAAAAAATAGCTGAAGCAGTATGCTGTTAATTGTACTGGCATTATGACCAAACCTGGTTCAATTACAACATTTTACATTTGCATCAAACTCTATTTAACAAAGTAATATGCTGAGTAAGATCATACCAAGTTGACCAATCACAGCTGTTCAAAGACATAAAAACCTGGATGAGTCTTAATTTCCTGCTTCTAAAATCAGATAAAACAGAGGTTGTGGGTTTTGGACCTGAACATCTTAGGGATCAACTTTGCAGCCTTTCATATCCTCTGGATGGCATTAATCTGGCCTCCAGTTCTAATGTAAAGAACCTTGGTG
>JARVJO010000330.1:17627917-17642457 GCA_031762555.1 Cynodonichthys magdalenae | reverse complement strand
AATCCGATTACTCGAATAATCGACAGAATAATCGATAGATTAATCGATTACTAAAATAATCGTTAGCTGCAGCCCTACAGACAGCCATGCTTCCATCTTGCTTCGTAAACCAAGCAGCTACGTCATAATTTCCACATGACCGATGATGTAAGACTGACTAAGTAAACCAACCATACTGTAAAACACAAAGCTGCATTTCCCTGTTCAAAAGAACCATATGGTGAGTTCCACAGATGAATCTCATTCATTAGTCCCACAAGCTCAGGACATTTAGAACTCATTTCTAATCTATTTTTACCTCTTTCTCTGTTGCAGTGTTGTTGTAAAGAGACAGCTCGTATATTGTTTTATTTCTCGAAACAGATGTATTCAAGCAAAAGAGAATCAGTTACAAGACAGAGAACAGAAAGGGGTATAATCCCTATCCCAAATCACTGTCCATACTGCAGCTGCAGTACACTTTCTTCAGTATGAGGGTTAGTTTATTTTCATTCACATAACATGGCTTCATTTGAGCCTTTATACTATTTCTGGCAAATGCTGCAAAATTTGTTCAGATAAAATTTAAACTTGTACAAAAGCAAATATGTAAGTTATGCTGTTGTACTTTTACTTATTCAGTGATGATTTAGGTTCATAACCACTAACATATTTACCAGAAAAACAAACATTTTAGAGAATTCAGTATTTGTGTATTAATCATAAATCACAGTGAAGATAGCAAATACCCTGAACATTAACCAGTGACATAAGAAAGAAATGAATAAAACTTCCACTGTTTAAAATTAAACCCAAAATGTCTGGTTTTAGGGCATTGCCATATTGTATTTTTTAAGTCAGAGTCTGTACACAAGGGATGTGAGGCTGTACCATTGGTGCTGAAAGCCTCCCAACTAGAAAACATGTCAAATCGTCAGTCAAAGTGGAACATGACACATTTTTACTAATTGAATTTAAACATTTTTACCTGTATATATGAACGAACAGTAGCACATATCATGTGACTCAGCAAAAATAAACATGTAAAAAATCATTATATTTCTATTTTTAGTCAGGACACTAATCCAGTTGTTTATATTGAAATAGTGAAGTTAAAACACTATACTGTATAAAGTCTAGTAGGAGGAATTTGGCCCTTTGTTGCTTCAACCATCAGCTTCCAATCCTGTGTTTTAGTATACATAAATATGCAGTAAAACACAGTTTGATGATAACAGCTTAATCAGTCTTTGTTCCGACTGAACTGTGCCAACTCAAATGTCCACATTTGTAATTAAGTTAAAGCTGGGTTTTCATGAAAAAAAACTGAACTCAAACTAAACTAAACCAAATTATATTGTAAAATCAAAAAATAAAAGACTGAGATTCCCAGATGGCTGAGAGCCAAGTTTAGCCTCCTATCAACCTGCAGTATAGAAATTTGAGCAAACTGAGCCACTATTGCCACAAATCTAGCAAATCAAAATGCCCAACTACAAATAATGACGTCAAAATATTAATTTTCAATTCTAAATATATAAATAAAACAAATATTAGAACTCAAAAATATCCAGCAGTCACAGAACAATCTAAGTCACAAAACTCTTAACAGTTTAAACATATTATTGATTTTTTTTAAATAAGCTAAAGCTTTTCATTTCACTTGAAATACCATCAAGCTATTTACAAGAATGCACTGAACTACAAGGGTTTGATTGGGTGTAACTGGAGCCAGATGCATTTCAAAAATAAGCAGTACAAAAAAAAATATAAAGCAGCAATACATTATCCCACAAGACGTCTTGTAATATTCCATTTTGGCTTAATATTTCGGAGATAAACATGCAGGGAGGCATGTATTACCATCACAATGCAGTGAGGGCTCCACTCCCACTGCGTTTTCCTCTCTTGCCTGAGGAACACCCCTTCACATTGGATTGTACATGAGGGATTAAAAGGCTAACCCACGGAAAATCCTGAGCCTGGTGGAGCTTCGAGCACCACTTCAAACACCTCACACATCATCAAAAAATATTGACGTTAATCAGAACGGGTGCGTGCAGATATCATTAAAATGCAATTTCACCCAAACTCCCTTCAATTAAACTTACGTAATGACACATTTAACTTGGAGGATCTCATTTCAAAGCCTGTATCGTGGCATCGGATTACATAACAGATGATTCAGAGTAGAACTTGTGCTTGTTGTGCACGAGTGTGCCAGAGGGACCACATATAACCCACGAGTGTCCCTGATAAATTCTTGATATTGTTCAGATCTCTTGTAAACACCACCTCCTCGGTGAGTCGTGCAGGTGCGAGTCAAATGTTTTTGTTGTTTTATTGCACAATTGCTGTTTTACCTACAACCCAGAAGGCTTGCCGTGCGTGTGTCCGTGTCCGCAAACACACAGCATCACTACCCACATCAACAAACACGTCCCATCCAAGCAGAGTGAGAGACACATCATCGGCCCACGTCCACAGGACCAAAAACACAGCATCCCAGAGCCACGTTTCTCCACACACATCCAACTATTATCAAGCCAGCTCTGCACCATCTTTTATTTAATGTACAATAATAATGCCAAGTCAGCGCAGAGTCCGGTCACGCAAAAATAATTAATAATTAATTTTAAAAAGGGAAGCGTTTTGCAGCCAGCTGCAAGTGTGTGCCAAAAAAAAAAAAAAAAAAACAGCACTCGTAACACATTAGCGAGCTGTCTTTACTTGACAAACAGCTCGCCTGTAAGCTAATTAAGAGCAGTCGCAGCACCTTCGGCGTCGCACCTGCTAAATAAAAGAGTGCCAGCGGGCGGAGGAAGCAAAAGACTGCCTGTGGTCCTGACCAGGCTGGAAATACACGGGATAGTCACAGCAGAGCGAAACAATACAACAAAATCCGTGTTTAAAATACATAAAAAGAGTCTTACCTGTACAGCCAACGAGAAGCAATGCTAAAAAAACATCCCCGGACTGGACCATCTTTACTCCCCGAGTAACGTGACCGTTAGACGGCGTTAGCTAAGGTTTAAATCTCCGCTCCTCTATCCCTATTGTAACAGCTGCTCCCCGGCTTTTCCTCCTCTCTCAGCAACTGTTCATCCAATCTTTAATATGTGAGCTCGACGGTTAAAAGTGTCAGTCAGTCGGCAGCTTCTTTGGTGACAAACAGCGGTCACAGACTGCCAGGGATGATGATGATGATGATGCTGAGCGCCAGTGCACAGTTCAAAGTCTGACTGACAAGCGGAGCCTTCTCACACACGTGGATCACTCCGCGCAGGCGGACTCAAAGGATCCTAAATAGTGCCGCCGCACTAAAAGACGAGCTGTGATGGAGCGATGGGGAAACCCCAGCGATGATGATGATAATAATGCAGTGATTGACACATGCTGAAAGGAGACACAAAGTATTCAACTAAAACAATTTAAGCTGCATAAAGCTGCAAAATTAAACTAATTCGTGTATTTTACATAAGCTTGTGTGTGGGTGAGTGTTGGAGGGGAATTCTACTTAACACAACCTACCTAAGCTGTAGTATCTGATGGCAGTGGGTTATTATATTATTTATTTATTTACTTGTTGTTTTGTATTTGTTGTAACTCAAACCATTCATATCTACTTTAAAAAACAAATCAATAGTGTTATTTTTAAAATAGTTATTCTAAATTTAATTTGCACCCAAGAAAGAATTCTGAAAACTAAACGCAATCTAGCAGGGGTGAAAAACGCTTGTTTTAATTTGTTAAGCATGTTTAGATTTTTTTCTATACATATTTTCTGTATATGTGCATACTCTTGCTGCTCAATGTTTTTTTTTTTGTCTCTGAAGTATTGGCTTCAAAAATTACTAGTCAGCTTTTTAAAAACGGCTCAGAGGTATCCTGTACGGAAGCCGAGAGTGGCCATTTCCCGCTTATACAGTATTTATTATCCATATAAATAACAAGGATCGTTTTCTCGAGATAACAAGTTATGGTTTTCCTTGTGTATCATTCAGTAACCATGGAGATGGCCGGATCCCCTCAGCTGGTGACTGATAAAGTTTATTATATCAAGTTTCAAGAATCTTTATTATCCCCAAGGGGCAATTTGTTGCACAGCCAGTAGACATAAAAACAACAAAAACAAAAACATTCATACACAAATCACAGATGTTCATTAAGTAATTGAACTGTTACCGGGATAAATTAGTTTTTAAATCTGTTAGTCCTACGTTTGATCGACTGATACTGTACCTGCGTCCAGACGGAAGCAGCCTGAACTCACCATAGAGTGGGTGATCAGGGTCTGCCAGAATAAGTCTGGCCTTTTTCAATGACCTGACCTTGAGTAGGTCAGCGAGGTTCTCAATTCCAGCAATTCTGCTGCACATCCTGACAATCCCCAAGATTTTGTTTTTGCTCTTACATGTTAAAATGCCAAACCAACAGATAAAAGTAAAAGTTAAATGAAACTCAGTAAAACACTAATAAACATTCTCATAAAAGTAGAATAAACATTAAAACCACAGAGCTTCAGGTAAAAATACATATCATCAAGATCACTGCGTAAATGCCTGCTGATCTCCAGTTGGGCCAGCCGTCTCCTTAGATGACAAGGGCTGATATGAAAGTTATCTGTACAAGACAAACAAATCGCACTTTCAGCCTGTTTACTGATACAAAAATGACCCAAAATTATGAACAATTAATAGGTTGTCTTCAGACTCCTAGGCCACCCTTGCAAAACATCTGCAATCTCAATGGGGTTTGCCTGGCTAAGTAACGGAGATAGATAGATAGATAGATAGATAGATAGATAGATAGATAGATAGATAGATAGATAGATAGATAGATAGATAGATAGATTACTTCATCGATGAACAGGCTGTCTCTATGGTTACTGAATGATACACAAGAGAAAAACTATCTGGAAATTAACTCGTTATCTCGAGAAAACGCTCCTCGTTATTTTGTGACAACAATTTATTGTATGATTATCACAAGAAAACCATGGTAAAATAATTATAGAGTAAAACGGCCGCTCTCGGCAACATTGTTGTTGATGTTTGATTTTGGTTGCTCCCTTATGTAGGGATCCTTACAGCAAGTGAACTTGCACAAAAGATTTGACAATTGCTTTACGATGGCTTCCTGACACATCTTGAGATTAAACCTGCAGGCCCATATTATAAAACTGCAGTGCTGACCACTGAGCTACCACAGCCCTTGTAACAATTGTCCTTAGTTAAAAATGTATGGCTGCATAGAGGTCACACAAAGGAAGGGCTAAAAAAGCACGAGGACATTATAGTCCTGTTGCAGTTTTAATAAACTGTGAGCCATTATGCTCCAAAGTTGATTGAAGTTTGTCTGCAGGCCAAGCTGATGCATTTACCCATACCATTCAAACCTGTGATTTTTCAACAAACTGCAGTAGAAATAAACCAAACATAAATTTAAATCTTATCTGTAGTCAAAAGCAGCCTCCCATCTGTAGTAACATGTTACTTTATATTGTTAACATTCATGCCATTTTCGAAAAGCACATGCTTGTAAATTAACATCACCATTAAAATTAGTTAGACTGACAGAAACAAACTAATGAATCTAAGTGTGACTTTTGCAAGTAAGCTGTTACAATTTTAACTCTGAAACCTCCAAACTGCAAAAAACAATCATCTGGTAAAAGCTGCAGTTATAATGAACAGATTTTAGTGTAAGAGTGGGTTGTATTTAAAATTGAAATGTATTAATATGTCAATGCATATGTCTATTTTTTCAGATAAAAATAACATTTTTAGAGAAACACAGTTACTTAACAAATATTAGTTTGCAACTTAAAAAAATCATTTTATTTTTGCATTATTCTTGATTATTACACGAGAAAGCAACATTTTTGGAAGAGTTTAGTTTCACCCAATCAAAATTTGCTGGGTCAAGCTAAAACCACTTGTATTTTTCCTCTTCACTTTGCTGTATAATATTAATTTCAGTCAACAACTTCCCGAGCTCTTTCCACACCATCAGTAACTAAAGAGTGTTTCATGCAGAACACTTTTTAAGGCTGTAAACTGAACAAGGAAACGAGGTGCAAGTAAAGAGAGTGTTTGTGGTGGCTGCACAGCAGGAACAAATCATTCTGTAGCGCCGCTCCGTGAGAAGGTGGTTTGCCTTTTATTTGCACTGCTGGCCGGCAAAGAGATGCAACAGGCCAAAATCTGATAAACCCAAATCCAGTCTGCTGAAAGTGTATTGTGGTCAAAACCTCTCCTATTCGCCTCAGCTCTTCTTTTTTTTCATATACAGGCGTTCTCTCTAAACATACCACCACAGGGAGCGTAGCCCAAAAATATGTGGACAGAGCATCTCTTCTCCTTCAAGCAGCCATCTGCTGTGAAAGAACTTTTTGATAGAAGAGGAAAAAAGCTGAACAAAACTGTTTGGTCTGTGAGGGGAAAATGGGAGATGTTTGACCGTTTGTGCCTCAGCATCAAACAGGAAAATATGACTCAGCCGATGACTTATTCATATAGTAGTGTTTTATTTAGTGCACACTTGAGTCATGAGGCTGATGTAGCTCCTTTTTTTGTTTTGTTTTAATTTCCTTATTGTGCTATGACATCTCAGTGATGTTTGAATTGTTTAAAGAATTTCAAATATTTTTCCAGTCGAAAAAAAGAATCCTCTTGAATTATTCACTGCTTTAAGATGTTGCAGATCTAAGCAGCTAAATTCCATTTATAAAGCTTAGCTTGAGACATCATGTTCAATTAATCTATAGAAATAAACTTCCAAAATCTTGGGATCTGAGAAATCTGTGCAGTGATTCGAAATACTTTTAACTTTGTGTCAAACTAATCTGTATTTTGTTCATTTCCTGCGTAGCAGCATAATACCAAGTGACAAATGTGCTAACCTTCGTTGTGAAAGATCATTTTGTGGAAGAAAAATGTGTCTCCTTTGTGCTATCAGTTCCAAATTTGTTAAACAGAATACGATGGCCGTTTGCTGATTCATCTGCAAGTTACCCAGAATCCCTTTGAGAACCCCATCAGCATCTGTTTAGTCTTAATTTGGCCTGTAGTGGAGGTGATAGATGTAGAAGCAAATCACATCTTGAAAATGAAGCTCCATTTGCTTCATTGCATGCTATAATGCTGTGTTTTCTTCTTCCTGTGCCTCCTTTTTTCACTATCCCTCTCTCCTGGCTCCTCTCAGCCTCTTTCACTCGTCAGAGCTATGATGTGCACACCGAGGAGCTCCCGCCTGCACACACTTTCAAATGGGCAGAAATCTATCTATACATCTATCTTTATGTATCCAAAAAAGAGTAAGTTCATGTGGTCATCCTCCACTGTACAATATTTTAAAATAGCCCCTTTTTCCTCCTCCACTGCTGTAACAAAAGGTCACACACACTGATGTGAACATCTGGGTCAGCAGAGAAAAACACGGGTGGACAGAGCAGCATACATGTGATCTACAGTGGGCCACCCTTATAAAAATAAAATAAAATACAGCCACAAAAAAGAAAAAGAACACAGGAACCTCACGTGTATACATGTTGAATTAAAGGCCTAGCCTAAAGAATCTATCCTTTTGATGTCTTTTTATGCCAGAGTTTTATACTGAGATCATCTTCTGTTGAAAATTGATGGAATTATACACACTTTGGTCAAACTTTGCACATACTTTTCTGTACAATCCATTGCAATATTTATATTGTTGTATTATAATGCACATTGTCACGCTCATAGTCATAAATGACCTTCAGCTAGTATCAGCTCAGTATCTGTAATGTGACCAGTATTGTAGTGTTTTTGCAGCTCAGTTAGCTGTGGCAGCCATCGTGAATTGTGTTGACTCCAAAAGAGAATTAGTTGCAGCTGGATATAAGCACTTCCTGTAAATTTCATGAAAAGCTTCCAGGTACTCAGACACGGTAAAAACATTATTGTCCACTTTAGCTTGTTGGTGGAAGGCAATAAATATTGTGAAATATGCAAAAGGTATGTTTTGCTCATGTTTTCCTTGTGAATTTGGAATGTTTTTAAAATGTTCACATGACTGCATGTGCATTACATGGTTTTAGTAACATGAAAAAATGGTAAATTTTCAAATTTTTTATTTGACAACACAACATTGAAGCCCCCTTTTTATTCGGCATTAAGGTGTAGATTACATAATCAATTTGAATCAAATGAAAAAACAAAATTAACATTCAGTTGGCACAAGGGTGAAATGTAGCATCACAGACTGTACTGACAATATTGCTTTTTATTTGGATCAAATGTAACTTTTTAAATTTGTTTTTTAATTCTGCTATCATGTGTTGAACGTACTTTATTTCATGTTTGCAGAATAGCAACTCCTCTAAAACTTTTTATTTGTGCTTAGTTTGTCTGTGACTTGCCAAAAGCTTCCACATTGAAAATGTATATGTATAACCTGTAGCAGAACTGGTTTAAATATTTATTTCCAGTCAAGCATGGAAGTTTTTGTCACGCTGAAATCTCGGTTTTGTATCAGTTTTGCTCTTCTGCTGTCAATGACTGCTCACTGTACCAAACAAAGATGTCAACTTAAGCTGCCTGAATGCAGCACAATAAGTTATCTGGATCCTGTATTTATGCAGCTGAAAAAAAATAAATATACTGTAAAAACAGTTTGTGTCATCCCAAACAGAATTTTCAAGTCATTTTGCTTTGTTTTCAGCTGTAGTCGAGAGACTCTGAAAATCTGAACCTGTAGGCAAAATACTGAAGAGAGAAAGTCACATTACGAACTCATTTCTGCAGTCATGTAATGCGTGAACTGCAAACAGAAGTTCCATATTTGATATTTCTACTCCCCAACCATCTGCTTTCATTGGAAGACGGTTTCACTGTTTTGGCATGCTCCACAGGTGTGGCATCAAATTTATCAGTGAGGGTTTTTCTTTCTTTTTTGCTACAACAGTTTCTGTATTTTTAGTCAAAAACAACACAACCCTGCATTCTATCCGATCTCACTTTCCATAAACTTACTGTTCATTGTGTTTCTGTTTCTTTTAAAATTGGTAATAATTATATTTTGGACAAGCTTCATACTACATGTTTACAAGCTTTATTGGATGATTTGTTGATTATGCTTCTTTTATTGTTCCGAGAAGGTATTTTGTCATTTTGGTGGAAAACATATGTTGTTTAATGAAAACACTCATCCGACCATTTTTCAGTATTTTTGACTTTCTTTTTTTATTTATTTTTTTGACAAATTGTGTGTATAAAGCAAAAATTGTTCATTTAACCAAGTCATACAATACAATCTTATATCCAGCCAAAAAGTATTTTGATCATGTTTAAGACCGATATAATGAGCAAGAGCATGATGTGTTAGATTCTTCATCTTGTTAGCCAGAAGTCTAATCAAGTGGACTGAACTGGCAGATTAGTTCACTTAATTTCAGAAGATTCAGACTATAATCTATTTTATTTGTAATTTTTTAATCTTGTTTTAGAGGGCTAATTTTTCCAGTACAGTCAAGCCTTGTATGAAATTTTGCAGTGTCATGAAACATTGTGAGGTTTGGACCTCGCTCTCAGAACATGTCATGTTTAGTAGTAGATGTTCAATCAATGATTACTTTCTGAGAGATTCATCAGCACTGATCCAGCGATTCATGATACATTTTGCTAACAGATGCACTGGACTCAGATACTTAATGGCAAAGGTTTAAATAGAGATCTTGTGTGATCAGTAGCACAAGACTCCCAGTGATCAACACAAACTTTTTCCTTAATATTTGTGCAACTGAATTATAGCCATTTTGTGTTTGCTATGTTTGCTTAGTTGTGGCAGCCATTCTAGCTGAATGACAATGGAAATATCTTGCAAAAATCCCCAACAGCTTCATCCTTTATTGCCTTTGGTGCAAGGACAGTTTTCCTTTAATCTCAGGACTAAAAGGTGCATATTGGTTAGCTTCAGTGGGAGATGGTGTTGTCACACAGAGGACTCATTGTCCTGAGAGTCTGTCTCGAGTGGCACACAAGACTCCTTTGTGCACTGCTGATATTAATCTGCAAAGGCAGAGATCTGGAGGAGTCTGACTAAGCTCACACATAACCACACACATCAGCACACACAGAGACACAGACTCAACCATATGCATATTCATTATGTAACAGCAAAAAGGAAGAAAAGATGCAATGTCCGACCCCATGCAGCTTTTCCATCATAAAGATTTCATTCTTAACACAATTTGCACAACACATTCAATCTGCGGGCCTGTCGTCAAGGCGTAGAAGGCGCCACTTCCAGATGTCATTGCAGCATGCCAGCCAACTTTCATCAGGGCTAAGTACAAAGAAGGCTCATGCTCCAGTGTTTTCCAGACAAGTGACAACGCTTCACCTCTGTCTCATCAGCATGACGCAGAACATGAGAAAAATGTCCTGTGATCTCAGGCTGACATTATTTAAAAAAATAAAAAAATAAAAAAAACAAAGGATTCAACTAAATAAAAACTAAAACACTGATTTTCTTATTTGAAACTGTAAATCATTTGAAAAAGAATGGAAATAATAGCATTTCTGTTAGCTTATTTAAATGGGACAAATCACAAAACATTAACAATATTCTTTGCACGGTTGTGATCTGTCAAAAAAATAAGGAAAGAAAAACGTTTGGCAGATTTAACCACACCTTTGTTTACATTGAGTGAGTTCCTGCATCTCAGAACTTCAGAACTACATGCCATTAAAAATGAAAAAAAATCACTTAAATTGAATTGTTTCATACAGTTCAGGATAACCTTTTATGTTGACTTTATTTTGTTTTATCGAACCTTTGATCTTGTGAAGGACACAGTATACCAGATTTAAACATGTGTTATGCGCCATACATAGTTCCTGAAAGGTAAACATAAATATATATATATATACAGTATATATATATATATACACACACACACACACACACACACACACAGACATAGTAATTAATCATTATCATCACCGTCATCTTAAAATTAAAAGTTCATGAACAAAGCACAGTTTGATTTATACATCTGTGATATTTCTTAAGAAAAATGCAATATGTTTGGTGCAAATCAACATTCAAATATTACAACAACAGACACATCAACACACCTCAACAACAGAAAAGAAAACACAGCTGAGTCAGAGTGATCCATGTCCCTGTTTGGAAATTGTAGATATATACTGCCACCTGGAGATGCAGAAATATTACATCATGCAAATAGATCATAAAATGACATTTTACATGTAATTTGGTCTTTCTGACATTTGAGGGCAGCATATCTCTTCTTTAACAGATCTTCTTCCTCTTCTGAAAATCAGGTATTAACTAAATTCAAAGGGAATGAGGAAAAGAACTATACTTGATGTTGATCATTTTTTTTTGCTATCATAAAAATGTCATTTTAAAAAAATGATAAAACTAACAGATTTTTACTTTATGCTCCCTGACTCTGTCTCAACCTTTCCAGCTGAAATAGAGGTTTAACAATTATTCTATCGCACAGATTTATACTGAAATTGGTAATTTTAGTACTTGTTTAATTTTTCTTGTTTCAATATGAATGGGATTCAGAATTATGGCTCTGTGTAACCTAAAATAAGCACTGAATTTCATCGTGCAGCAAATTAGATTCTGTTTCTGTGATTATGTTGATATACAGTATTTTCACACTTTTTTTCATTTTCACTCTATGCATTGTTTATTTCGCCTGTGACTCAGTGATGTGTTATTTTTAAGTAAGTCTTGCAACAGTGGGTGTTTACATCAATTTATAATAAAAAAAATATATTCTCAAAACATCAAGATTTTGTAAGACTTGTTTTTCTGCTTTTAGATTACAAATATTTTTATTTATGTAAGGGGAAAAAAAAACAAACACAATGCGTTTGTGGGAAATATATAATTATTTTTAAATACCTGATGAGCTTATCTGTCATTACAATTGACTTACCTTACATTATATGTCATCTTTAAACAGCCTTTATTGTATCCCCATCAAAAGGCCTCATCCTAATCAGAACAACTTGTGAAATAACATCAAAACAACAGTCTGTAATGACAGGAAACGAGTTACACAGATGTTAGGTCCTAGCAGGTGGCACACACAGTTGATTAGTGTTATAAACCCATCAAAACAAAAGCAAACAGCCTTTTCTCCAAATGCACTTGTCATTATTTATAAAGGGTATTAATGACTATGGCAACAGTGTGATTTTAGGAGTTTCACCGCAGACATGCCAAACATCTTGTAAACTGAGTTTAGCATGCAGCAGCTTTTGTAATTCACAGTGACAGTTTGCATCAGATCTTGGGTCTTTCAAGAAGCTTGTCACTTTGGATTTTGCTCAGGAAGTTTGACGGGCGTCTGACACACCCGATCCCCATTTTAAAGCCCACACTATATGCAAAACACTACTCTCAGCCAACAAACCACTTTCAATATGCACTCTGCAAATCTGAAACATGCACAACATAACATCCAAGTAGGATCAAAACAAACAAAACAAAAAAAAACTCTGATAAAAAACAGTTTTGCCCAGTATTCAATAATTAACTTTCAGCAGATTTGAAAATTGGACAAACTGAACTGAAATAAAGGCGATCACAGAGCTGTGTAAACACACAAAATGCTTTTAAAGACTCTGACTCAAAAGCATTGTGTGGTTTTAAATGTTTTTCAGCCTTCTTTGAGGGTAAAGGAAGCTGAAAGGAGCCCACAAATAGGAACAAGGTTATCAGTGAAAAATGTTTGGCCACATGATTTATCAGAGTGATTACCCAGCAAAGCCAAATTAGAAATGAACTCTAACATTATTTATAACAAATTGGAGTTTGCTTCAGCTACAACTTCTGTCTGTAAAAAAATAAAGTACAAATTGTAAACTTTTAGCAAACTTCATTACCAGAAAAAAACATTTAAGTATTGTAGGCAAGGATAATAAAATGTTTTTCTCAGAGATTTTGAGTGTGTTTATTGATTAATTAAGTAGGGTTCACTAAAAAGGCCTCTAAATAGTTTTTTTTTTTTTTTTTTAGAGAAAGATTTCTGTTAGCAACTAGCATTCTACTGCTTCAATTCATTTTTCTGAAAACTTTAACACTAAGGGTTAGCATAAACACTAGGAATGCAGGAAAGCAGCAAGGATATAATAAGAATAGTAAAAATGTGAACATTTTGTTTACTTTGTGCACATGTCCGTTTTGAAGGAAAACACATAAATCTAATAAATAAAATGTCTGTGAACTGCAAAATCTATGATAAACGTATTTGCCAGTGCACAAACAAGAAATGCTAATGTGTTTCCCTGGTACCAGTTTATGAGAAATGAGATGTTAATGTTTGTTTTCTGCAAATGCACCAGTAGAAACAAAAACAATAGTTGAAAAACCTGAAACTTTTAGAGTCACTGAAAGTCTTTGGGTTATGTGGTAAGTTTAGTAGTTTAGCCCAGTTAATCCAGTCTTTGTCCAAGTTTATCTAAAGCTTCCTGATTAAGATGTTATTTCAAAGTAACTGAATGGGAAATATTGCTGTTTTTAAAGGGGAACTACATGGATTAAGCCTTTGCCAAGCAACAACAACAGAATCTAGTATGAATCCACTGTCAAGAGTTACAAAGAATACAACACATTTCAATACAAAGAAAAAGGTCAAGTTACATAAAATGATTTTTTGTTTTTCCATGATTATGATGCATAAATATGTTGCTTTGATTTTTTTTTTATTAAAAATGGATATAAAATTAAGACAACACATTTAATATTACAACACATTTTTCTGGGTACAAAGTTTGCCTAATTGTCTCTTTCATCACTAGGAATGATTCCAGGTACATATTTAGATATTTGGAAAATGTTTTTTTCTTTATGTTTAATACATTCTCTCATGAGCACAGATCCAAGCAAAAAAGTATAGTGTATCCTTCAAAAAGAATAAAATAGACTTAGAAGGAAAATTTGTTCTCCCCTATTGGGAAAAATAGGAACACAGGTATTTGTCGAGTATTTGTTTCTTTTCTTGCACTGCTTTTCATCCTGAAGTACCCATAATGAAAAATCACACATACAGTATCATCATCATACTAATAAGAAATGAAAAATACTTTTTTCATTTTATTGTAAAATTTTACTCCAACCCTCTCAGCCAATGTAAATTGTGAATTAGTCCCCTGCCATTGTGTTTCAATTTTGTGCAGCAGTTTAAAGTTTAAGATGCTACAACAAATAACAGCCGGTTTTGGCAATTGCTATGCAGTGCCTTCCAATACTATTTAAATTTTTGGTGTTTTTATTTTGTTTTGCTTTACTCAACCTGTAATTTAATAGCTACAAACAAATCCTTAGGGCCGGCCCAAGCCTCCATGGGGCCCTAAGCAAAATGTAATTTTGGGGCCCTCTGTTTTTCTGCTAATAGTATAGATTGCTGCAACCAACAGTCAGATGATCAGCTCATTCACACACATACTCTAAATCATTTCACGTCTGGCAGTGATGTTTACATTATCCTATGTGTCATCTAGTGTTATTAAAGTAACACAAAAAATACTAGT
>JARVJO010000330.1:17587057-17621622 GCA_031762555.1 Cynodonichthys magdalenae | reverse complement strand
GACGTAAAAGGTACCACCTTCAGGGGTGTAACCAGGAAGAGACTGAAGAGGTTATAATGTTGATGTTTTTAGTTTTGGGAGTTTTGCAGAGAATATTTGGGTTATCACCCAAGGTCACTGAGGCCTGTGGTGTGTACTGCTAAAACGAATTGGAGTCAGAGACAAGAATAAAGTTTTTGAGAGTAAATCCAGTGGATTCCTGCATTTATTTGGACATACTATTTTGAACATTGCATGTTTTATTCTACAATATCACAAAAAAGAACCAATCTGGACAAAGTGAAATCAGGAATTCCAAAAAGTGTACAAGACATTTTTTTTTTTTTCCCTTCTGATTAGTAGAGAAGTGAATAGATTGCATATATTTTGTAAACTCGATCATGAAGGAGATAAAATGCGTTCTGTTTTCTTTAAACATTTGCTTTTATGTATATGAAATTTGCCCTGAATAATTAAAAGATGGATGTCCCAGTTATGACGCAGAGGCGCAAGTTGATGACTTTATCCACTGTCCCAATTCTCCATTTTTTGCATGCTTGTAACTTGCACACTCAAACACTATGTGCACTTCGACTGAATCCACACTACACAGAGGGACGTACGGTGCGCACTGAGCATTGGGACAGGGCCTTAGTAGCATTAGTCGTGTTAGGGGTTGCTTTTTTCTCAGGATGATGACATCATAACTAAAGCGGAGCACCAATGGCAAAATCCGTCTTCCATTCCAAAGTACTTAAATATAAACTTCAACATTTAGCTATAACATTTAAGAATTAACTTTTACACTTGGATTTAGGGTTTAATATTTACATGACATTTAAAATTTAGTAAATATCAGAAAAATGTAAGAACAGTGAGCAAAACAATATAATGTTAGTGGAATATCTTTAATTAGGATTTTACACTCTGAAAGTGAGCTAAATAACAAAAATGTGTTAGTGACATTTTTAACATTTTATTTTCCACTTGGCGCCCCATACAGCAACTAATATGAAAAACAATACTTGGACACACTTCTGTAAACAAGTTTTATTATGTTTATATTTCTTCTAAATTTGATATTTTATGAAGTAATAGCATTTCCTACAAAAAGCCTTGCTACAATTTCAACAGCCGGATATGCAAATTTCCATTTGATTTATTAAGCCCTTCAAAACTCCTCCAAGGTACTGGTTGCTGTAAAGTGCAATAGAAAAAAAAAGTAAACATTAAATAAAAACTGTAAAAACTGTAAAAAAAAATACAATTAAAATTAAAAAAAATAATTTAAAAAACTCAACATCTAAAGGCCAAATAATTACATTTTGTTTTAAATGATGATTCAAAAACAGAATAGGAACATGCTTGTCTTATATGCAAGGACAATTTGTTTAGCCCCACTACCCCTGATCAGCAGACCATGGAGAGTGGGCAGGTATGTAAGAATGTAACAGCACTGGACGATAAAGAGCAAGCTTATTTAAAGATCTAAAAAAAAATAGAAAGAGTTTCTAAAATAGATTTGCAGCAAGTGGAGGGCGTGATGGTTAAATTTTCTTGTGACAGTTCATGAATCACTGTTTCAAACAGCAGCTGTGAAAGAATTAGTCTTGGTTTAGCTGCCTCAAATGAAAAAATCTAAATTGAACAACTGACTTTATCTGACATGAAGTTAAAGCAGTCAAGCAAGGGTCTGACAGACAGGACCTCCTTTCTTTCAAAAGGAAGATAAATCAGGTTGTCATCCACATAGCAGTGATTATGCTTCATGAAAATGGAGCCAGTTAGAAGTAAGTCAATAGAAATTAGATGAAGGCCCAAAATTGAGATCTTAAAATAGCTCAAATCTAAAACCTTTCAGGGCAGTTTATGCAGTTTACATTTTACATCTTTTCACACCAAAATCAATGCCACAGTACTAAATTATTTGCATGAAATTCTACTATAAATTGTTCCCCCAAATGCCAAACTGAAAACAATATAAAAGTTAAAAAATTAACTTTGGACTTTAGAGTTATTTTAAATTGGCAAACACTGCTGTGGCAGTATATTAGTTTGACCACTTTGACAAACTAACAATGAACAACCAGACCCACTTTTAAAGCATATTTTACTGTTAATAAGCTTTGCTTTGACTTCTTTGACTACATATTTATGGGAAAATAACTCCTATTCCACTTTCAGCTAAAAAAAATACACCAAAGTTATGAAATACAGTCAAAAACTAAAAACAATCTGACTTTTACTACCATAAATGGAATACATGGCTGACGAAATATCTTCTCTTTTAACATATAAAAAAATAGAAATGTCCTATAGGACATTTCTATTTATAAACAATGGAACAAAAAAAAATATTTATTTTCATTCATTCATTTTCCTACACCTTTTCAATAGGGTCAGGGCAACCCAGAAATATTTTCCAGCTTTATCTTTGAGATTCCATATTGTTTACAAACTATACTGAATAAAAATATTTTTAAAAGATAGTAATTTTGAAACTTCTCCTTTTGATGCAGAGGATTTCTCCAACCCCAGATGATGGAGCTCCTCACTTTATGTCCTCACAGCCCTCCATATGGATAAAACTGTTTATAGCTGGTGTCTTGTCTTTTGGTCATTATCACCATTATCTATGTGAGAGTTGAAACCAGGTGAGATTTAATGGACCAGTGAACCAAAAGCTTTGCCATTTGGCTCAGCTTCTTCTTCTTCACCACAACAGACAGGAGCAACTCTCTCATTACTGCAAATGAAGCCCTGATCTGTTGCTCTGTCTCTGGTTCCATCCTGTCATGACTCGTGAACAAGATTTCCCAGATACTCCTCTGCTTGAGGCAAAAACTCACCCCCAACCCCAGAGAATAAAGACGTGGAATAAACTGTGCAACGTGTCACATCATACAGTCTGCATGATTCTTTTTAATGATTCTTCATCTTCTAAGGTTAAAAGTATCAGTTGTCCATTCACTTCTGCTTTCTAGTTGAAATGTAGAAATGTTCAAGAACTGCTTTAATCACAAATTAATTTCATCTCCAGAGATTGTTGAGTTGAGCTCTTCTAAAGCTACATCAGAAGACATCATTAGGAGCATTACAGGTATTCAATACTCCAACATGCTAAAATACATTTTATCTTTATCAAAAACATTTTTAGACTTTTATAGAAATCCACATCTTATTCTACAACCATGTTCTCCTTGCCTTCCCACTGATCAGCTGGTGCCCGTCTCCAGCAGTCACTGAGAGAGGTGAGCTACTTCCTGGACAAGTCCATCACAGTGATTGTTATCAAGAAAAATGCATTGATCAAAGTTTATTCAGATATTGCTGAGGTTGTTACAAGAACAAATTTGTAGAAAAAGAGCCGACACCCTCGACTGAGTCATAATGAATTTACTTGTTTGACTCTAAGTGATCGTATCATTTGCCACTCAGCTCTGCTAGCTAACCCAGACACAGAGACTTCTGAATATTTAGAAGCGTTTCACAGAACAAGATCTCTCCTGCCACACCATCTGTAAGAGCAGGAAAGAGTAGACGGATGGAAAAAGAGCAGATTTCACCACCACCATCTCTTTCACTGACACTCAAGCTTTTAGACAAGATTGTTTGTTAACACAGAAATGTGTCCCTTTGTTTGTGGCTGAGTAAACAGCTTATGTCTTTCTGCATCTTCAAGAATTGTAACGCAAAAAAATCCTTTTTATTTGTTTTGATAGTTGTGGCCAGTTGATATATAATATTACAGGCTTATGCTACATCTCATGTAATGGATAGCTAAGGTGTAATTTGCATCCAAAGCATACATCTGAAAGGATCTCTTTTTTTTTGCACAGTCATCTTGACTACTTATTATCCTAGTACCACTTTGACTTTGTCATCTGCACTTCTGCACCCTCAGTATACAGCTCATGATGTAAACTAGCAGGCAGTTTCCTAGTTGTGGCGTTTGTTCAAAAGGAGATAATTAAACTAAAATATTTATAGTAAAACTGTTACACTGTCAAACAGAAATGACAGACATGTTTTTCTGCAGTGGAAATAAACGAGTACACTTCTTTATCCCTCTCAGGTTCAGTTATGTCCCAAAAGATTTCACCATAAGGGGGTCATCCGTGCACTCTAAAAAATGAAATGGTGGATTTACTTAACCATGTTATGTCAATTGGTTCCACTAAACTGAGTTGAGTAAATTCAAAGCAATTTACCGGTTAATAACCAAAGAACATGAGTATGTTGCTTTAAATTTACTCAACTCAGTTAAGTGGAACCAGTTGACATAACATGGTTAAGTAAATCCAACATTTCATTTTTAGATTGCAGTTAAGCCCCAGAACAGCTTGCATACAAAATGTCTTCAAAGTATGATCACACAAAACCCTCTCTGAGAAAATAATACATCTACAAACTTTGTCTAAAACCTATCATTTCCCTTTGGTTCAACTTTTCTGCACAGTTTACATTGCCTTTTCTGTTTCTTGCGAAGAGTGAAAAATCGTCACATTATCTGACAACTTCTCCACTCTCAGATTCCTCAACAATTATTCATCAAGTCAGAGAGAGAGAGAGAGAGAGAGAGAGAGAGAGAGAGAGAGAGAGAAAGCGCTCACCTCAGGCAGCACGATAAACGAAACACAGAAAGGACCCATCTCCCTGCTGCAACTCCTTTATTAAGCCACACACAAAAAAACATAACAGTTACAAATTCATTGCGTGGCGTGTCGTCAAAATTCAAAGCTTCATTATTCCATATCTTTGTGCTCCCTGTGAAGCTGGCTAAAGCTGTTTAGAAGGCAGCGGTGGTGTTTATTGCCCAAAAAAGTGTAACAAAAGGATATACTGTGGGTGTCTAACTGGGACTGACAACAACACTTAATTTCAGTGTGTTATCGCATTGTGGCATCATACATTCAGATACTTGTCACCAGTGGGAAATAAATTTCTGATGCAATGTTTTCTTTGTGCAATGCAAGTAAGGACATCACTTTGTTAAAGAAATAACTGTGATACCTTTAGGACTTTGTTAAAATTTTCATTAACATGGATCAGGTCTCTTTAAGTCTTAAGAAGACTATATACTCTTTCATAAAACTGTTCCACGAAATATCCACACAGACCAGTTCGTCTTCATGCTCCCTCTGGCTGTTCGTAAATCAATGCAGCCCACCTTGACCTGCACAGACGTGAGTTTACAGAAATGATGCGAGAATCGTGGAACCAGAACAGGCATGGAGCAGAACTCAGTTGGTTATTAAATGTGTGACAGAATCTGCTTTATTTGGTTTTAGAAAAACATGATGGATGAGCTTAGTTTAGCGATTCTTTTTGTGGTTAACTCAATAGAAAGTCACGATGCGTCATTATC
Organism: Cynodonichthys magdalenae; assembly: GCA_031762555.1. Lineage (NCBI taxonomy): Eukaryota > Metazoa > Chordata > Actinopteri > Cyprinodontiformes > Rivulidae > Cynodonichthys > Cynodonichthys magdalenae. The sequence continues at coordinate 17,616,275 of JARVJO010000330.1, read as the reverse complement.
GGTATTCCCTCAGTAATACCGCACATCTGTTTGCTGTTATTTAATCCTATGACCAGCTTGTCACAGAGACCATATGTCATCCCTGAATCACATTATTGATCCCTGGCACCAGCTTATTTTTCACATGTTGAGGGTTTCTCCCCTGATCCATGTCCCCTGAATGCACCCCTCTATTCAGAAGTCACACAATGAAGGCCAGAAGGTGTCTGAGTCCCGGCCTAGGCTGTTTTGAGAATGAACATATCCTCAAAAAGGTCCTATTAAGAAGTCTTTGATGCTCAAACATGGTACATGGACTTGTTTGGAACCCCATTTCAAACATTGGCAGAAAGTGTTTTCTTACAGCAAATGTTTTGTAAAACAGTATTGAGTGAAATGCTAAGGCTAATGTATTTCCAATTGTTACATGGAAACCAATTTTCTTAACTGATTATCTTATAAGGAACCTTTTTTTCTCAAGAAATGTACAAAAATCTTTTCTTATATATGGTATGTGCCCTGATTTTGAAACATTTCATTATAAAATCAAGTTTTTTACTTGCTGTATCATTTTATATACTGCATATCAATATTAATGTATCAAGTTTGTTTCTAAATGGGCCTTTTTTTTAGGCAGTGGTTAGTTTGACTTCATAAAACCAAAATTTATAGACTTTTGAAACAGAAATTGCTTCAGCCGTTATCTAATGAAAGTAAGATTGTGATCACCAATAACTACTCCTAACAACCTCCCTTTAAAATGAAACAAACATAAAAAAAATCAATTTGTCACTTTTCAAATAGAGCTAAGTAATGTTTTAATCAGTTTATTAAAAGCAAACTGCACGATTCATTGTTACAGGTTCTAAAATTTAGTTTCTTATTTCAACAAGCTTTATAAAAATCTAAATGTACTTCGGCACAACGACTTTTCAAACCTAGCATCACTAAAATATCCATCCATCCATTTTACCCACTTCCTCCTTTGAGGGTCACGGGGGTCACTGGTGCCCATGTCAAGCAGTCTATGTGTGAGGGGCAGGGTACACTCTGGACAGGTAGCAAGTCCATCACTAAAATAATCAAATGGTTTTTATATTTTCACATCAGCTATCTCTTCTAGACTAAACTTAAAATCAATGGCAAAGCCTCAAATAAGTAAATAAGTAAGTAAGATATTTTCTCAGTTGCACTGGTATTATGGATTTAGTAGCCAATCCTGAAGGGGGAGAAAAAAAAGATCAATCAAAAAGTACAAACCATAAATAAATAAGTAAATCACACAATATGAAAAAACACTTTTGGATGTGCTGTCAAAAAAACAAAAACAAAAAAAACCCAAACATGTTACGTTATCCTGTGCATTTAGATCTGACTATGTTAATACATAGAAAAAAAGTGTTTGAGTTCATTTGCAGCAATTTCTATTACACCTCGCAAACTCCCCGTCAGAAAAAGATTATGTTCTCACCCCAGGTGTTACTCCACTGAAGATGTGTGTTAATAAACTGACCAAAATGACACTTATTTCCATCACTCCTTGACGTGTCCCCGTCTCACATCTGTCCTAATTGGACGACTCCTTTTTAATTTGTTTCGCTGCAGTCGCATGCAGTCGATGCTGCAGTGTTGTAATCCTGAGGCTGCAGGTTTGAGCCCAGGTTGTTTCAGGAACAGCGGAAAAACATGATGCAACCACTGAAGAACAGCCAAAAGAAAAATAACTTATAATTTCTTAATCTAAAAAAAATGAAAATTTAGCTAAATGAATTATCAATCTGCTTATATTTTTATAAACATACCAAAGTAAAGAGAATACAAAAGCATCATGAGCCCCACCAGAATGACAGTGTTTGATCAAATCATTATTTGATGAATTATTCTCCCTATGTCTCTTTTTTATCACTGAATCTTGTAGCTTTGACTGTTAGCTTTTGGTTTGACATTTAAAGTTTTCCATATAAAACAGAAAAAAAAAATCCCTACATCATCACTCATCAAATAAAGTTTTCTGTGTGACTCATGTCAAACTGAGTGATATTTTAATAAGATATTAAACAAACAGAATAAGCCATTCTAGTTTCATACAAATTTTTAGCCAGCAGCAAAATATCCAAAGTGCAACATCTTTTTGCAAAAAAATAATGTTTAAAAAGAATAAAATAAAATAAAAGATCTAGAACATAAACACACACGTTTCAAAACCAAATTGTCTTCATGATGTCTTGTGCACATCATCGCCTGGAGCCAGACAGTATGACTGGCAGCACTGTGCAAACACAGACTTCTTATTAATAAATGTTCTGATTATTACAGATTGGGTTGTAATCTGAGAAAGCATCCTGGCATGAAGGATGAGGGATTACATTTATTTATTTTTTATTTTTCATCTCAGAAACTAATTGAAAAGACCCACAATGGTGTTCTTATCACTCGAGTCCCCAGCTGAGCTGCGGTCAGGGGGAGATATGAGTGACAGAAAAAAGGAAGACTTAATGAACAGCATGTGACTCTTGAATAGGCAGGTGCTGGATTTTGGACCTTGACGTGTTTTAATAAAAATATCTTCTATAAACCGGTATTCATGCGTTCAGATGGAATGTTAATACATGCAGTCATTTGTAAGCACCTTTGTAATGGATGAATGACCAAGCAAAGTCACTCTTTAGTGTGTAAGACATTGAATTTTAAGTCTTTAAACCTTTTTTAGCTATTTGTGTGGCACAATCCAATATAATTAATTTCTGGGGTAAAAAATGTCCACTTTATTAAATCTTTAGATGAATAATCTGAATACAGTTCTTAAAAAAATGATCAGGTATAATTATTGGCTTCTTAATGTAATTTATGATACTGTTGTAGGATCTTGAAATTTTAATCATGTTTTTCTTGGATGGAAATGACTCATGACTTCCTGTTAATTTGAACAAAGAAGGCTGCTGTGAGTACAGGTCTGTGCAGCAGTGGGTAAGATTTTTGCAGTTTTGATGTACACCAGAATTTCTCCAAGCCAGATTCCGATCAAGATAGAACATCTAAATGCGAGCATGTCTCCAACCTCTTTCCCATGTCACCCCCTCAACGGAATCGTTTGATAATGTTGGAAATATACTGATTTGCTCTCCAGCCAAAAGATAGATGAGCAAATCTATATTACATTTGTGTCTGGAGGGTAAATATGAGCCAGCTGCCTGTTGGTCAAGCTAAACATTAAGACTGGGAAAAGGATCCAAGAGTAGCTGTCATACAATTGACTTTTTTTTTTTTCATACGAAGGTATAACTTTTGAGAATGCAAAGAGGGGATTCTTTGCAAATGTTTTAACTCTTCTTTTATATTATTATATTAAAAAATACACTCCACCTACTGCAAGTAAAAGCTTGGGTGACTCAACGAAAAAGCCATTTTTTTCCTGTGGGGAGAATAATACATTTGAAGGATTTTACATGTTCTGACAAGAAAAAGACAAACAGCTGCAGTTATATATCAATTTGCAGAAAGTCTGAGTACGACAAAGGTGTGCAAAAATACTTTGAGAGCTTTAGAGTTTCTGGGGAATGTCTGGGGAGGAATATAAAGCCTTTCAGAATAACAACATGGCATTTGAGACTGACATTTGTACAAAATGTAGACTAGCATTTTGGGTATTCTATGCAGTTGACTGTTCTTCACCCCACTTAAGCTTGAATCCCTCACTTGCTGATCATTGAAGGTTGCACATAAAAATACTGGGACAAAAAGCAGCAGGATTTAAAGGCAAGTTTTTGTTGCAGTCTTTAAGTAAATGGCAAACTAGTCATCCATGCCCATAACAGTGACCTGTTATCAGACACAAAGGGAATATAAAGCAGAATGCATCCCCAGCTGAACATTCACTGATGGTATGTTAGCTTCAACGATGTGTTTTTATTAAGTTTCACTCAAGAGAGGAAAGCATTTAATTCAACCCCATTTTGGGATTCTGCTACAAAATGCTGGCCAGCCAGTGTTCTTCTTGTCGTAAACCTAATTTCAGTTCAAGAGATGAAAGCCATCCATCCATCCATCCATCCATCCAAAGTTTATGGCAACAAGTTCATAAAAGATACCCATACCCAGCAAGCCAGCGTCACTTTTCAGCTCAATGTGTTTCCAGGCCAGAAGCAAAATATAATCTCTCTTGTAAGTTCTAGGCCTGCCCTGGGGTCTCCTCTCAGCATGTCGTTCCTGCACAACCTTTGTAGAAGGAAACATCTAAATCCTGAACCTCCTTTCAGCGTGGAGGAGCACGAGTTGAGTTAAAGTCCTTCTCAGATGACTGAGCTCCTCAGCCTATTTGCACCCTGAAAAAAAATCAGTTTAGCTGCTTGTATTTGGGGGTTTAATTGTTTTGGTTCTGGCCCAAATTTCTTCACTATAAAGGTGAAGGCTGGATGGACTGAGTGCTCCGTTTTACAGCTTAGCTCCATCGTCACGACAGCTTGAAGTCCTAATTACAGCTGATAAAGCCCCCATCCATCTGTCTATCATCATTCATGAACAAGATACCAAGCTATTTCTCCACTTAAGATAAAGATTTGCTTCCAACCCAAAGGGAGTATTCTATAATAATGATCTACAGAACCTTAAAATTGTATTTTTGAAGCTCTGGTTCTAGACACCTCAACACATGTGAACTATGATTCAGTATCGGATCAGTATTGCAGATGATTCAAAATGTCCTTTTCAGCATAACATGTATTTAGGAGTAAACTGATAAGTTCTTATCACTCAGCAACCTGCCAGAATTGTTGCATATGCACAGAAATATAAGCATCTAGGCAGCTTGTATATCTAGTGCCCTACAGGGTTATAAATGAGCTGAAAATTTGGTTCAAATGACTGTCAGTGTGTTGGATATACTGTATAGTATTTTGTTTCAGTCATATGGTTTGATGCAAGAATATGTTGTGATTTAGATGTCAGAATGAAGGAGTTTGATTCCTATGTGCTTTGTCAGATCTTCAAATGTACTTGATTGCTGGATGAAGCTTTTCCATGGTAAACAGAGGGACATAATGGTTCAGTACAATTTATTATTATGGTACCGTGAAAAGCAAGACTTAGGATGTAGTTTTTACAAAGTAACAGTCACTTCAGGTCAGAATACACCAAACATCACTTTATTTCTGTGTTGAAGGGATGACACTGGAGGTGAGGGTGAAAGAATGAAAGGTCAAGTTGGAGGCACTTTCTGCAGGTCAGTCAGAAAATGAAGGAGGGACAGGAGAGATGTAGAGGCCAGTGTGGCTTATCATTGCAGTGCAGATGGCCTCTTCAACTTGATGTTTACTTAAAAGTTTTTTTTTTCATTTTCCTTGATCAAATGCTTTGGGAAGCAAGCTTTTGACACATAAGCTTTTCAGAGTGTTGGATTTCTTAAAAGTCCTAGACTTAATGTTTTTACAAACAAACTTTGAAGCTATTTTAGAAACCCCTTTGGTTTGTTTTAGGCTAAAAACATATAAAGTAAATCTAGAAAAACTATTCCAATGTCAATCAGCTCATTTTGTCAGTCATTATTTTTAGGAGAAATTAAGAAGTCCTCTATATTTTTTAACAGATTTTTGGTTTATTTTTGTCACTTGATAGAATGAAAAAGTCAAAAGTAGAAAAAAATTGTTTATGTGCCCATTAGAGAAGGCTGGAAATGTGCAAGCATCATTTAGAAGGACTAATTAGAGAAGACACTGGAGTATTATTTTTAATCACTTTCTGATGGACCTCAAAATTCATTTTTTGCAGACATGAAAATAACACGCGAGGCCAACATACCAGCACTGTGCATGTTGTTAATGAAGTATTTGTGTAATTTAGGTCACAGTGTTGCTTCTGCATGAGATTTGAATAATCCATTGTATGTGTTAATGGAACCAACTGAATTGGCACATCATACTGTAGTTCATTCATAATGTGGCTTTTTTTCCAATGATTTGCTTTTGGTTCAGTGCACTTTGGGCAAAGTGAGTATAGATAGTATTTATTTTAATAACTTATTGTGAGGAGTCACCATTAAGACGCTCTTTACAGAGACCCAGTAAAGCTTTCTCTTTAACATATTTTACCAATATATGAACAAATGAAGAAAAATGCTATTGCCCATGGAGTCTGAGCAGAACATGCAGTTCATGTTGTTTGGCATTGCTTCAACAAGATTTTAGTCAAGAGGACTGCCTCATTTCTTTAATCTTACTTTCTTTGAATCCACTTCAGTGTCTCCAGCCTCTGCATCTCATTCCAAAGCTAATGCCACACAAGGATGTTTATATGTATATGTATATATATATATATATAGATAGACAACATATATTCTCCATATCTAGAGTTTAATATTAGCAATGTTTCCTTTCACCAGTACTTTAATCCAGTTAAGCTTTATGTCGTGAAGATTTGAGGTGCAGCAGCCTGATGAGACCAAGTCCTTTTATTTAACTGACCTTATTCTCATGAACCACATTCCACTTCACACCAGATAGCGCATCATCTGTGAGTTTATAGTAGGCAAGTTGTTATTGTGATTGAAGACATGTCTCCTTGAGTTTAATTCTGTTTAGTGCTTCAGAGAAATCCAACATTCTGTCAGGGTCAGTGTTTTTTTTTTGCCGTTTTCTTCTTGCTAGTTTTTTTTTTCATCTGCAGTTTATCACAATCATGACACAGAAACAGTATCACTATGTCGTTTCATCTAAATGAACGATGTGATGCTAATAAAACTGTAGTTTATGAGCCTACAATCAACTAGAGGCTTCACTGTTAAACAAAATTAAAAGTAAAGATACAGATTTTCGGAAGGGATTAGATTTTGTAAAATCTGGAAGTTCAAGAATCGAAGAAACATTTAATTTCCTTCGACTCCGTGAGACCTGCTTAATGAACTCTTAATACAGAAAGAATGAATGTGGGAGAGAGAGAGAGGAATAAAAATATGAAACCCAATTAAGGCTGGCTAAAGCGCTGCTTTTCACACCTGATGAAATTCTATTTGTTTTCATAAAGACTCTCATGCTGCACTTCCCATTCATTCATTAAATAAAGGAACTTTTTAACCACAGGGGAGGAAAAGTAATCTGTGATGCTAAGACTGTTGCCTGACGAGCTGTGTCTCCTGCACAGAACTGATTTAAAAAGTGAATTACAGCAGCCTTACAGGATGGAAAAACAGTGAAAGTGTATTACTCTGTGTTAGTTTTTGTCAACTTATCAAAGAGGACAGAGGTTGTTAGGAAAAATGACAGCAAAAGTTTTTGTTCTTTTACTGTAGCATCAATAAGAAGTGATGGGGCTAAAACTCTGATTGAGTTGAAGCTGCAGGATAAAAAAAACATTTAAGTTCTGTACATGTGATCCGCTTTATTTTTGCTTCATTAAGATACTTGGCTGCATCTCAATGAATTAGATGGACTTGCGACCTGTCCGGGGTGTACTCGCCCCTCGCACCATTACTTCTGGATATGGGCACCAGTGACCCTGGAGGGAATAAGCAGGTAAAAGTTAATGGATGAATTTCTCTTAAAAAACATTCACACTAATATCAATTTTACAATATACTGTTTTATATATAATTTAATGGTTATTAGTGGCCACAAGTAGCAACAGAATCAGCAAGCTGTAGCACTTCCTCTGTATTCTGGTGCGCTTCCAGCACAAATATTATATTTTAGCCTGAATAGTTGTCTAATGTGAATTTTGACAGTGATTTAAATTGCTATGATAAAATAGCTAATGCATAAACCTATTATTATTTTTTTTACGATTGGTGTTGTTTAAAGGTGCCACAGTATCTCAGACTAACTGTTAGCTTGTCAATCAGATCAGAAATAAACTCTTTTTCCAAACAGATGTCAGTCACAGACCTATCTGCAGCAGGTAAGATGTTAATTGTTCATAACCTTTCCCCAAAGCTTTTCCTAATAACATTTAAAGCGCCCCTCCAGCTCAATTTAAAATTAAACACTTAATATAACTGCAACAAATATCCCTTTTGGTATAAGGTTTAATATAAAAGTCTGTCTCCCAGAGGACCTGTTCAGAGTAGGCAGCTCAAGACATTGTTGTGTACAATTATCATAACAATATAAATTAACATATAAATGAGGACACTATAAAGCCAACCTAACAGTTACAGGCCACTAACTATCTAATTAAACTATCTAATTAAAGCTCATCGTCATGTTTCTGTAACTCTTACTTACAAAAAAAAGAAAAAAAAAAAGAAAACTGTTGCATCACTTTTGTCTGGTATCGCAGCAGTGAGATCCTCTTCATTCAATAAAAGCTCAAGAGTAATTTGGGGTCAAACGGTCATTGCTTCAACAGCAGTCAATAAAATCTATAGGTAATACTAGTGGAAGTAAATAAAGCATCAGATAGGATCTCTGCAGCTGAAAACCTATTGTCACTATAAGAACAGGAAATCAAATTTAAGTTCAATGTTGTTTCACTTGATGAAAGAACATTCTTGAAAATATTGTTTTCTCTAAATCCTGTTTTTAACTCGCTCAGCAGGATGTTAGGGTCTGCTATTTCAATTTTTATTAAAAATAAGATGGAAGGACCTTTTATGCAAAATTATTAATAGGTATTTGGGTGTTTCTAAATCCTATTATTATCCTTTTGATTTCTGTAATTGAAAAATTTAATTATTTTTATGTGTGAAAGCATCGTCTGAAAAACTAATTTGTGCATCCAGTAAGGATTACAGATGATTGCTATATGCTCGACGGAGGTTAAAGCGTTTTATTGGATTTTTTTTTTTTTAACGTCTGCTTTCGGCTCAGTTAGCATTTGGTTTTTGGAGCGTAGTGATGAAAGCTACAGCAGAGGACTGAGTGAAACTTAGTCTTTTTTTGCATTTTGTATCTTGTTCAACAGCATATGAGGAACCTGGTTTAGGTTTTGCCTCAGGCCACAATCTGCCGACTCAGACTTATGCCAAGATATGGGTCACAAATAAGTGTGATACGGTTTAAGTAGAATTCTTTTCCGTGGTACAAGCTTAGTTGAAGGGATTTTCCCACCTCATTAAAGTGCAAGTTCTTCTGTGATTCGGTGTTATTTAGAGAAAGTGCTGTATTGTCCTCGCAATGACTCCACTGAATGTGAAGAATCATCTCCTGCTTTGAAGCACCAAGTGATCTCATTTTCAGACATTAGGCTACATTGAAATTTACTGGGTTTGCTATGCGGTGTTATATGCCTTCTATACATCTCTATTAATATATGATGCTATTACTGGTATTATATCATCAATTTGACTTTGACTTTAATGTGGGAAATTATATGCACAGTATTCTTCATTAACAGCGGGTGGCCGCAGTCATTTGGCTGCCAGGAGAAATAGACATGGACAGTTTGATACTAATGATCCTGGATTTGCATTATGCTGTTCAGTCTACTGTACGTGGGTATTTTCAGCCAAGCGTTCCAGCTGTGCTAATAATTCCACTGAAGCGTTGCTACCAATACATCACTGGCTGCTATGACAACACAAAACTAGCTTTCTTCTGGACTTTTCAATAATTTACAGAAGCTCATAAAATGTTACTTTATTGCTACTTTTATTCTTGTGTTGATGCTAATGTACCATGATGAATTGAGATGAATGAATGAAGAACATCAAACTAGCTTTATGAGCATATTTCCTACTCATCTTATTGGTTAAATTACTGATAAGCCATACTAAAATGTATTTTTTATTCATGCCAAAGCAACGAAGTTTAAGCTTGAGGTTGAATGGAGCAAGAGTGAGAAACTTTTGTATTTTTCCAGAAAGACATATTTGTCATGATCTGTGTCTTTTTGCTTTTACTTTCTAGTGTTTCTCTGTTCCCGTGTTTCTCTACCCGGCTGTTTTGCTTCCACCCTCGCCCTTGCTCACCTGTTTCTCCTTGTGTCTCCTCCAGGTGTTTCTTGTTGTCTCATTAAGTTCTACCTTATTCTGTGTCCTGTCATCAGTTTGTGTCCGATCATTGTTTTGTGCAGTGTTTCCTTAGCCTGTGATCTCTCTGTGTTCTCTCCTGAGAGTTTGTAAGTTCTTGAGCTGCCTTGTCAGCCTTTTTGATTTCATTATTAAAGCCTTTTGTTGCACTTTGGATTTTTGCCTGCACCCTGGGTTTATCCTGTCTACAAACCTCACAATATTGATCTAAAATAATCTTGGGGCACACGCTCTACTGAAACCTAAATGCAAATTGTCACCTGCATTATTCATTTATTTTTAAATTGAAGCTAAAAAAAAATGTTTTTTACTAACTGTATACTTTACAGAGGTTTCGCAAAGTCAGTAGCTGTGTCCATTTTTGATCAGTTATAAAACAAACACATCCAATATTTACTTTCTGGAAGTTTCAATAAAAACGCTTCACTGGTCTATGTGATATTTTAAAAACAGACAGGGCTGACTTAAACAGAGAGTTATCTACTAGGATTTGTTAGCGCCTATATTAGGTCATGGAGGTAACTGCTAGTGATGTTCAATAACCCTAATTTCCTTTCTGTACTGAGTAAAACTCTGCAATACTGATCTGATACCAATACTTTGGGTAAAAACATCTTATGTGTCTGGTAAATCTAAAACAAGTATTGGGTATTTCAAATCGCAGCTTCATAAACAAAATAAGACAGAGTAATTTATTTATTCATTTTAAACTCAAAGTATATTGATGTATAGTGTCCTCATTTACAATATAGTTGAGCCAACAGAAAAAAATACAGAGGACACAATCATAAAGATTTGAAAATAGTATTTTAAACGGTAAAAACAGTTAATTAAGAATTTCTATAAAAATGAAAACTTTCATCTTTAACTACATTACATGAACATATTAACATGAGAACACTAAACATGTAACATCTACAGACTGAGCATGTGCACTATCTAGGCAAACAAAAATATAGTTCCCAACAACCTCGTATGACTTAGACTAGTAGTTCTCAACCCTGGTCCTCATGGCCCTCTATCCAGCATGTTTTAGATGTTTCTTTCCTTTGACACACCGGATTGGTATGACTGAGTGATTAACAGACTTCTTAAGAATCTGAAGACCTGCTGAAGAGCAGGGAAACAACTGAAATGCAGGATAATGGGCCTCGAGGACCATGGTTGGGAACTATTAACTTAGACAAGATTTCAATAGTTTAGTTTCTTTCCACTGAGTTCTTGTTAATGATATACACTACCTGGAATGACTGAAATATCAACATTTCCATAGTTTGATTTTAACATCAATAGAGCATAAAGTTCTGGTCTTCATCTATCAAGATTTCAGTATCAATCCGCACATCACTCTTCTGTATTACACATTGACAGCGTTATGGAAATTTTTGCTGTAGAAATGGTAATACATTGCAGATGTACATCCAGTGATTATTTCTTGCAAGTTTAATCAAAACATATCTGATTATTCGTAAGACATTTCACTAACAGACAGGCATGCAGACAATTTCATTGTCTTCATTGCACTAGGTAATAAAAAGATGTACATCCACACCTAGAATGGCAGCAGAAAGCCATCCACAATGCAGAACACCAGGGAAAAAAAAACACATAAATGACTTGCACACTACAGGACTCCACTCATGGCTCATTTCTTGCAAGCAAGGTGATGTTTTAAGCAATCAGCGCTTCACCAGACAAAGTTGCTTTGTACCATTTCATTTTAAATCACATGGTGGCAATCATGGGACAATATCGTGTGAGAAAAATGTGACAAGAAATCGTTTGTCGACTAGAAAGAATCTGCAAAAGGTAAAATAAAAAAGCTACAAATATCCATTTAACCACAGATGTAGCTATAATACCAATCAAGATAAACTATTTTATATGTAAAAGAAAAACATATACAAACCTCACTAAATTCACCATGACAAGTTCAAGCTTGTTTCATTAAAAACACATTCTAAATGCTAATCAAACATTCAAGATGATGCAGATAAATTTAAACGACTATAATTCAGCCGTTTTAAGACTTTCAATTCATGGGCTGCATCCTCATGAGTGAGTTGCCCACCTGGGCCAGGCAGGCCACATCCTGCCCAGTCCAGGTAGGTCAAATAAAACTGCTGTCAAATGAGATGATCTAGCCTTTGCTTGACATATGTTTGCATGACTAAACGCTACTCAGTTACCAAAATGACTGGTTAATATCACATGCCTTTAGACTTAAAATGTGTTGAGATGTGTATCCACGTTTTTTCACTGGCTGAATAACTTCACAATTAAAATGTTAAATGTAAATAATAAAAATTAAAAGAAAAATAATTTTGGGATTAGCTGCAGTATCAGCACTTGTAGTTGCATTGTATTTAACATCTTATTGCAGCATGAGTTTCATCAGCTAAATTGCTAAACTTACATTTAAAAAAACAATTCTTCAATCTGTGATAAATTTCGTAAATACTTCGACTTGCTAAAAAAAAAAAACAAAAAAAAACACCCCCGCACCTTTGTTGTAGAGTAGCTAACAATGCATGCCTATTACTAATGCTAATCCCAAAATAATCTAACCACTAATGCTAACTTTACAAAGAGCTATAATTCTAAAACAGTCATTTTTAAACATACACAGCTGAAAATGTATGTAGTACAGTAGTATCACAAAACAATCTTTAACAAGATCTAAATGTAAATGCAAAATCCAAGGTTCAAATCCACTTGTCTAATAATTGGGGGTGGAACCTGGGGTGGACAATCAGGTGCTAGAGGTTGCACTTGCCGCTCCAGCCGCCCCTCTGGCTCTGCCCCTGATGAAGTGGTCTTTTAGTAATCTCTTTAAGAATCTGTTTAATCAGAAGTCACTAACAGGATGCTAGTTTTGTTTTAATTGTTGTTATAATTTCAACTCATTGAGGGCCAGACAAAATAGGTGCAAAGACCACTTCTGGCCCTCAGGCCATTTTTTGCCTTTACGTGGGATAGATAATGCTCTTATTATTCTGTAAATTAGATTTATGACATTGTTTCAAACTAAAAAAAATGTCAAAACATTTAAAAACATGCACATGGTTTTGACCCTCCCTCAGAGTTTAGATATTCAAAATAAAAAAAATAAAATAATGGTAAAATAAACAAAAAATAAATAAATGGATATAAACAGGAGGACTAAAACAATATTTCTCTTCTGCACCCACTGACACAGAAAAGTCACACTTGGGTCTTTCCAGCAAACTTGACACAGACCCATATTATGCATCTCCATGTGATTCATGATTTATTACAATCACCTGCTGTATGTCTCTGGATGCAGAATTGCTCGTGCCGGGTCTGGCTGATAAACTGTACAGCATGTGTGTGTGTGTGTGTGTGCCAGTTAAGCATTTGGCCATTTTGTGTTGTGGAGAATAATGGAGATCATTACAGCTTGTAATTATTTTGTATGATTGAAAAACACAAACTGAAAAGATACCAAAAAATAAAAATAAAAAAAGAGAGTGTCCATTTGTGCAGGTGGATTTGTTTTCTATCGCAAACAAGCAATTTGAATTCTAGTAGCTAATTATTACTAATCATCAACTTAATTGCATCAAACTACAATGCTTTTTGTCATTTGCCTGAAACAAACAAAGGCTTTTTTTCTTCAACTTTTTCTCTCTCCCTCTGGCAATCATAGAAATGTATTTTCCCACATGGTTGTAAATGTGACACAAAACAAGACAGGAAACCAGTTGAGCGTACATGTTTCATCCCTCAGAGGCATGAAGAATTGATGACCTGTGGCGATATATTCGGAGTATCATTTCCTGTAGTAATTTACTGTGGGTGGCAAAAAAAAAAAGCCTTACAGGATGATTGTAGGAATCCTTTGTAAATGCTGCTGTGCTAATATGAGTTTTGGTGGATGATTGGACACAAAAACACATTTCTGTATTGTTGTCACACTCTATTTGTTTGCGTTCTGTTATATTACATGTACCATACACATGTGAATGTGTGTAGTGTATGCTGTATTTGTGAGGAAACTGCCCACCCCTCTGTGATCCTATAGCGTCAGAAAAAAAAAAATCAGCTTTTTCTCCCTATATACGCCCTGCTCTGGCTGAGCCATCGGGGTCACTTCCGAGGGTCTGATTCAATTATTCTTCCTTTCAAAACAGGAGGAAAACATTTTCATGGTGAATGGTTTGCCTAAATAGATTACCATCTCAAATAATTCAATTTGCGTTAATTTGATTGATTTCATACCAAGGGGGAAAAGAAATCTTAATTTAAAAGCATTGCATTTCTAATCAAACATTAACTGGGAAGCAGGCCCGGGCGAAAATCTTTTATTACCCATTTCTCCACTAATTTAAATAGAAAATGCTGATGGCTGCCCTATTAAATATCACCATCACAATTCGATGCGTGTGCTCATGATCGAGACTCTTTAACTGTTTGAAATCTGCTGCCCTCCTATTACAATCCCTGCACACTTAATCACAAACACAGAGAAGCTTTTTGGTGGCCATTACAACAGAGGATCCAGATGAAGGAGTTTGGTCATCTGATCCATTCCCATCCATTATTCATCCTTCTCGAGGGGGGAAGGAGAGACAGAAACACTGGGGCTCCTCTTCTCAGGGAGAGACCCACAAAAACCAATCTATTCTTGTGAGCAAAAGAAATGCCATGCAGTAGTTGAGTGAGTCACCAAGACTGGAGAAGAGTGAAGAAGATCGAAAGACAAGGAGGGAAAACAGACGTTGAGGAGAGCGTGAGCACAAGAAGTGAAGTGAACCATCAAGCAGATGCCAAATCGAATTATTACCACTCTGAAAAGGGAAAAGAATAAGAAAGTTCCAGATATGAAATGGAAAAAAGAAATAAAAAAAGAAGTGACATCATGACTTATTGAGCATTTCTCTAGCAGGTGCAGGCTGATGCCCACTGGTGCTGTTGCTGTCAGAAAACACAGCAGCCTGGCCACTGCTGCTGCTGCTGCTGTGAGGAGAAAACACCTTGTGGAGACATTGTGTGAGTGGCAGGCAGAACTGGCAGGCTGCCACAGATAATAACATCTGAAATAAATTTGATGTGTGGAATTCAATCTGTAGCGATAGGGACGGCTGCAGCATTAGAGCGAAGTTCTAAATGCTATCTACTCATCCATGGAATGAGGACTGACACACAGCCTCAGAGAATAGATTGTGCAATTAGCAGCCTTTGTGCTGTTTTGACACAATGAAAGGGGGAAATGAGATTCAACGTTGTCATGCGCGCCTCTCCCTGCAGGCTCTGTGATTCTCAGAAGATAGGTCCTCATGTACTCCAGGTGAGAATAAGTTGAGACATCAGGAGGGCGTAATAAAGTCCAAGGAGAGAATTCAGCCGCTCATTATTCACCCTGAAACATTACAAAGTGTAAATTTCGGAGTGTTTCATTTCTGATGTGACATTCTTCACACTTTGGGCTCTAATTTTAAAGCTGCAATACACCGTTCAAAGAAGAGGGGGCGCTCTTTGAGTAGACATTGGCTCGAAATGATTGGAGTGGTTGAGTTTCACCAAACTTTGTTTATTCCTTTAAATTATTAGAATTGAAAAATCTTTTTAAATTACCAGCAGGTCTGCCCTTTTAACAAATACACATTTAGTTTTTTGGTAAATAAGCATTATTAGGGACTTTTAGCACACTTGTCTGTGGATATTGATTTTAAAATTATCATGTTCAAGTCATAAAAAACAGAAAAACAAACAAACGTATAATTTCCTTTAGATGCAGCATAACTACTGCATAATAAAACATAGATTTATGTAGAGATTCATGTGGTATGAAAACCAAACCGAAGCCAACTGAAATTTCTTTGTGAACCATAAAAGGAAATTACTATAATATTCCCAGAAAGTAGCTGTGGTGAATTTACTCCACAACCCTGCGTGTTTATTAGTTTTTTTATATATACACTCCCCACGAAATCACTTTAATATTCCTTCAATTTCACTGCAGAGAATTACAGTATGTGTCTTAGGGGGGCAATAACAGGAGGCAATAACACAACCTAAACATGTTTAAAACTCCTACGAGGGCGTGCTGGGTTGTATTTTTTGTGCCACTTTTCCTTTTCTTCTTTTTAAGCCTGGATGTCATCGCAACATTAACACAGCCCAGATTGTGACTCCCTGCCTCCCCCCTCCCCTCATGTGTCTTACATTTCCATCCCATGGCCGTCTCTAGGTGATTTAGCGCCGCCAGTCTCGAGCAGGTATCCAACATGGCGATCACGGGGAGCGGATCTCTCGCTATTTCTTTCTGGCTTTTCGTGATTTCAGCGGCGTTTCTTCCAAAAGGTGAGTTGTTACATTTTATTGTGAAGGGGAAAAAAATAGTGTGTCCGTGATGCAGGGTTTCGCATCACATTTCTAAAGCCTCGGTAGCAGCTTCTGTTCTGTGTTAGGAGGGGAAAAGAAGAGGAAGAAGTTGTGGCGCGTTTGTGCGCTTCGATGCGCACAAGATTCTCCTCCAATCTCAGCATCACTTTCAGTTTGGTCTCCAAGAAGACACAGAAACGCTGCTCTTTTTCTCTCTTTTTTCATAAAAGCTGACCTAACGAGACGTGTGTTTTGCTGTAAATGCACGAGATCTGTCATAAAAAGAAAAGTAATCAGGCGGAGATGAAGTGTGACCGGTGATGATCGGGGTGAAGTGATCTGCGCCTAAAACAAGTGAAGCTCAGTGAAACACGGATCTGTTAGAGGGATCAGCAGAAGAACACGGATCAGGAGCGCTTAGTTACACCAGATAAATCCTCTCAGAGATCTCTGAAGTTCAGGTGCGCTTTGGAAGGAGGAAAAAAAAAAGCACGCATTGCAGTTCTGGTCTCGCGCAGTCAGTGTCCTCTCTCTGTGTGGCCGCACAAAACTGCAGCCCGGACGCGCGCGTGAAGGGTTCCAGTCCGCAGTCTTCACTTGTCTTTCCTTCGGCTCTTTGAGGCTAAAAGTGAACATCTGCCGTCATGCTGCTCTGCTCTGGGTGCTTTTTTTTTCTTCCACAAAAGCATGGAGATGAGGGCAGTCCTAACCCCAACCCCCCTATTGATTTTCCCTACATCAAAACTGCGCGTGCCATGAAGCAGCTGTTAAAAATTGTCAACCACTTTACAAGAAAAAATAAAAAAGATGTACCCTGCAGGTTGCTGAAGTGTCAACGCAACAGTTGCTTAGATAGAGGTTTGCACTGAAACACTGCTAACTGGATTATCTGTCACAATTAGAGAGAAAACACACACACACACATTAGTGGCACGTGCAATATCTGCATGACACATCAACAGGTCTGCAGAAAGTCATTATGTGTGCGTGTTTGAATATGAGTGTGTGTGGCCTCCCACCCAGCTTCCAGCATGAGGCTTCTTGTTAAAATAAATTTTAGACAGTGTGTTTTTCTTTGCAGTTCACTGGTTACAAGGCTTTCATTTCACAGTTGCTGAATTTATTATGCTCTGTGCTGAATAGCTGCTGAATGACATTTACAGCATTGTCTAACGTCTCCTTGTCACATTAATTTAATTAACCTTTCAGTCGAATAAAATAATGTGTCGTGAATGCGCAATAACCTCTGGCTTCAAACGCCAAGGGGCTGTGCGGCTTTGGAAAGCAGCCTCCAGGTTTGGGTAAATGCTCAGGTCTGACCCCTTGACCCCAGATTTTAGCTGTGTGTGTGCCCTTTGTTTCTCTCCTAATTACTTATTTTGAATGATATGATTTGAACCTATTGAAAAGTAGGTATACATTAAATATATATATATAAAAGACAGCAATCCCTGAAAGAATGCATATCGCCAGCTGAGTTTTAGACTATAGGATCATAGATCATCATCTGTTGAGAAATGACAAAGCTATACCCATTTTGACCAAACCTCAATTTATTCTCATTGCAGTGTGATCTGTTAGTGCCTTGAATATATTTGACTGTCAGCTACTACCACTACAAATTTTGGCTCACCATCTGTCAAATTCCATGAGAAATTGTCCTTTTTGTGCTGGTTGAGATTGACTGGCTGTGGTATTGGATTGACTCCAAAAGTTAATCACTTGTACATGCTAAGCCAATAATTATGTTCTGGGTTTCACTGAAATCAATCCAGTGGTTCATGAGATATTTTGCTAACAGAAATACAGGGTTTACCATTACCATTTTGGCTCCAACAGTTAAAGGCAACCCACTTGGCAGAAAGGTGTGGGCCAGATCTGGTGTCAAGCTGGCTGACTGCTGGCACGGCTAGTGGTTTGTCAAACGAATGTGGGCCAGGTCTAGCCATGATCGCGTTGTTTTTAAGATGACATGTCCCAACTGGCCCAGTTGTGGTTTGGTTTATGTGGTGGTGGCCCATGCATGGTCCCCTCTCTGGTAAACCACATCTGGGCCACCAAAGGGCCATCATTCTTTGTGGCATCTGAGCAGAGTGTAGGGCATGGGCCAGAATTGGGCCAAAATATTTTTGCTATGTGGGAAGGCTTTAAGCAAAAACACATGCACATTGTGCAGGGATCAAAAGATGTGTTACTCAGCTTCTACCATAAAAAAAAAAAAGTTTATCTCAATATCTGCAAAACTGACTGAGTCGTTTTAGGGATTTCTAATATCAGTTGGCTGTGGCGACTGTCTTGTGTTGATTTGACTCAAGAAGGTAAAAAGTGGTAAATGTACATGCATGGATTACTTTCTGAAAGTTTCACTTACCCAGAATTTTTATTTTATTTTATTAAAAAAAAAGCCTCATAAGATATTTTGCTAACAGTCAGAACAGATTTCAATTGATAACGACAATGTTTTGAACACAGGTCTTACATGATCAGTTGATGCTTGGATCTTAGATTATAGGGGATCAGTCTCAGCTACTACCACACCAAATCTTACTGATTAATTGACTGAGTTAAAGTCATTTTTGTGTTAATATTGCTTAGCTATGGCATCTATGTTGAACCGGGTGGGCTCCAAAAGTTAATCAGTTATAAATGCGCATCTATTAATGTTTTTTTTTTTAAATTTTCATTGAAATCTATTCAGTGATTCAGATTTAAAAAATAATAAATACACAAACATATACAAAAGAGTTAACGCTCTACTTTTGCCTTCTATGTCAGGCAATAATAAATCTGGGAAAAAGAGAGACAAGTGGTCCCAGACATCAGAAGGAAATGCTGTTACTGAAGTGATCAAACTATAAGAGCTGCCTTGGCTGAGCGTCCCGTTATGAAACAATGCGACTCTGCGTTAAAGGGAGGATCTGTTTAGCAGTATTTCTCTCCCCTGTGTCTCCTGGGGCTCTGCTTGTTGTAGCGCATCAGATGGTTAGATTTCAGAGGGTTCAATGATCCCACTTATTGCCAGTTTAAAGCCATTCGTCAGGACTGAGTGATGGTGAAGTGGATCAATACGCGCTGTCATGAAGCCTCGAGGCTCTGCTGAAGGACAGGATCTCAGAGAAACAAAAGGAAACATGCAGCTGTTACAGATCCTTTGGTTGCCAGTTGGCATCTGACCCGTTGAGTGATCGACAGCGTTCTTCTCTGGCTGCCTATGGTGGTGTTTGGCTTTGAAACAGATACTGCTGAAATCTGCTCACAGTTTGCCGCTCTGCCCTCAATTTGTGTTTGTCTATTTGTATTCTGGTGGGTGGTTGTACTTTTTTTTTCCTTCTTCTTCTTTCTCTGTTATTATACAAACGCTGATTTCCCTGTGTTTTCTGATTGTCCTGTAGCAGTGCTGAATGTTGGTGCCAACAACAAGTGCATCTTTACTTTTTCATACATACTGTAATTCAGTTGTGCATCTAAGATATGGACAGTGGGCCAGTAGCAAAAGTTGTATTTAGAAACATAAATATAATCAGTAATACAACACATTATAAATTGAAAAAGTTAATGTTGCAAAAGTTTTAATCATTTAAATGTATTCGGTCGGGATTCCTTGGCATCATGTTGCAGCACTCAGGATAGAATTCTAGCATTACTTTTGTATCTGCAGGGTATTCTAATGAACTCCTAGTGAAGCCCCTCAATGTCAGAAATGAATGTTTTAGGACCACTGCCAAATGTTCTTTGCATATTACATCCCAGTGTTACTCATACTTTTACCTCTTGGTAACAACCTCAAATCCTTTGAAGTGGGGTTCTGAGGAACAGTTATAAGCCGTTTATATCTTACCTGTTTTAGATAAACTTTTGAATGACCTCACTTTTAGGAAATTGAGGTGAATTCTGACTGGATTGATGAGCTAACAATAAAAGCGGATCACTGTCGTCTTGAAACAGCTCCAGTCTCACAGCATTTCATGGAAACATTATTTTATAAATGTTTTACGTCACAGGCAATTTAGCATTACATGGTAATTTTAGAATTTTGTAGGTATTTGCAACTGTAAAAAGGTAATTTTTTAAAACTATTTTTATTTGGGCTGTTGCCAAAATGTTAAATATAATAGTCAAAAAAAATGTACGGTTCTTTGTCCTTGTTAATTAGAGATTCAAATAAATAAGCAGATTAAATTAAGTGTTTGCTACATTTTAAAATAAAGAACCCAAAACACAGGCAATGACACAAAATCTAAACTTTAATCATGCAAAAAGTTACACAGAAAAACAAGGGTCAATTGACTGTGGCGGCCATCTTAAATTAGATTACGAACTTGTCCTGATACAGGGTTTGTTAAAATTAAAAATAAAATTACCAACATGAAAAGTCTAACGACTGATTTATTTACTTGAGTCAAATCTGTCATTTTCCCACA
Organism: Cynodonichthys magdalenae; assembly: GCA_031762555.1. Taxonomy (NCBI): domain Eukaryota; kingdom Metazoa; phylum Chordata; class Actinopteri; order Cyprinodontiformes; family Rivulidae; genus Cynodonichthys; species Cynodonichthys magdalenae. The sequence continues at coordinate 17,595,572 of JARVJO010000330.1, read as the reverse complement.
TGTTTTAGACAATAAGTGTGCACATTGGTAGTCTTTAAAGGATTTTAGACAGATATATTTTGATATGGTAACCAGTACAGTATAATAAGTAAATAAAATAAGAAAAAAAAGAATTAAAAGAATAAAATGTGATACTTAAACTACGGCAATGGACACAAAAATGTAAAAAAAAAAACACATTTTATTGGGCTGCATATAATTTATTTGCATATTTTTTGCATTTAATGCTGCAGTTGATTGAGGTAAAGCTGCATAAAATATATGATTAACATCAGAAAAGAAAAGTTAACCCATTACTAGTTTTTAAAGCTTAAAAAAGAGAAGATTAAGGAACTTTTGAATATGAGTTTACCAATCACTGGTTTAGTTTGATTAACAGCGGTGGTAAAAAAAAAACATTAATACCAGTTTCAAACTGTTTAGTTTTTCAGCAAAAACATTGTTAGTCATTGTTTTTACATAAACAAAAGCCAAAACTACAAAACAAACAGAAAATATATATATTTTTAGGACCTTAACCAATAGTTGCTGCTTTGACAATAAGAACTCAACTATCAACTATTTAAGTAACTGTCTCAGCACATTAGTGCTTTTTGTACACTGGGTCTTTCCTCCACTCTCTTGATAAAAAAAAGCACTTAAAGTGCTGTACAGGATAGATTTAATACTGCACTTAATGGCCCATTGATATGTGAAGTATTTCATTCCCTGCACTGTGGAGATCACCACTGTACATCATTTGTAACAATAATATACTCTTCTATTTAAAGAAATTGAATTTATTGCTCATTAAATTTACATTAAACTGAGCTTAATAAGCCTCTCTCTAATTGTTGGATAATGCATGGCACTATTTTACGCAGTACCAGCTAATGTTGCTGCTGAAACTGATTGGCTGCAGCAGTACTGGCGGCTCAAGCATGTAAAGAATTGTTCCGCTTCTTGTAGAGGTCAAAAAGAAACGCATATGGGTTGTATTATAGAGATGCACATTTAAAAGAAAAATTTTTCTTGAAGTAGAAATACAAATACTCACATTTAAGCACTTGCAAATACTAAGTCCTGATATGAGTACATGCCATTACAAGATGCTTTGAAAATGTGTGTGAAAGTCAGAGGAGCTTACTGTTTGTGCTAACTTCTGAGTTTGAGCTGGTATTGGTACCGGTGCTTCTGTAGTTTTGTATCCTGTTGTTTCATTCAGAACACCACACCTCCAAGCTGTGTTTTTACATTTTTTGTATCAGCTTCAGCTTGTCCTTACATCTATAAATCCAACCCTCTCTGCCATGTGTGTGCGAGGCAGTTTCTGGAAGCGTGTTCACTATCAAACTTCTCGCTCTCCTTGTGTAAGTTCATAAAATAAATCTTAAGTGTGGAGGGTCCTTGCGCTTCAAGTAAATGGGCAGATTTTCCTTTAGTATTTGGCTTTTCAAGTCAGATGTTTTTGGGAGTCAAGCAGCATAATCAAAGCGATGGTTGTGAAGTTTCATGTTATAAAAAAGAAAATCTCTCTATCCTTGACTTCATATTGTTTTCAATTTCTGAAAGATTTCAGTCTTTGCTCTAAAACATTACCTTGGGTGTTGGGCACACAGGGTTTTCTCTACATACTTTGTAGTGGGACCTCTGAGTCAATAATGTATCTGGATGTTTTGTCAAGGTCACAGAGTGCACCTGTAGACATGCTATTACTGCGAGTCTTGTATTTAAAACAAAAAAACAAAAGTCAGGGAAGTTTCCATTTGTACTGCAGTGCCACACAGAATGACAAACTGAGGATGATCAAAAATCTGTCTATCAGTGTAGAAATGTAGTAAACAGTCAATTAGGAGAGAGAGACAGATGACAGGTTCTTTCATGGCTGTGGGGACAGAAGCTTCCATTCACAGTGCCGTGGTAATGAGGAGGAGAGCTGATGTCTCTGCTTATGAATATGACATTGTTCTCTCTGTTCCCTGGATCTGAGTGACCTTACTCTATTGGCTGCAATGTTTAGACACTGACAATCAGGCCTGCATGAATAAAAAAAAAAAAAAAAGAAAATGCAATGATTTTGTTTTGAAAGGGGCAGAGAGTGCACATTAGTATGGGTGATGGAGCAATTACAAGCCATCATTAAGGCTCCCAGCTCTGCACTTTCTAAATGAAAAACTCAAAATGGGCAGATAGCACCATACAAATAATATTCATAAAGTTACTCCTAAAAAGTGGCCAGAAATGATCCCATCCATCCCGGCTGATGCTCTTTCCCTGCACTGTTTTTTTGTCATATTGTGGCTCCTTGTTGTCACCCACCTCAGCCTCCCCTTAATTTTACCACAATTCCCAGCCACGCCTACTGTAATGTTGGCAAGCTCAGTAAAATTATAAAACAATAAAACAATGCACAATAATTAGGTTAAAATGTTGGCCTACCTAGGACTAGCTATTAGCCAGTCAGCATTAAACAATTTGAATCCCTGTAACATAATAAGTAATATATTTAAATTTAAAATGGCAACACAAACATTTTTTGTCATTTATGCTGTGTTGGTGGTAGAAGGACATGTAGATATACAGGAAATCAGGCTATAGTAAATCCAAAGTCTTTATTAACAGAAATCAGGGAGTTTTTGGTTCCAAAGGTAAAAAAGAGAGCAACCTAACTACATCCAGGAAGAAAATCAACATGAAACTGAAGAAAACAATTAAGTAAGGATCTGAAAAACTAGAATATAAACCCGAGACAGAGGAGCAAATGACTAAATAAGGAACAGCTTCAGGTGTCAACATGGAAGTAAAACTGCAAAATCTAAAAATGAGAAGCTGTTTTTCCAAAAATAATGCAAGAAATGAACTAATAGAAAACAAGTTCTAAAACAAAAGTGTACCCAACTTATAAAAAAAGGGACAGAACTTGACAGCAAAACTCATTAATATAGAAGCTGTAAAAAAAACAACTTCAGGATTATATAATAAAACAACATATGGTGTACATTAAACAGTGGTGATAAGACTGTATACAAAACTCTTTCTTTAAAGAAAATCACTGCTTGTTCCTCATTATCATTTCGGAGCATCACTGTCAATGCAAACAGTTCAATACTGCATGTGTAAATGCGACTTAAACACCTACAATACAAAGAAAAAACAGACATAAACAAGAACCTGTGATGCCTCTTCCTTTTTAAGTTTTTTTTTTAGACATGGGGTCTTTTTAAGTTCTTACCAGATATATACATTTCTTATCTTCCCAGCAGTAAACAGTGTTCAAACCTTTCTGAGTTAGAAAACGGCAGGATTTACAATCTGCTGCTCAGAACAGAACCACCGTCTAAAACATATCGAAACTCAACATTTTATGGCTGTTTCAGAAAAAACGTAGTGTGAAGGATTTTTACAGTGTGTCACTTTTACATAAAAGTACCAACACTTCTAAAAAACACTGTTGGTTTAGGACTGTTTAGTAAAGCACTGTGGGTAAAAAGGTCAAGATAAAGCAAATAATTTATCACATATGGGGGCGTGGCCACATGGGTGGCACTGCCTACCCTTGAAATCTGATTGGCCACTCCCACCAGAGCTGTTAATTACTTTAGAGTTTCAAATAGGAAGCTTCAGACTGCACACTCATTACCAGTTGGTTTGTGCCACAACTAAAATAATACATGGCCAATAGCAATTTTACAGTGGCATCCTTCTACATTTTGTGCCTGTACCCCCTCAAGAAAACAATTTTAGACACGCCCCTGGTCAGATAGTGTATGTAGTTGTGGGAGGTTATGTTCTAGGCATTAATTCGATAAAATATGAAAATAAATAAATTTAGGTTGATTTGTTGATCTTATCAGTTGCTGCTCACGTGCAGCAATCACTAAGCAACATTATCGTACACTACGTCTGCAGTTCTGTTCTGATGAGTCCAAGTCCAATATTTACTCCCTTTTAGCTTTGTTTTAGCTCTTCACTGAGTTTCCAAGTCTCAGGAGAAATAAACCCTGCTAAATGCTTCAGTGTGTAGAACAAATCTCCTCTCACTGTGACTGTTTGGTATTGGTCAGGTAGTGTGCTTTGGGTTTATCAGAGCTTGTTTGCTGCTGAAGGTAAAAGAAAAAGAAAGTGATAGGACCACCAGTGAACTACAACAGTCTAGTTTCAGGTTGAACCAACTGAAATTTACTTCAGTAGAAATTTCCTCTGATTTTTAAAAGCAAAGCATATTAAACTTTAGAGTAACTTCACTATTTTACTGGTCGCTAAACAAGTGGGACTCTGCATCTCAGTAATCATCAGTAATGCTACTTCACTAAAATAACTAAGTGTGGTGTTTGCTTATAAATGATTCATTGAAGAAATTATAGTTCTTTGACTAAATTAGAACTTGCAACAGAAATTTCATCAGGAATTAGAGATGTGTTCCCATTATCCAAATTTATGCTGATGTTCTCAAAAGGCCACATATGAGACATGTTAACTCAACCATGTGTCATCTTGATGTCTTACATTTGATTTAGAAAATATCAGCTTGTGTGGTTCATGAGAGCATTAAATCGACAAAACTGTACCCAAATAAGAGTTTTATAAAGTAATGGCTGAAATAATTTTGAGGTGGGGTTCTGTGAAACTATAATTACAGTAATGTGTTTTGTGTCTTTATTATATCTTTAAATGCCTTCAGTTTGAAAAAAAGGTCTATGTATGAACTGATGTGCTAACAGCTGGCCTAAGCTAAGTTAAAGACCAAAACCAATGTCTACCATTTAAAAAAAAACTATTCCAATCTCAAAAAAATAAAAAATAAATAAAACACTTTTGCCACATAGTACTTGCCACATTGACAGCAGCAGCTAGTTGCAGCACTTCAAGCACTTTTGGCATTAATTTCAAGAGACTAAAAATAACATGCAAAATAAAACTGAGCATGATGTAAAAGTTGATAATCATATTCCAACAAACCAGCATGAATGTTTTGAGATTGGAGTTATAAAAACAGTTATTCTATTTGGTCCACTCCACTTGAACTAGCTGTTAATTCATCAGTCTGGTCAGAATTACACTGCATTTTCCAGCTACAACATATTTGTCAGATATTGTTCATGATCTCAACTTTCTACAGAGCACCACATCAAAAGATTTGGCTGTCCCTTTAATCTACTTTTTACTTTTAAATAAAGACATTTTAAGCAATTTAAATATATTTTTGGAACAAAATCCTTCTAATTTGGTCAATAATTGCTAAATAGAAGTCCAACACAGAAGAACCCTCCACAGAGGATGACAGTCAGACCAGAGTTCACAGCATTAAGGCTAAATAAAAGGTGATCAATAAGGAGAAGAAAGGGCTCTCTCGGATAAAAGACCCAGTCTCTAGTTATTGAACTCTCACTAATCCACTGCTTGAATTGGAACAAAAAAAGGTCCCGGTTCACTGATCGGCAGCTGCAGTGTTTTGATTCTAAAAAAGAAGGTGTTTTTTTTTTGTGGTCTGCCAGGAGAAGAAAATAACCACAAATAGGCTTATCAATACATTACTCTCTCATGCTTCATTTGGATCAGTGTTATCTAATACGTCCACTCAGGCTTGATCACAGCTTATTCACTTCTACCTCAATCTAAACAAGAGGTTTTCCTTTGAGCAGTAAAGCTTTGTTTTCTTTTAGGCAACAGGAGAAAAGCAGCAGCTTTCTGCCTCCTTGTTGGGCTTGTACAGGCAGATCAGAGCCTGATAAGATGAACGCTCTGAATATGCACACAATTGGAGTAATGCAATGCTACTGTAGCAAAGCGAAGTGCAAATATTCCTCACCAGTAAGCATCTACAGAATGCAAACACTGCACTAATCAATAAATCTTACACTGCTAAAGAAAGCATTTTGCTGCAGCTGCCAAACTTTAGCCTGGGATATGGGTGAAAATGTGAAAAACCTTGTTTCTGTACAGTGAGATATCAGGACAGCCTGTTCTTGCTTTACACCATTCTCAGGAATCAGTCACTCGCTTTCCCGCTGGAGTGCTGTTTTCAAATGCATTAATGCAGGCTGAATGAAATATTATTCCCTTACACAGCAGGATATTGCCAGACTTGGGGACAACATTAAAATAGCTCGGTCCTTCCAAGTTACTGTGTTGCTTTGCAGCAGAGACCCCCCAATGCCCCCTAATGTTTCTGTGATTTTATTTAACAGCACACTCGGGGATGCCAGCTGGAAAGAAGCAAAATGTCTCCCAGAAACAACAAGAAGTACAGTAAAGGATGGAAAAACAGAAAGCCTATAGTTTAAACAACCAACAAAAAATCCCCTATATGTGGTTTACCTCTTTTAAACTTTTATTTATGCAACCAAATAGTGTGGTTGTAAAAAAAAAATACTCATTCATGAATTCACAGATCAACAAAGTCTGTGGAGACATACATTTCTTTACCTGCTCAAGCCTGCAAGTAGTTTTGTGGTTGCTGCTAATAATTTCACACTGATCAGCATAAACAACAAGCACAGGACCGTCTCATACTTTTTTACTGGAAAAGCCACATCTCTGCTTCGATTTGGATTGTGTTAGCATTTAAAATAATCTGACATTTCGAAGAAGTGGAGAACCAACATCAATACAAAAGAGAACACTTAGAATAAAACAATAAATTGAATTATTTATAGTAGCTGGTAATAAAACAAGTCACTACAAACATTTAAAATGTTGCTAAATCGTTGCTAAATTTAAAAAGTGAACATGGTGTCAATAAAATGTGAAACAAGTGCAGAGGAAGCAATATTTATTAAAAGCAATATTTTTTCCTGCCATACCATAGTTACCATAGTAAAATTTGCCTCCAATCAAAAAAGAATTTCAACTTTTTTTTATGTATTGTCCAGGCACATAGTTCAGTTCTATACCAATTGAGTAACAATAGCTATGCCTACATGCACAAAATTCTTTGATCAAATTGAAATGTATTCCGATTAAATAATCCGAATGCATTGTTTACATGGACACAATCCGATCATGAGGAGTGTTTACATGAATCGGACTTTTATTCAGAATAAAAGCACCGACATGAGCAGAGTTGTAACTTTCCCTAAAAAACACAGAACAAGAAGTTCTACTTCCGTGATGAACATAAACGAACGTCTTCTGAGTGCCCAGAATGGACCTGAGATGGGTTTTAATAACGGTGGAGACATTACTGCACTCCCTGGTTGAGCTGCAGGTGACGCGAAGCAATGCATGTTGTTTATCTTCCTTCTTTATTGGATGAGGAAACGAGAGGAAAAGTTCTGTACTGCTGGAAACTACAGCGCTGCTGCTCCTCCCTCCACAAAAGTGCAGAAACCGATGGATGAAAGTTAGAAGACATATGCAGTCAGGTCAGTTTTCCACAATCAGAATAAGATTATCGGATTAAGTGTTTATATGCATTTTACATTATAATTCGGCATAAACCACCCCTCTCATTCCGATTACAAATTAATTCAGATCGAGCTGAATCGGATCAGAATTATTCGAATGAAGTGTTTACATGATGCATTTTTATTCCGAATGGCCGTTTAATCCGATTACTTATGTCCATAAAAACGTAGCTTATGTTATGTACTTAAAAAGACCCCATGTATACAAAAAAAAAACTTAAAAAGGAAGCGGCATCACAGGGTATTGTTTACATCTCTTTTTTTCTTTGTATTGTAGGTGTTTAAAAGGAAAAAATAAGTAAGTCCTCTGGACAGGTTCTTCAATGAAACGTTTCGTCTCTCCTCCAAGAGACTTCTTCAGTCTGAGGAGTTTCAGGTGAACTCAGCCTTATAAGCACTGCCTCCACATGATGGACAAACAGGTTGGTCACATGCAAAAGAGGACCATCAGCCTAACGATCGTCTGGGATTTCTCCCATAGACAAGGATTTCTTCAGTAGAATTTTTACCTGGACCAGTCAGCAAAGAGAAGAAGAAGTTTTGAACGACAACGTCAATTTTCTGTGCAGCGTTTGTTTGTAGTTTAGTGGCAGTGGAGGAAATAAATGAAGCCAGTTCGTGTTGATAAGGCTTCCAAATTGAATTAAATTTGTCTCTCAAAGTCTGCAGCATCATTTACAACCGTCTCGTTCAGCTACGTATTTCTCTCCTCTCAGTAGGGTTGTTTACAGTGCACGGAGTTTCCGGTTAGCTTCTTAGCTTAGCCTCCTTCAAAGAGGAGCTGGTGCAGGTACACACATATGTGGTGGCCAACCAATCCAGTCATTTTAAACTTCAACAGAGGCCATGCCTCCAGCAAGCAATCGCTTTTCAATAGTCGAGAGTCCAGACCCGCTGTCCGAAGCAAAGTGAAGGACAAGGGGCTGGCTTTTACCAGGCTAGCATTATACCATAATATACAGCTTTAAAAAGTTGATTTTGCACAATACCTTCCCTTTAAAGACGAAACTGCCATGATCTGTGTCTGTGTTTATGATTTATTCTAGTTTTCTCTCTTGTCTCTCTGTTTCTTCCTCCTGCCTGTCTTTACTCCAGCCCCGCCCACTCACACCTGATCCTCATGTTTCTTC
>JARVJO010000330.1:17574158-17586957 GCA_031762555.1 Cynodonichthys magdalenae | reverse complement strand
TTTCAAGCCTTGTGAGATTTTGAGCTGCCTTGTCAGCCTTTTGTTTTCATTAAATACTTTGTTTTTTTGCAACTTTTACCTGCCTGCGCCCTGGGTTTATTCCTGCCTACCATCATAACAGAAACAATACAAAAAACAAATTTTTTTCTCACTGAAACTTAAGCATTTGGAAACTCCTGAAAATGCTCCAACTATATATTTTGTGTTTAGGGAAACACAATGTTATCAAAATTTTCATCAGGTAAAATATTTTGTGAGATTTCATATTTTTCAGCAGAACTGATGCAGAAACAAAGACAGTTGTCTGATCTGAACACCAAGGCTGACACATCAGATTTCAGATTATAGAGAAAACATGTAAGTGTTTTATTAGGACTTTATTGCCTCAGCATAATGAAATGCAGAGTGATTCATGTCTGCATATACACCTGAAAACCTCTTAGCCTTACTGATGTGGACATTCGTAATAATTAAATACTTTCACTCTTCCTTTTGGGAACGTTTCACAAAATTCTGTCCCTGTTTTGTCACTAAGTTGGCAACAATGTCACAGCAGGGAAAAAGCCAGCAACAGATTAATTAGTTGTACGAGTGCTTTTGATAAAAACAATTCAGCGGTAGTGGCAAAATAAATGTAACAAATTGTGTTTAAAACATTTCAGAACACTTTAAAACGTTCTCGGTTTTACTCTAAATGAGAAAATCTGGCATACCTTTAGCATTCAATCTGCAGAGCAGCTGTGCAAGCAGCCCTTGCACAGAGGTCTCCCATTGATGTGACTGTGTTTGTATCAGAGACAAACACAGGCAGAAAAATGCTCTCATATGAATCAAGATTTTGCATCTTGAACAGTAAAATACACTAAATAGTGAATGGAATACAAAGTGCTGCTGTGAGCTGAGTGTTTGTGTGTGGGAGACACTCAGTTTAAATTCTCTGTCTGCGCTTAATGTTTAGGTGTAGCGACTATTGAGACCTAAATCAGAACCACTACAACAGTAGTCATTAAAAAATATATTAAAAAATATTGCAATATTTTTTAATTTATGAATGCTTTATCTATTTATCTTGCAACAAATTGCATAAAAACATTGTATTTTTTGCATTTCCGTCATCCAGGAATACGTAACTGAATTTGGTTATTTTGGTTCAAGATGGAGGTTGAAAACTGAATAAAACAGCAAAACGTAAATCAAATATTTGAACCACTTTCATAAGTTTTCCAAACAAGAGTGTTCATTTTATATTAAAATTGAATTTGAGTCTTTTTTTTTTCTTTATTTGTCAAAACATCGTAATGTTTTAAACTATGTCCTCCAAAAGGTAGAGGATTTGAAAGAAGTCACTTTTGAAGAAAAGCCATTCCCAGTCCTTGAGCTGACAATGGTTGCAGTTTTGATGCAACTTGAGAATTAAGAATTCAAACACTAGCAAACAAGTTTATTTTCTAAAATGTTAAAATGCTCTGGTAAAAAAACACAGAGGGTTATGCAGAATAGTTATCATATAATGTTCCATTTGTTAGTGACGACACTTTGAACTGCCGCTGTTTAAAAAAAGTTTATTTTGGATCAGATGATAAACTATACTTAAAGCTTGTATTTTAAATGACTCCAATGTCAAAAACTTTTTAGGATCTCATGTGTCTACCTTTACATCAATGCCAGTTTCCCATTACATGGTTATTAACAGGCAATATGGGTATTTGCATGTGCAAATAGTGACAACAGCTGAGAGCTCAGCAGTGCAGCCAGAGGCACTTGTTCCAAGGATGTCATTTTATTTCTACTGGAATGGTTTTGAAAGGCAATTTTGACAATGGTGTAATACATATAAAACCATATTCAGACGAATGGCTGTAAAATTTTTGAGACTGGAGTAGTTTTAGGATGACAGCGATCCACGTTGGTCATGGTTCCACTCGGGTTAGCCCATAGCGTGTCATTCTGGTCAGAATTAAATTCTTTTAAATTGAGGGCATTCAAAGAACTATCTACAGCAGGTAAAATATTACTGTAATGAATGTTCTTAACCTTTCCACAGAACCCTTTGATCAGAACCATCCCTTCAAAGTAAGTGAATGCTACAGAAGTGCATCAAATTCTTTATATTGACATGGATGTGGTTTTGCTGGCAGACTGTTCTGGTAACTTTCTAGTTCATAATCGAATTTTTGCATTCTTTTGTGTTTTTTTTATGTGTGTATTTATGTTGACATTTGCCATTTTGAATAAAAAAATTTCATTTCACACTAAAGCTATGTTCACTGTGTAGGCAAAAGTGACCCGAATCAGTCATAGCAGATAGGTGGCTCTGATTTCACAACAACTTCAGAATCGATTCACACATGCAAATAATAGATAGAGGTACCATTTAAATTCTAATAGGAATGCTGATGCAAAAAATCAAATGTGCACAATAAAATTGTAATTGAGCATTAAGACTTGCAGTGTGAATGTAGTACAAGAATGTCACGGGTCATAGGTCAAAGAGTCAGTACATCATCTGAAGGTGACTCATCCAAGATGTTGACGCTGTTTACTCAAAAGGAAGCTGCCGTGTGACAGGTTGGTGCTGCCTGCCTGCCTGCCTGCCAGCCTCGAGGGGCGTCGTGTTCTTGAATTATCAGTGTAACGATAGACCCATCTTAATTACTCTCACATGCAGCACCATAATCTGTCATTGTCAGCCTGATCAAGACTCTGCAAACCAAAGCAGTAAGACTCATTCACCCAAACCAAAGGCCTATTGATTACTTTTCATACTTGAGTCATTGCACTGCAGAGAGACATGAGAGGCAATAGAGCTAATGGAAGGGGGGAGACTCAAAGTCACGTTGTTTACATCTAAGATGACAGGTAAATGCATTTGAGAGGAAATATGAGCTTGATGCATTGGCTCCCAATCAGCTGTCTGTCTGTCTAATGCTAACAAGCTGCTAAACTGTTAGCTGCTCTGAAGGTTGAATGCTAAAAATATGTCAATTTCTCCTAATTTAGAATCAAAAAGAGAATGTTTTAAAGTGTTTGGAAATGTTTTAAACACTATATACTGTATATACTGTATATATATTTTTTTCCCACTAACCCTGAACAGTTTTCATAAAAACACATAAAATTAATAAAAACTAATAATTTCTGAGTGTGAAGAATCTTGTTTTCGGACTTTTTTCTTTAAGTTGCAAATTATTGGTAAAATGCACAGTTTTAAATTAAAAACATTCCATTGACTGGACATTTGTTTTTAGTAATACTTAAACTAATATTTTTATGACAACTATATTTATACAATGAACAAATATTTTGTGCCTTTTTTGTGTCCTGTTTAGTTGAGGACGAATGCAGTAAAGTGCATACTGTACATAAAATTACATGTATTATGTTAATATTGTTTTACTTTATTGTTGCAATTGGATCATCTCCTAATATACTCATCATTTAAAGCACTGAAAGAGATACTGTGATAATGTGTTATGAGGATGACTTTCAGCAACTACCACACCAAACTGTAGCTCAATATCTGTAAAACTGAGTTGAAGCCATTCTTTGTGTTGTTTAATGTTGTTTAGCTGTTGCGGCCATTTTTCATTGGATTTACCCCACTGAGTATTTTTTGAAAACGTCATTAAAATCTATCATGTGATTCATAACATATTTTGCTAACAGACAAACTAAGACACAGATAGGCAATTAAGCAATTTCTATATTTGTATTTCTGTAGTTACAGTTTAGTTTATGTTAGAATCATTAATTATACAGTGAAGAACAAACAAATAAAACTGACCAAACAGTTGAAACTGACTTCTTAAACCCTTTAGAGAATTTAACTGCAGTTTCTGTCTCTTTGTATGATAACTCTGCATTAAACTTGTGTTTTCTTTCTCTTATGTGCTCATCTACATTTGTTTCTCTCGTCTCTGTTTTTCCCCAGTGGGGGTCTAAAAGAGGTGTTGAGTCTTCCTTAATGAGCAGTGGGCCCTAATGAAGTCAACAATTCGCGTTTATCCTTTATCATTATTGTTTGTTTTGTTTTGTCTCTTCTTTAAAGCTTTTATAGCCTTCCTATTAAAAGTCTTCGGCTGCTTACTGGATATCGTTGGGTGGGGGGAAAAATAGGTGTCGCTGTAAGTGCTCGCTTGTAGATGGATCCAAGCAGTAAAGATCCATTAATGTTTTTTCATTTGTCAGCACGAGTCGAGTCGATTCATCAAGAGTTTCACTCGAGTTGATTCTTTCATCTCATCTTTGTTCTTTGTTCCAACATTACTTTAATTCTGCCTAAAGCAGAAGGAGGACATAGCGGAATACAGTATTTAAATACACATAATTTTAATTATTTGAAAACAGTTTCGTGGATTTTTTTCTAAAGTTTTTTTTTTAGCTTGTTCATAGTATTCAACACGTAATCTTTCAACAACTACCATGCAGAGATGGAAATACCTTTCTGCTAGTGGCCTTGAAATACTAATAAATGAATTTACTCTCAACCTGCGGGAGTTTTTTTTTTCTTTTAAATAGATTTTCATGATTTTCTTTTTTTTTTACTAGAGCATTAGTTATCAACACTTACTATGAAGTAATATTTATTGCTGTAATTATTGTTATGTTTGATTTCTGGTTTTAATTCTATGTATTTGAGTTGCACAACTAAAAGAGAAGCTAGTTGCACTTTCATGACAACTATAATGGATATCATAAATAAGAAGCCATAATAAAGTTTCTCATCGCTGCTGTGAACAGCAACATGTTTTATCTGATGTATAACTCTTTGGTTTTGGAACAAGTACATTTTCTCTTAGAGGTACATTTAATTATTTTGGTTCTTTTCTCCAATCAGGCCCTATTGAATTTTGACAGCCAGTAAATATAAGCAATACATTCTGTCAATGCGTTTATTGTCGTGATCTGAGGCAGAAAACAGGCTAATATTTTGTGTAAAGCTGCTGGTAAAATAGGATCAACCCTTGATTTATTTATTTTGTGTGTGTGAAGATGCTAAAGCCTGATATTGTTGCAGTTTTAAGACTTTAGGGTTTTCCAGTTTTTATGTGAACAACGTGACTCCGCGCTGAACCTTGTTGAGCTTGAACTGAAGTTTGTTTTGCTCCTCAAATTGTGCGTGAACCGTATATGGACCCCCCCCCCCTCCGCTTTGGTCCTCTTTTTTTTGTCAGAGCTGTCAGTCTGTTAACTGGAGGAGGAGAAACTGTGTGGACCGTTTGGCACTGCTGTTTCCTCTCTATGAAATGTTTGATGGGAGCAAATGACACAAAACTTTACGGTCTTTTTTTTTTTCTTTTCTTGAGGCGCTGCAGCTCATAAACAGTATGATTATTATTTAGTTGTCATCACCAGGATCGTAGCTGATATTTTCAGTTTATGCAGCAATAAGCACAGTTTGATACCAAATTTGGCAGCAGTGGCTCAGATGCTCGTACATTCAACCGAATCTAATTGAATAATTCTTAATAAAATGGTTTAGGTGGAAAATGAAAAGTCACACTGGAAAAACAAAACAAAAAAAAAATTCTATCTTTATTAGAATGTGTTGGGAGCAATATCAGTGATAAAAGAGGGACTGTGTGTGTGTCCATGTGTGTGTGCACTGCCTAGCTCCCAGATAAAAGCATTGCCATTTCATATTTCTAGGAGCCAAGGATACACGGCATTCATTTCTAAGCTGTGGATTTGTCTAACGTGAACATGTCTCAGCCAGTCAGTGAACAGCTCTCAGTGCCTCTCCCTTTTTGTCACACAGTAACACTCTTCGAGGAATGTGCAGAGATTTGAAAAGCTGTATTCTGTGATTTTTCCCTATCCCAAAACAAACAGTTTCACTGCTGAAACCAAACCAGAAGGTGAGAAAAAAAAGTTAAGACATTTACTTACAATAGACCAGAGTTTGTGTAACTAAACAGTGGAGGGTGTGAAGACATCAGTCTCCTGAAGTGAACGTGTTCGCTTCCTGTCTTTTGTTCTTGCAAGTTTCTGGAGTTGGTGTTGAGGTTAAAAAAATAATAATAATGAAAGAAAATTTTAAGTTCATTTTGGTTTCTGGAATCATAAAAAAGGAAACTTTCATTTCTGCCCACTGGGTGAATGTTTTTGCTTTTGTTTTGTCACAGTAATTCATTCAATCTTTGTAAAATCAGGCAGTAGTGTCACCTGAGACCTAAGGAAATGCAATAACAAATCTGAATCCACTTGGATCAGTGGTTCTCATATTGTGACAAAAAAAACAAGATGTTTTCTGTTTCACAATGAGATTTCCTCCAACTGGGGTGGGTTTAGGCAACATCGGGAAATTGCACCAATGCCACCCACCATCTCAAGTCAATTTGGATCCTAATAGTGGAGAAAAGGCATTATGACATGGCTATTCAACTAAATTGCTAAGTGGGCCACAGTTACTCAAACCCAACAGCTCTGGGGCCAGGGTGGGGTAGGGTGGGGTGGGGGGTTCATAATGGTATGGGAAACACTGTGTTATGTAAAAGAACAAGTACTTCTATATTGCATCAAATCATTAATTTCAAATAGTTTAAAATCTATTTTCATATTAAGTTAAGTAAAGAAAACAATAAAACACATCTTTTTTGGGAGGCTGGGCCAAACGGAAATCACCCACTGGCTGGACGTGGCCCGTGGGCCACCAGTTGAATAACCCTGCATTATGGAGAACAATTGTTATTTACGTGTCATGAATGGCTCTTTGAACAACCTCAATTGGAAGAAATAGTTTAATTCTGACCAAACAGATGAGCATACAGCTAGTCTGAACATTACCAAGACCAAAATGGAGAAATCTCATCTTAAAACAACTCCAACCTTAAAAAAATCATCAACGTTTAGCAGAAGATGCTTTTATAAGCCTTTCCATCACTTTGAATTATATGATTGTTTACATAGAATTTTGTGTTGTTTATTTTAATGTGTGAATTTTTACAGCAGCCAGTTGTAGCACTTCCACTTCCAGTAAACTGCTTTACAGTTTAGTCAAACAAAATGTTAAAATATAAGTGAAAACAATTGGATAACAGACATTAACCTTTTCAACAATGCTGCTTTTCTCTTACATTAATGCTAGCGACTGGCTCCTGGACATCTCAGGCTCCATTAACTCCAGTTTATTAAAGAACACATTACTTTCATGGAGTATTTGGTTGGTAACTTTGGTTTGTGAGTCATTTTGGTGTCATTAACTAAACCTTGTCTGTTTTACATCACTGTCATTCTGAAAATAACAATTTCATTATCAAGGCAGATTAAGCAATATACAGTCTATTAAACTCAAGGCTCATCAATTTGGAAATGTAACTTATGACTTCTGGAGACAGACAGCTCCAACAAATACAAGTGAGTGAAGAAAACATGTAAAGTTGAAGCTGTTGTGCATGTGTATATATATATATTTTTTTTTTATTTTTTTTTGAGAAAACAGATGTATTTTGACCAAACTTTGAAATGCTGTCTCAACTCAGCTGAGACAAAACGGAAGCTGACGTCTTTTCAAATTCTATGTATTATTTACAATTTCCTCACAATTTCAGCCTCTAGGTTACGCCTGTAAATCCCTGCAGAACACTCTCCCCAATTGGGTCTTGCAGTCATATTATTTAAAGCTACACATCTGGTCAGTGTTTGACATTTGTGCTTTAAATATGTAGCTTTGGCTTTAGGCAGTTTATCTTACTTGCTATATGCTTTCACTTGCAGCTTGTCTGGACCCAAAGTGAGTTTCTTCTCGGGGCGGGGGTGCTTCTCCAAACCCTCTTCACGTTGCCAAATAGTCCTTTACTGCGGGCAGAGCAATGCTTTTAAGAGATGAGAGGGACTCATGTGATTAACCTTGATTGTAAGCAGCTCCACACACTCCGTCTGATAATATATGATGATGGCTTCGATCTAATTCCTCCTTGTTTTCGTGTTCTGAATGGGCGGGAGTCCTGTCCACTTCAGAAGAGCGCAGAGATCTCACTATTGACACCTTTCACTTTTCAGTTGCAGATTTTGTGATCTTATTTGTACCATTTAGCCAAAAATGTGTAGATCTTTTCATAGAAACTAAAATGTTCCAAGCTCTAGCTAGGATGTCGCTTAGGTTGAAGTGTATACTTACATTTATAGAGGTGTCAATATATAATATAATATAATATAATATAATATAATATAATATAATATAATATAATATAATATTCCAAAAACATAACTGTCAGGTTAATTGATAACTCTAAATTGTCCCTAGGTGTGAGTGAGAGAGTGAATAGTTGTATGTCTCAATTGTCTCTATATGTGGCCCTGTGATGGACTTGTGACCTGTCCAGGGTGTACCCTGCCCCTCGCACTGTGATGGCTGGATATGGGCACCAGTGACCCCCGTGACCCTTAAAGGAAGAAACGGGTACAGATGGATGGATGGATAATATAATATAATATAATATAATATAAGTTAAAAGTATGACACATATTGCCTATAGGGGTAAGTAAATCCCCATATAGCACAAAAGATGTTATTTTTTATCATCAAAACTCAGTTTTCCTTTTGTGAATATTAAAATACAATAAAACTGCCCCAGATCTCTTCAGAATTCATCTCAGTGTAGAAAACAAGCTAGATAGTTTACAGACCCGCTCTGTGGTCTCTATGAAAAGTTCTGCAGCGTTCGCATAAGTCCAACTTAAATGTGCATAGAAAACCCTCTGAGGGAGACGGAGCCACTCTAGTCTAAAAACAGATATCAATAAATGTAAACAGCTCTGGCCTAGAGATGTCATTAAAAAAAATAGCATGTCTAGACCTCATAAAACCTAAACATATTGTTATTTTGAAGCAGCCAGAGTTATTGCCTGTGAGCACTAAGATGACATCCATCAATTTAGGGTTTTATTGGAAAATGTAGATCGGCTGCATTGGAGATGTAAATGATTTACTTAGCATAAAGTTTTGGTTGAACAGGCAGGGAGATAGCGTAGTTAGCGAGGGCAGGGGAGTAGGCGTGTGACAAAGATGGGATTGAAGCAAAAGCTGATTTCCTAAGCCTGAGAGAATCACAATCTGTGCATGAATAAATAGGCTGGACCTGAGCAACGTGGATTATTCTGCTTCAAATATCAGTGGACTTAAGGGCTGTCAAATGGCAAACATGTGTAATAGGATTGTTGTACATGATTTCATTTTGTCACTTCCACCCAAATGTCACATCTTCTAAGGTTTGTGCTGATTGTTTCCCACTCGGTGCACAAATTACTGTTTTTGCTCGCTCTCTGCTTTTTTATATTTCACATGCAGGCCAATTTGACAGAACCTCTTCACATTTAAAGATCTTTTTATTGAATTTCTAATGGAATAACGACAAAATGGAAAACTTTGTAATGAAGACAGTATATACAAAAGAGCTCAGACAAATCACCATTACTTTTATTATAGCCTGTCAGTGTAAACTGACAAAAACAATGTAGCAACATGTGGTGCGACAACAAGCTGAATAAATTAAATTAAACCAGATAACATTTCGGATTTGTCGGAAGTTTGTAAAAATCCAAAGTCGGATTGTGGAAATGCGACGGCTTCAAAGTACGAAGCATTTGCATTCCGTTGTGTATCACTTTGACATGTTGGCCTCATCGTTCGGTAAATCTCATATCTGCATTTATTCAAATGTGTTGAGTGCGGTGAAGGTTGACACTGCATAATCCATCAAAAATGTTCCATTTGAAGAAAGAGGCTGAAATGATTTGAATCATCAGAAAGTCGTCCTGCTTCTCGTGGAGCCACAGATAATAGGGTGCAAAGTTTTAACCAACAGAAAGAGGAAGAAAAAGAAATTTAAAGTCTTTGATACAAAAACATTGTTTTCTGACTCTGAAGTAAGACAGCAGCTTTTTCTCTGTCTGATGTTTGTCTCTCTCTCTTTTTTTTCTTCTTTTTTCTTTTTCTGGGCTTTCAGCATCAAAAGGTTGTAAATAATGCATCATGTTCCAGATGCAGCTGTGAAATAAAAAGGAGGTTTAAGTCATTATTAGGAAAATAGAAATTCTCCCTAAATGTGTTGCAGGAATTTGAGCTCCTCCTAAAACATCAAATACAGTGCTTTTATCAGCGTCTGTAGAGTATTTGAAAGAAACAAAAGGCTTATTAATGAAAAAATTTCAAGGTTCTGATAAGAAACGTCAGCAAGTTGAATGGGCTATTTTTTAAATTTTTCTTTTCCATCAGTACAGATTTTCAGTTTAGATTTGGGAAATAAATGAAGACAGATATAAGAGAATGTTGTAATTTTATTAAAGAAAATCCAGTAATATTTAGTCATATTGTAAAATGATGACAAACAGCATTTCTTCTGTGGTGATTTGAAAACATGACATGTGATTGGACAATGACTGTTTGGGGGCGGGGTTTTGCGAAAGGTCAGTTTTGTCCTGGAAAAAGTTATATTGGTACAATTAACTGTTTTCAAAGAAAAGTTGCTTTTAAAAACGTGAGGTTTTATTAGTATTTCTTGAATAAATGCAACTAAAATCAAGTGACGAGGTTTTATAGCCATTTTTGTCAAACCTTCTGCACGATCATATGTAATATTGTTTGATATTTTAAGTTGAACTAAACACTGATGATCCCATATTACACCCTCAAAAAGAAAGCTACATCGTCAGCTCTGCTGGACTGTGGATGAATTTAAATTACGAAATGGTGCAAAAAGTTTTGATCATAAATGTGCAACAAAAAAGGAAGTAATGCTTTTTTAGATCTAATCTACACTAATCCTCAGATAATACAGTAGCATTAGCCCTTTGGGAACAAAAAAAAAACATTTGCAAAACATCCAAGTGCAATTTTTTAATACCAGTTTTCCATTTGAGAAATTATTGCTGATATTAGAGGTGTTGTCTCCAGCTGAAAGCCCTTTGCTGATGTAAGTTTTGTTTTCAGCTGACTTTCAGAAAGGAATGCTTTCGTATGTTTTTACTTTGTCTGTCCAGACTTGACGACTGTAATAGTCTTAGGTATTACCTAACCTCTGCTAACCCAACTGCAGCGCAGCTCCTGACAGGCACACACAAGCAGAACAACTTCTCACCTGCCTTGGCATCTTTGCACCATCATTTTACAATTAACAGTCAAGTGTTATTGTTTTGTTTTTATAAGTAATTTAATGGCTGAGCACTTTCTTATCTCTCCGTCCTTTTACCTTAGCGCACTCCTAAAAGATCGCCAGGGTTGGGTGAGCAGATACTCCTGGAGTTACAGAAAAACAGATTCAAGCACAGAGGAGGCCGAGTTTTTGCTGTAGCTGCACATAAACCTTAAAAACCAGCTGCTGTATTTCCACCATAACCTCACCAAACACTTAAATCTTCCCAAATCTATTTAAAAACTCATTTTTCATTTATTTGATTTTATGTTTTAATAGACTTGGTTTCTATATATTTATCACCTGCAGCCAAAGGACAAAACACAGGCGATAATATTATGGGACTGGAGTGCATGTGTGTGTTTTTAGTGTCATTTACTCCTCTTCCCTTTTTACCATCTCCTCCTCCTTCCATTAAGTGTTTTATTCCTGTAGATTATCTGAGCTGCATTAGGATTTGAAAGCACTGAAACAGTTAAATTAAATGCAGCTCATTTCATGCATAAAATCTTGTTAGAAGGACTCTGTCTCCATATCTGCGGCACACAGAGATATTAATCATTCTCCACTTTTGTTACAGCCTCATCTAAATGATTTAGTTAGCATAAAGTTTTGCTTGAACAGTCAAGTGGATATTGTAGTTAGGGGTAGTGTGGGGAAGTCTGTGCGTGACAATAGCGGTATTGAAGCAAATGCTGATTCACGATCTGTGCATGAATAAATAGGCTGGACCCGCACACCGTGGATTATTCTGGTTCACATATTACCAGACTTAAGCATTGTCAAACAGCACAAATTACATACATGTGTAAAAATAGGCTATTACTCTGTCAGAGAATTCTATCATATTATCATTTTCTTTCACTATGTAATACTTTGTGACATACAATCAATCAGAGGCGTTTTTTAAATTCTGTTTGAGTCCACTTCTCATTTGTAATTTGTCACTGGGAGCAGGAATGACTAAGAGGAACAAAGTTGTTTCAGTAGCTTTCTTTTCAGCGACTACAGTGAAGGCTGTGGTTCAGGCCAACATATTAACTGATGCTTATATTCAGCTCTCACTTCTTGTGTGTGAGGAAGCTGTTTTTTTTTTTTTTTCTGATCCCTGTATCCAATCTCAAGGTTGCTATGTGCAGTAAGGGACGTGCACGGGTAAGAAAATGAATTAAGCAGCGTTTTGCTGTGCCTTAGTTAAGGTCAGAACTGGACTTATTAATCTGAGCCACACTTTGTTATCAGGTTTTATAGATTCACAAGACAATTTAGATGCAACTTTAGAGGCTTTGACACTACAGTTAAGCAGTTAAGTTTAAAAATATTTTTTTAAGGAATATTGTGTGTTTATGAACTGATGCAAAGCATAAAAAAGACTTAATCTTTCTTTATAGACACATAAAGAATGAAGTTCTGCAGCATGAGCTAAAAGTTTTAAATTATTAAGTAGATGTGTTTAATGTATTCATTCACTACAAAATATACAAAGATGAAAACTTTATACAGTTTAAACCATCAGGCTAAGTGAAATCAATGTGAAACAAAAATATTGTTTCAGCAAACTGGAGCACCTTAATCTTAAATACCATACTGTATTAGGGGTGCACCAAAAAATCGATTCACATCGGAATCGTGATTCTCATTTACAAAGATTCAGAATCGATTTAAAA
>JARVJO010000330.1:17548110-17563966 GCA_031762555.1 Cynodonichthys magdalenae | reverse complement strand
GAAATAAGAAAATAAGACATAACCAAACAATGAAAAACGTACTAGTAAAAAAGAACCAAAATACAACAATCATAACATAAAGAAGAAATACTGTGAGCTATAGTTGAAAATTACACAAATGAAACTAAATCATTTATATTTTAATTACCCATTACTTAAAAAAAAAAAGATCTATGTATTTTTAAACACAGTGTCTATCATTACGTGTCCAAAGTGATTTTTCTAACATAAAAGTGTTTTTATGGCTTTTATTGTTTTTGAGAGTTCTGTTAATCTTGCAGTAAAAATACAATTTATTTAACTGAGCCTTTTTTTTTTGTTTTGTTTTGTATTTTGCAATGCATTAAGCTTGGAGATGAGGTATGCATCCTTAAGATTAAACTTGAAAACCTCAAAATGCAAAGAAATCGTAAGAATAAAATCTTGGTTTATCTTTACTTTCAACTAGGAAGTTTTAAAAGGATTTTAACTGTGTTTCAACAGCAAAGGCAAAAGGGCAGCAAGGCTTTTTCAGACTTATATTCCAGAGGCTGGTATTATCCTTTGAGGAAAAGCCTTTAATAATTATTTCACCTTATGATATTTTTTAAACAATACAATTCAGTACAACTTTATTTATAAAGTACTTTAAAAACAACACCATTGGCCAAAATACTGTACACTAATAAAAACACATAAAAGTAATAAACTAAGTAAAATGAGCCAATAATATCATGAAAAACAGCAAAAATAAATCAATTAAAACAAACATCTCAAACTGAGTTACAAGCCAAGGAGAAAAAAAATGTGTTTTAGGAACAGATTTGAAAATAGTAAGTAAATAAAATAAAACTAATAAAATAAATAAATCTATTGTTAATATTATTGCAGTTTAACAGGTAATTTTACATTTTTAAAGGGTGTCACTTTATAAACAGGAACTAGATCTTAAAAACTAGAAAATAACAAATACTTATTTTTTGTGACAAAAACATGTGCTACAAGACAAATCACTGTGGGAGTTTTGTGAATTTATTATCAATCAGAAAAGCCTCTTGAGAGGAAAAATGTCTCTGTCCAAAGCAAGACGGCAGAACGTTTCTGATAGAACGAGTGCAAGATTTCTACAATCACAGTCGCTTATCAACACAGTTACCAAACAATGGTCACAGTTTGACTGACCCAAAATGTTGTTTTGCATTTTCAAATGCTGTTTTTTATTCTTTTTACCAAAGCAGAAATGATACAGTGGACCACCAAAACTCTAACTAATTTTCTGGGAAAAGAAGCCAAACAGTTGAATATTTCAGACAACATATGGAGAAATTACACAAAATAAAAACAAAACACAACCAGGTGTTTTCCCACGTGTATCTCTAACACCGTTTCCTGTTCTGGTGAAACATAAATTGTAAATCCTGTCACATATTTCTTACTTTGCTCGTTAGTTTTGTGCACACAAGTATAACTTTTGAGTGCAGTTATTAAATGAATATTTCAAATAGCTGGTAAAACAAATGTTCAGTCTAAATCCCCATGACACACGGTGCTCATTCACCAAACCTGACAAAACACCAACAACTGAAAAGCACTCTCTCTCTCTCTCTCTCACACACACACACACACACACACACACACAGGTCCACTTGTCGCTGAGTGCACGAAGGCCAGCTGTGCTGGTTTGACAACCAGGTGGTTCAGACTTTGAGCAGAGCAGCTTCAGTTAATTAATGTTACCCATTTGCATTTCTTCAATGACTAATTTGCTTGGAATAAAGAAAAGGATTTTAAACTCATTTTTAGCCGCCCAACCATTGTTTTTGACTTCTCTAATAGCTTAGAAGATCTGTCAAACTCTGTTTAAGTGAGGAGCTCATGAAACCCAGTTGAGTTTATTTGGAGGACTGTGGAACGCTGAAAATCAATATTGAACTCGGAGAAGCTGTTTACCTTGATAATGTTTAACAGAGGCTTATCTTGCTGCCTGCGTGGTGTTTGGATGATGAAATCTCCAGCCAAACTGTTTCTTCAGCCGACTACTGGAGCTTTCTTGCACTCACTGGTCAAATGCAACCCAATTAAAGATGGCCGCCACAGCTGACTGATATTAGCCAACACAAAAGTGGCTGTAAATCAGCCAATGTTACAGATATTGAGCTCAAATTTAGTGTGATATCAGTTGCGGATAATCCCTGACATATTGTGTAAATGTGAATCTTTCCTCTAAACTTTGCCTTTAACTTTTCATATCAATCCTGCTTGTCTGTTAGCAGAATATCTGATGAACCAGGAGGCAGTTTTTGCCAGAGTAAATCCACATTAGACAATGCAAATATTACAGCAGTGATTTTTTTTCAAATATTAGGCTCAAATTTGTTTTGCTTTGCATAATATCACACATCAGGTCATTAAAAAGGTTTGACAAAAATGGATATAAAACATAAGGCTGCAACCGGTATGCCTTCCTTAAAAAAATTGTAAATGAATTAGAAAAGAAAAAGCTGTCTTTAATTTATTTATTCAGGTCACAAGTTCAGTCTGATTATTATATTATAATGTAAATATAATCATACCACGATGGTAAATATGTAAATTGTTTTGCTTTAAGAAACAGAAAATACCATTAAGCTCATAACAATGTTGCTGTTGTTATTCCTGCCTTTAGAACAGAAGAATAACTTCTGAACTGCCTCCATGCAAACATGTTACCTGATATTTATAATTATAAACCTATAAAATATTCACTCACACCAGGGGAGTTTGACTAGATGTTGACGTGCTATAAATACATTTCACAATCAGTACAGTCGTTGCTTTTTTCCTTTGTCTTAAAAGAAAATAAATCCCACACGTTCATGTAGAGGTTAGCGCTCGTCGCTGCATTAACGTTTTTATTCAGTAATAAAATAACTGGAATTTAAGTGATTATTTAGACTTCCCAAGAGCATGACTTTTTCTTTGCCTGTTTGAAGGAAAAAAAAAAGAGAGAGGTGCAACCGTTTTTGCATTTAAACCCAATTAATTTGTAGTTTGAGGTGTGACAGAGGGAAGAAGTGAAGGAATGGAATAATGAAACGACTGCCTCCCTAGGATTTAATAACCCAAAAAGTGCTAATTTCACCTTTGATTGCATGCAGTATTTACTGCCTAAAGAAAGCATATCTAACTTTTAATCAAGTGTGCCTCCTGTGCTGCTCTAGACTGCTCTGTGGCACTGCCATTGAAATAAACAAACAAACAAACAAAAAGAAAAAAACAAGGTATTAAGGAGAACAAATTGACACTACGGTATTCATACACTAATACGTTTTATATTGTGGGAGTGAGGGTGGGGGTAAGTATTTTACAGGGACATAGTTTAACTATGTTACCTTCAGTTGTTAATAAAAGGATGTATTAAATCAAAAAGTAAGTTGACTTTGTATCATAATCTTTCTAAACTCCTTGAAATTGTCTCTTTAAGATCCTCCTACCGTTTCAGGCAATCCCATTTCAGCACCTCTTCATAACAATGCTTTGGGGGATGAGTACTCTAATGGGCAGGGGCTCGCCTGCAGACTGAGCTCCAGGGAGGAGCTTTGAACAAATAGGCGGGGCTTTGTACCAGCAAGTGTTTAGGCTGCTCCACATGACTACCACAGGAGATTCAAAGATTCCTCAGCCATGCATGAATGAGTCAGAGCAACTCTCTGGATATGCTTTTGATGAGGGAATGACATTATACCATGATATAAAGCTCAAAAAAGTTGATTTTGCCTAATATCCCCCTGCCCCTCACCCCTTTAAAAGATCACAAAAAGTGTGGAAACATCTTATCCTCATTACACAAAAGGTTCAACATCACCATTTTAGATTTTTAAATTATTGATAACTTTTAAGTCCATTTTTAGGAAGGGATCTATTATGGGATAAACCTTGTGCCAGCTGGAACTGAATTTGAATTGCTCAGATTGAAAATACAGTTTCAAAGCAAATGAATTCAAATTCAAAACTTTAAATTCAATTTCAAACCATTAAATTCAGCTTCAATTTAGTTAAATTCATTTTCAAACCAATGCATTCGATATCAAATTTTGCACATTCAGATTCAATCTGAGCAATTTAAATTCAGTTCCTGCTGGCACAAGATTTATCCCATAATCTATAACAAATAGTAATAATAAAGGTTCAAACTGCTCTAATATTTTTGAATTATAGCTACTTTAAGATGGCAACAATCTACTTTAGTCTGGACCTTGCTCAGATTAGTTGTTAGCTTGTCAGTTCAGTCCAATTTAAACCCTTTTTCTCGAAGATGGGATTATCCGAAAAGCTTTCTACAACAGGTAAGATGATAATTATTCTTGTTTTTAAAAAACCCAACTTCAAAATACTTGTATTTATGCTGTAAATGCTTAATAATGGTAAATAATCTTCAAACAAAAAAGAAAAAAAAAAGATTATTGCTTGTAGGTTAAACTAACTAACTAACTAAATAAATAAATAAATACATAAAAAAAAAAAACTGTTTACTGTTTTTAGCCTGTAGTGCTGCCATATCTTAACACAACAAACTGAAACCTGCTGTTTGGTATTTTGCTTTAAGAAAAATTGAATGTAAACTTGTTAAAACTTAATCATATGCTATTTCCTCTGCATTTAACGCTACCCTTCTCATAAAGTTCATCAAGCAGCTGCTGCACTGAATGAGCAACATCAAGCTGGAGCTGAACTTTGCCAGCTAGTCTATACACAGAGAAGTCATTTACACAATGAAGATTTTTGTATTCGCAGCATAAAACCACTTTGAGCCATCAGTCAACTCGCAAAAGGAATTTACATCTTAAGTAACGGAGGCATTTGCATCTAGCTGAACTTTGTGGCGCCTCTGAAGATTCAGGGGGGCCAAATAAAGGAGGCAGATTGAGTGACTTTTCTGCACAGCCACCCACCAGCTGCCGGAACATAAATAGCAATGTATCATTATGGTTGTGCTGAGGGAAAACACCCTGTGTTTTAGTTCTTTGCAGAGGTCGTGTGGCAATCGGTGGGTGTGTTCATGCAGCTCCCGCTTCGAAAAACAGGCCAAATTAGACCTTTATGTTGCAGCCACGTAAATCTCCTGAATCTTTCTCCAGTAGTTATGGAGATTTTTTTTGTTGTCGTTTTTTTTTTACTTATTTTGCTTCTACTTTAAGGGAAACAAAGCGTTCACTGCTCCTGATTGTGTCGACACTGGAAGTTGATGAACGTGACCCTGAGATAAATTAGATTTGTCTGCTTCTTCTTTGTGTCTCATAAATATCACACAGGAGGGTTTTTGCTTTTTTTTCCTGTTTATATGAGATGATGGAGAATAACAAGATCTGTGAATTGTTTTCTTGCACATCCTCAGCTTCAGGTTTGTCTTGGATGAGCTCAGTTGCAAATGACTTGGTGCTGTGGCCCCCCCTCCGCAACCCCTACCACCACATGATGCAACACTCCGCAAGTCCATATTCCTTTGAACCCGCGCTTTCATGCTAGTCTGACAAATATTCTTTTTTTTTTTTGTTATTGTTTTGCACCCTTTCCTGAAATGTCGAAGTTGGTACAAATGAAGCATGAAAGTTGTCTGCGTATTCCCGCATCTTTCTTTATTAGGAGCTTTATTAGTTTAGAGTTAAATTCCAAGAATTTCGACGCAAACGTAAAAAAATAATGTAATACCGAAAGAAACAGCGTGGTGTTTTCTTTTATATCTGTCTTCTGTTGACTTTTAATCTTAACATCTAGGCAGCGAAGAGAGTGGTGACAAATTTTAACACCGCAAAGAGAGAAAAATTGTGTTCGGTGCCTGATGGTGAGGAGGCTGCTTGTTTGTCTAATACTCACTGTATGCAATCAGCAGCAGCAAAATCTGAATGATTGCGTAAAATGACTGATTTCCTGTTGAAGATCAGCTTTTATTCATCCATCACGCCTTGAACAGTTAATCATTACTATGCCGTTTTTTTTTCTTACACCATCCTCTTTTTTTTTCTTTTCCATATGCATTTCTGACACAGAAATATTTGGCTGTCATCCTCTCTGACAGCTGATGAATTCCTGGAGCAAGCTTCGTGAAGTGGCCTGTCCCCCCCCTCCCCAAGTGGGAGCTCCTGTTAAATATGCATGGCGGTGAAATGAATGGAGCCGCCTTCTAAGGAAATGTTGGTGCTTCATGAGGAACTTCTGTAGCTGTGATTTACAAGTCTGTTTTATTTTTGCTTTGATGCTGCACTTGTTGAGATTCAGAGCTGCGTCCAGGTGGGAAACTTTTTGTACAAAATGGAGGCAGCTCTGACGGAGTGGCCGTTTGGTTTGCTCTCAGCTGACTGTGATCAAGTGTACCTCCATTAATTAAACAGTTTTGGATGGTCAGAGATGAGAAGATATTTTGTACTTCATAGCCAGGGAGAGTGACTTCTCTTTTTACCCTTATGATTTTATTGAAGTAGGTTGAATTTAATGACTTGTTCCCTCGTTGAAAGCAGTTTTTTTTTCTGCTGATACTGAAATGTTCAGAACCTATTTAGCATTTAGATGCTACAGTTTTCCCTTCATCATGAAAACATAGTAGTCTTTTGATATTGCTATTAATTCAGCTAAAAAGCTTTTAAATGAAAAAAAATGTTAAAAGAAAATTCTTTAACTGATTTTTAAATCATGTCCAATTTTGCAAAAAAACAAAAATAAGTTTCTGGCATCTGCTTCGTGGTGTGATCCAAGTCACAGACTTGTTAACATTAATGGGAAGGAGGTTTTTCTACAGGCCTGATTAGAAGAGTTCACCTCTATGAATTTGGCAGGCAAGAAATATTCAAAAACAACTTATTTCTTTAAAAAAAAAACAACCTAATTACACCAAATTAAAAGTAAATGGACACTAATGAAGGGACACCAGTCCGGCTGAGGTATGATGATCCAGCAGTTAAAAAAGCTCAGTATCATATGTCATATGTCTCTGCACCACACACTCGTCAATCTTCATCTGCTGCCAAAAAAGAGCATTTTTGACAAATGTAAACAACATGGCTACAGAGTTGACTCTGTTAGCTGGATCCGTTGCTAATTAGCTGATATTAGTGAGCTAATAGATGTAAAAAGGGTAAACATTACACCTGATAAGTATCAGCACCTATTTGTTAGCATGCTGACATTTAGCAGTGCGCAGCATGCTCAAAGCACATGTAGTTAAACACAGTAAAGACAATGCACAATGTCTGTAAAAGTAATTACATAGTAAATTAAAAGCCTGACTTTTCTGGAAAGAAAGCAACAGTTTCAAACAAAAATAATCAAATGTTTCAGCTACAAACAGTTGTTTTTGCTAAATATTTGTAAAATTGACTGACTGATGTATACAATTTATTTGTGTTTTCTAAGTTTAATTTATATCCATTTACTGGTTCACGAGACACTGGCAAAATTTTAAACACAGATCATGTGCAGTTAGCACTCAGAGTGTAGGTCAGGGATCAGTCTCAGTTACTACCAAACCACATTCTGGGTCATTATATGTAAAAAGAGCTGTAGACAATTTTTTAGTCAAAAAATCATCTAAATAAGCTAAAATGTAGTGAATTTAATCCTAATATCCATAAAATTGCATTGTTTTATATATATTTATATGTAAATATTTAACCCTTTAAAGCTTGTTTGAACCTTCTACATAAAAAACTTCTCTTAAAGCAAACAGCTTCCTGCTGTTTGATGCAAAAATGTTTTTTTAAGTAAAGACAAAATCTTTAAGTTTTTAAAAGTTCCTTTTTTTGCTTGTTTTCCCACTTGAATATCTTTGTTTTGCTTTACACTTTTCAATCCGTGTCTCAGAAATCCCACAGTGTCAGTTTTATTGATAAGGAAAAGCAACACAAAGTTTCATTCAAAGCTTTTTCTTCTGACTTTTAGCGACAGCTGTCAGACATTTAAACAGGCACCGTTTTGACACCTTTAATTCTTGGAAGAACTAAAGATCAATTTATTCTCACGTCACAGCTCACCCATCACGCTCAGCGTCACGCTGAGCATCCCGCTGAGCAACTACTTTCATTTCAAATATTCCACTTAAAGCCATTTCTGGGTTTCCTATAAAGAGACTGTTGCTGTTATTTTGACGTTTTTTTTTTCTCTAGTCAAATCCTCAGTGATGTTTCCCATTTAACTGCAGTTTGCCTTTTTTTCACTCAACATTATGATTTAAATAAGACCATATCTGATTCAAGTGTGGATCGAATAATTATTTGTTGTCATAACAACAACCATGGTTGTCATGGGAATGGCACAGAAGCGTGAGCATATGTTTGTGTCCAACAGCTTGGGGTTGAGCAGTATGGATGTTTCAGACAGATGAGGTCTGCATGGTTTTTATAAATGTGTTGTTTAAAGCTCACCGAGTGTACATTTAAAAGGGCATTAAAGTGTTTCCCCCTGGCTTTTCATCAGACAAAATATTCTTCTGGGGGCAGTAAACGTCTCCACTGCAGGTATTAAACTTTGAACCTGCTGCTTTTTCCTCAACAGGCCCTCAGAGATTGATTGCAGTCATTTTCCACACTATCTCGCAAGAATTCTTCTGATTAATTATTTAATTGCTCGGTCCAAAGATTGTGAGGAGTAATTAAAATGTTTTGATTCGTCTCATAATCAGTGCAGTTCAGAATTCAGGAGACAGAAAAATATAATCATATTGTTTATTTTTTTAACTTGATTTACTCAAGGTCATTGTTTGTTTTTTATATATTTTACTATTTTTTATGTTTGATAAAGTATATTTACTTGGACAGTCTTCATGATTAAATGTAAAGTTATAAAAACCTGTCCAAAAATGATTAAAAATTGAAAAAAACAAATCTGTTTTAATTTTGTTCTTGTTTATTAATGATTATGATTAATGTGTGTGTCCCTAAAAATAGCTCAACAATAGATGAGCCATTTGAGACCCAGTAATCTGACATTTTTTAGGTATTGGTTTTTATTATATTTATATTGAATGCATACCCACATTTTAGAATAGCATATCAAAATATGTATCTGAAAAACTACTGGCCTAAACTCTAGCACTTGCTAATAAAAACTGTTAATTTCATTATTATTATTATTATTATCTCTTTCATACTGCAGCTTTTTATAAAGTTCAGAGTAATCTAATTTATAACTTCACAGGTAACAATCAGTATATTTAAATTGATGTGTTTGTACTGATTTAAGAAATAATAATAATAATCTAAGGCATTTTCCTAAGCAATCAAAATACAAATAATCAGAAATACAACTACGTTGAATTGTGTCTGTTAGTTATAGCTCCATGCTCAACACAAATCAAAGACAGTTCTCAAGATGAAAAATCTCACAGTATTGGTAAAATATTTGCCTTTCTGTTAAATGATTTTTAAATTGTAAAATGACAGCTTTTTATGAACATATTTTTTCTTTTTTACATTTACAAGATCATTCCTTCAGAAGGTGTTAGAATCATTTTGTGCTTTCGAAAACTAAAAACCTAAATAAAAGTCTGTAAATTTCAAATTTCATTTTTGCTTCCTACGACAGAAGGAAGAGTGTCGAGTGTGTTCTCTGCCTCAAATCTGTGTTCAAGACAGCCAGCAGGAACGAGAAGTAACACACCATCACTGTCATGGCTCACTGTGACACTTAATGGAACTGAATCATCATTTATTTATTCTGCTTGTGATTTGGTGCTGTGACAAGTCCAAATGACGGCCGTGAAAACGGTCCATTGTAAAGTTAGCCATGAGGTCTATATCAATTGGATTTACTGCATATTTTTAGCGTCTACAAACACAGAGTGATAAAATAATCCCAGTGTGATGATGGGAACACCAGGCTGTGGGGTTGTTGAGGAGTGGGTCAGTAATGTTTATTAATGCCCACGTTCAAGGGACCTGGTATTCTTCTCCCTCTCTCTCGTTTTTATATCCCCATAGGGACTGTATATTGACTTCCATTCATTTTCTGTCAATTTTATAGCCTAACCCTGACCATTTACCCTAAAATAACCTCACAGGTACCTACCTGACCCTAAAACTAACCTAAACTTAATTAACACATTGATCCTAAACCAAACCCCCTACCCGCAATTAGCATCCATACCTGTGGGGACCGGGCATTGGTCCCCACATTCAGTCCCCAGGAGGCCTTTTTCTGGAAAATGATTCCCACGATATAGCAAAAACGTGCACACACACACACACACACACACACACACACACTCTGCTTTTGGCGTTTTAGCAGTGAGCAATAATGTTTGTAAGTGTCTGTCTGTCTTTTACCAAAATGAACAGACGGCACAAGATCTTTTTTAAAAAATAATTTGAAGTCAACTTTATTTGTCTGCTATCAAAATATATCAAGAAACTTTGGACTGATACTAATGGAATTTTTAGGTAATATTTCTTAGATGCACCTTTACATCAGTTTACTTTTTGGGGGCAAATTCTAAAAAATTCCTGCTACATCCAACTGACCTTAGAAAACACAAACATGACGCCATTCAGTCAGTTTCACAGGTTTTTTTTGGCTAAAATTTGGAGATGTTGTTGTTGAGAACCACATAATCTTTAATTTTTATCATAATTTCACTAAAATGCTTTAATTATTCAAAACCCAAAGGGAAAAAAACACTCACACCTCAAATATAAAATAAAAAAAAATTGTTAAAAATGTTGCAAAAATATATCAGATATAAAAAGTCAACAGATGTTTTCTAGATCTGTTTTGGACATTATTTTGTCATTATACAGGAAAAACACAAACAAATACAATGTTATTACCCTTTTGTTAACTCTTACATGTATGCTGGAGGATCTATAAAATGCCAATCTAAAGTAGGCACAGATCTGACAATGATGCAAATTTTTAAACATATTTTTGACATTTTTTAAATTATGATTCCAGATAGACACAGCACAAACCTCCCGTAAACATATAAATAATTCCTCAAACTGCAGGGTGCTTCAATGAGTCACGCTAACAGGAACCAAAACAGCTTTTTGTACGTGAAAAAAACAGTATATACAGTATGTTATCAAGTGCTAAAGAACTCACGCAGAGACAGATTTTCGCAAAATGTGTTATCATTCATTTACACATGAATGGTGTGAAACACATCGTCTCCAGAAAAAGGTTGTTGTCAAATTATGGAAATATGGGAAAATGATAAAAATAATACAAACATGTTTTCCCGGTCCACTTTCAAACCTGTTCTCCTAGTTTGTCTCATTGATTACAGGACAGTGTTTCACTTTTTATCTTAGATGACTTTAAGTTTTCCTGACCCTGAATCATCTCATCTCATATTCTCCATATTCCCGTCCCCTGGATTATGAATAAAACAATCATTGTTTGCTCAATGAAATTTCTACCCCACTTCCCTCTGCTGATGATTATCTTGTTTAAAGTATATCAGCTGGAAAATATAATGTGTAATTTGAATGTCAATGATTCCAGCAAATATATTTGAGGAACATAATACACTAAGCTTTTATTGCTTTTTTTATCTTCAGCTGTGCCTTTGCAGTTTTTATTCAGAAGCTCGAGACAGTATGAAAAGTGCAATTAGGCAATGCTTGCACCTGTGAATGTGACCTTTATAGAGTGAGAAAAGACTGTGACAGTGTGTGCATGCCTGATCATTGTTTCTTGATAAACAAATGTGAGCGTGCGTGCGTGCGTTTAGCAGTATAGATCACACATGTGGGAGAGTGGTTAGCTCTGCTCTGCTGACCTGTAGCTGTTTTCGCACTGTGAGGGGCTTTAATGAAGATGGCCAAGTGAGGGTCAGTAAACCTTTCACTTCAGAGCTCACAAAAGCTTTTGCCATCCATTATGTTGCTCGAGGGCTCTGTTTTGTACACACGTTTCTGTGTGTGTGTATGGTTTTGGTGTGGGGGGTGGGGCTGAGATTGGGTAGAGGTGGACACAGCCAGGTCAGTTGATGTGTGAATTGAAGGACTGTCAGGTTTCAGACTCCAGCCTTTTGTGCGACTGCTGAACCACCTGACTGTGATGCACAACTGAGGCACTGGGCAGTTTTTCAGTTTTTCATCCAGGCTTTACGTAAAAAAAATAAAAAAAGAACAGTCTGTCCCTCCTTAAAGGGATAATTCAGACTGAAGTGGGGTTCTGTGCAAAGGTTATTAACAATTAATGTCACCTGTTGTTGATAGCTTTTTGAGTGGCTCTAGTTTAGAAAAACACCGGACTGACAGGCTAACTAGTCTGACAAGTAGTGAGTGAGAGGAGAGTCGTTGTGTGGGACCAGCAACAAGTGAAACAGCAGTCAACGGGCCAACCAGCAGCCTGCAGCCTTCCTCACCTCTGGACAGAACGTATTCCTGTTAAAGACCATTTTTAAAGACTAATCAGCCTTGAAAAAAAGATGGCAGCTTAATTATGCATACACTTGTTCAAATAAACGACACAGATGAGTGCTCAACAGATATACTCTTATAAATTAACTTTCACAGGAACCACTTTAAAAGTTTTTAGAATGAAATTGCTTTAAAGGGGACATATCATGCAAAATCCACTTTTTTAGCCTTTAAATGCATTTAGTTGTGTACTTGGAGTCTGCATAGATACAGTATTTTTATATTCTGTTTGAGTCATATTTTTCAACCTGTTCAGTTTTCTCTATTAGGACAGAATTTGCAACAGAACTGCCAAATAAAGTCTTACAAATTGCATCGTCTTCATTCTCCTCTGGCTCAGGGTCAGACTCTGACTCCAACATGTAAGGCTGGATGGACAAGTTTTTCCTTATTGACATTTTTTAAATTAATTTGTATATAAAACATTTCTGTGCTGCTATATAGTCATAAACCGCTTTATCCAGCTAGAATGGACCTCTCTGAAGTGGCTTGTGGAGTTACAAAAAGGGGGAAATCAGACCATGCATTTAAGTTCCAGTTTATATAGACCCAAACTGAATGATTTAAAT
The DNA here is from genome assembly GCA_031762555.1 of Cynodonichthys magdalenae. Classification (NCBI taxonomy): domain Eukaryota; kingdom Metazoa; phylum Chordata; class Actinopteri; order Cyprinodontiformes; family Rivulidae; genus Cynodonichthys; species Cynodonichthys magdalenae. The sequence goes on along the minus strand of JARVJO010000330.1, from coordinate 17,551,026 downwards.
ATGAAAAAGAAAGATTTGAAAGCCTGATACGTATCAGGGTTTAAAGAGGCAGCAGTAATCTACTTTGGTCTCCCCTCAGATTACCCATTACGTCATCAATCAAGTAAGAACTAAACAGTTGTTTTTTTTAAACTGAGGTAATTCAAAAGAAAAAATAGCTACAAAAGCTAAAGGTATTAACTGTCCATAACCTTTCTACTTCAAAAGATCTAAACTATTCCTTTGATATTATTTTTAACTTTCTCAGAGGTTTTGTGAACTTGACCTGTGTGTTGTTGAAACACTCCACCAAGTCAGATATCCCCAATCACAATTATCCCAATTATGGCAGACTATTTACATCAAATCATTATGCAGTATTATTGTTCAGTTATTATAAGTCTCTTGATGATACGTCAGTCTTGCAAAAACAAGATTCATAGAATGGTTTGTTTACTTTCCGAGCAGAAATGAATAATCTGTCCACGGTTCTGCTGGCTTGAATCTCTGCAGCGAGTTAGACAGATGGTTATTGCTGGGATTTCAAAGTGATGGAGGAAAACTAACGTTGCCTGCATTTGCCAGCTCTAATTCTTTCATCCCAGTGAGTTGCACTTAGCGAAAACAGCCCCTTGTTGCCCAAATGAAAGTGCACAACAAAGCGAATCTGCTGACTGTCACTACTCAGCACATCAGCCTGTCTGGGCGCCATACTGAAGCGGAGCAAAGCGATGCAGATTTCTGCACTCGACTGCTTCTTCCTCTCGGTTGGTGCAGCAGCCTGGAGTCCTGAGAGGTAAATGGATGAATGGAGGGCTTTATGGAGATGAGGAAGTGTAATGGTACTCACCTCTCAATCCTGGTGCCTGGAACAGTAGCTCTCTGTGTCTTTTATCAGGGACATGAAAGGAGGACAATAAGCCTCTCTGCTATCAACAATATGGTGTCATTTGAAGCAGATTATCCCTCTGTTGAAGTAGAGGAAAATAAAGGCCTTGGAGACAATGGGATGGAGTTATGAGCCAAGGTTTCTCCTCCCAAGAGGAAATCTTTCATTCTGCTTTGTCTTATTTTTAAAAATCTGATCTGCCAATGTGCCCACTCAGTATCACTTGAGGAAACATTGCACAGATTTTTCTTACAAAAAAAAAAAAGTGTAGAGCGACAATGTAAAGTTTTCTTGTGTGCCCTCAATCTAAATCAGCTTCCTGAGATACTATGTATGCTAACCTTGAAGGTTATTTTTCTGTCTTTGTGTGTTTTTTTTTTCCATTCAGTGTAGCAAAGCAGAGGATTTTTCAATGCAGAGTAAACTGAAATATATGAAAACATTTAAAGGGAAGTAAGAGCAATAGTTCAAGTGTAAATATAAAAAGTTTCGGTTCAAGATTAATTTTGAATTATAGAGTCTTACAACATGTATTTGGGCAGTTTTTACAAATGATTTGCTTTCTTTTTTCCATATGTAACCAGTAAGAACTTTAATTTACCATATTTTAAGTTCTCAAGGCAATGATTCTTTATAAGTATGTGTCTTCAGAACTAAAAAAAGACATTTATTTTAATTCTCAGGTTAAAAAGACGCATACAAAAAAAACAAGCATTCACACTTTTTAAATATCTTGCTTTTTGTTTTTGACTGCTTCATCCTTTTGCTTTGCTCTTTCTCCTCATCTTTGTCAATTCTATTGGTTCTGATCTTCCTCAGACCCTCATATTGGTCATCCTTTTGCCTTTGCTTTGCTTTGCTTCTCTTTTATGTAAGTGCAAAATTAACAGGACTGAAGTTGAAGTGTTAAGATGTTTAATGATGCGGCACACATTAGAGACTTTTGCACTATAATATGGTACCAAACACACAGCTCACGTTAAAATGAACCAGCCATCTAAAAAACAAACAAGGACTCCTGCAACAGATGGTGTGGTCTCCTAAGAGCCCTCACCTCAATATCACTAAGTCAGTCTGGGATTAATTGAAGAGACCAGCTAAACCTACAAAGGATCTGTTCTTAGTTGGTCAGACCACTAACATCCTGGTTTTTTGTGCATAGAAGTCCCTTTTCCTCAAAGTACATATCTGACCATGACCCCACTTTTTTAAATTATTTTTTTGTTTGTCATTTAGTTGCTCAAGGTAACAAGCAACATTTCTTTTTTAAATATCTGGTAAAGATTTTGATCAAGTAATTCTCTATAACCCTGTGAAAATAATGGGGTATTTCCTCAGACATAACAAGCTTTAGAATTTTGACAATTTTTACTTTAAATAACTGAACTGTATCTTCAATATTAGCCTCACACATCAGAACACATGCATCTTTTCATTTAAAAGTTATTGAATTTTTTTATTCAACATTATGTATTATTTATCACATCTTTATGCTGTTTAGGCATGATGGTTCAAATATAGTATTCACCTTTCTGTCATTTCATGTCTTTCTTCCCAAATTTGCTGGAAGACAGGGTGTTATGACCTCTTCCTTCACCGCATTTGAAGGAGCCACTGGTTTAAAAAAAAAACAACAAACAAATTACCAATATATATATAATATATCAATATATTTTTGCAATTAATCGCAATTTTTTTATTATTAGAAATGATCACTCTACTATGGCTGAATGTGTAGGTTTGTATGTTGCAATACACTCCACGTGTGACACACTATGTACATTTTTTTCTTTTGTTTTTTTTTGTCTTCTAATGGCTTATTTTATTTATTTATAACTGTGACCTCAGTATCTATCTTACATTCCTCATTTGGAATGAAAAAACAAAACAATGACTTGATTTAATCTTATTATTCTGCACAAAATGTAATTGACTCAAAGATGTTTAGAGCATTTTTTAGGTACCGTTTTTCTTCTGAGCCTCCCTGGTAAGGTCTATTCGGGGGTCCTGGAGAGGAGGGTCCGTCGGATAGTCGAATCTCGGATTCA
>JARVJO010000330.1:17487891-17499708 GCA_031762555.1 Cynodonichthys magdalenae | reverse complement strand
CAGTCCAGAAATGTGCAGTTCTAGGCACAGCCAAGATACTGCGCAGAACCCTCAAGCTCCCAGGCCTCTGGTAGAGGGCCCGAGCTCAGAGAGAGACCACCCGCGGTGGGTGAGAAGGGAATTTTTTTTTATATATATATATATATATATAAAATCTTTAAATGTGCATATTTGACTGATTACCTTATGGAGTCAGCTCAATTTAAGATGGCCGCCACAGCCTACTGGCTTTAAGAAACACACAAAAAAAGGTTATAGCTTATTGAGCCATAGACATTATTTCAAGAAATTCTAGTTATGAAAGTTGAAAAAGAAATTTATCCATCTTTTTTACTTAATTATTTTGTTAAAATGAAATGTAGTTTTTCCCCCCAGAAAGTTTTTATAGTGATTGGTAACCTTGAATTACCTCCTCCGTTATAACATTTTCATATAGATTTAGGTAAATGGATTGTTTTCCAACTCCACTCAACCATTTCTGTAGCAAACAGCAAGCACCTCCAGCAGTGAAACCACCTTAAACTAAATGAGACAAGTCAATCCTTACCAGCTACTAAGAGCTTCAAACATTTAGGTGTTGGGTAGCCTTTTTTAATTTTTTGACAAGAGTTCATCATTTTATTGGACAGTCATCTGGAAAAGGCCGCCAGTAATTAGTTTGGGATGATATCATTTTCACCTGTTGCCATTTTCAGTGTAGCTAAAGTCAGCTGGTTATACCTCTTATGTAAGTAAGCCAGCAAGGCAGCTAATATTATTGACTACAACTTGACATGATTGGTTGACCAAATCATCAGAGGTATATAAAGTACTTGAAAGAAATAACCAAGTAAATCTAAAAAAATACTTTTACAGAAAATGACTTTGGTTAAAACAAATTTCACCTGTGAGAAAAGTACTTGAATAAAAGTTGTAAAACTGCTCACAATAATCAAGAAACTAAAAGTACTTTTACGCACACTTTAAGAAACGAAGTGTTTAAATTACTTAACCAAGCTAGTTCCACTAAACCAAGTTGAACTACGCTTAGTGGAATCAGTTGGCATAATGTTGGCACTCCTTTCTCAAGGAGTGGTCATATTTAAATTTGTAACCTTTAATGAGGTGTTTAAATTTAAACGTAAAGAAGTAAAAATTAAATTTTTAAGTTTTGAATGTAACAAAATACAAGGTTACAACTTTTAATAAAATACTTGGTAAAGCTACAAATCCTCCAAAGAAATGACTACTAAGTACTATACCCAAGTACTGTATTTATTCATGTATAATACTTGAAATATAACCCTAAAAATCATCCATAAAGTGGGGGGATAGTATTATACACGGGTTATTAATAATTAGATTTTTATGCTTTTTAAGCTCCAAAAATTATGATCGTATTATTCTTGAGATCATATTATACACGAATAAATACGGTAAATGTACCCAGTTGCTATACACCTCTACAAATCATCAATCCCAATGTAGTGCATGGTCATTTTTAACAATCTGAAGGTTTTAACAATGATGCAAAATTTACTGTGTGGATAAAATTCTAACCAGTAATTGCAAAACTATTTTTTATATGTAGGGTTCAGAGAGAAAACATGGAAACAATGTGTGCTACTCCATTATATTATAGTCAAGCAAGTCATGTATTCTTTTCATTTATTTGATAAAGCTGATGGAAATAAAATCTTCTAACTCCTTTTTTGTAGATTGTCAGTCGTCCAGGAATCTTATTAGTTGAATAGTGAATCTTAACAATTTCAAACAAAGCAACAGAACTTCTTTTCTTAGATCCAATCAGGGCCTTTTCTGGCTCCTATAAAGGCCCTGACAGTTTGCCACTGGTGTTTACTGACTAAATCTCAGTTTCATTTCAAACTAGATGTTATGATTGAAATATGTGCCTTTTGCTTCTCTACAGCCGGTGTTCCAAAAACAGCAAAGAGGAGCTCTTGAAAAAGAGAAAGGAGAAAGAGATAGACTTATAAATGATCATTCAAACTGGAAGCACAGAGCTTTGAAAAGATCTCCCATTATGCTTTTTTCAAGTCTCCGCGAGTCGTTTTGTTAAACAGAAAAGCAAATTGTCCATGCAGTTCAAATTCAGTGACCATATTGTGTCTTTTGGCAGCGACTCAGAATGACTGCCTGACATCTCCACAGTTGCTCTGCGAAGATTGCGCCAGCTGTCTCCCGTTAGCTTTATAATGTCGTCTTTGTTAACATTTTATCAACTGTCTTGATAATGGCATAACTCGAGGGCCAGCTCCCTCCAGCAATCAGCTCTAATGGTACAGAGTGTGCTTAGCAAAGATCCACTGTGTGCGTGAGTCAAAGAGAAACAGCTACTGAGACAAGAGAATGCTTGATCTCCTTGTAATCAATGCGGTGATAAACGTGATACACCAGAAGAGCATCGAATCATCTTTAAATTGTCTGAGTCCAACTTTAAAGTCAGGTCAAGAACATAACATTATCATCTTGTCTGATGCAACAAATTGTTATGCGTTGAAGAATGTGGGGCATGAACTGTTATTAAGAAACATGAGGCTACCCTTTCAACATAAAATCAAAACATTTGCAATTAAAAATGCCTCTTAATCATTACCCAGGTGTCTTCATGCATGTCATGCATAATATAAACATAAAAGCCTATTCATGAGTGAAAAACAAAATGACCAGCATACTTAAGTGTACATCTTGCAATATGCAAAATAGCTGCTTTCCCTCATATGCAAAACAGCCCTTTTACTTCTTGAGATCTATTATTCACTTTCTTGCTTGCATATCCAATTACTAAATGAGCTTTGCTTCATTCCAGCAACCACAAAAAAAAAAAAAAATGGTGGTAGCAATTAGCAACACCAGAGGGTACCGTAGCTTGTCCTCTTGTAGCACACATGATGTCTCCCTTTGGTGTCATTTAACAATGAATCTGTGGACAGTCAGCTGTCCTGTTCATCCAGTTATTTGTAAACTTGTCTCCATCTAAGTGAAGAACAAACTTCCCACTGTGCTTCTGCTCACATGTACAGCTGTACATTATAGAGGTGACCACTTCCTGCCTAAAGAAATTAGCTCTGTCGTCCCATGAACAAGTCTGCAGAATGTTTTGGCAGAGAATCAGACAAGAAAATCTGCCTGCACTGTAAGGATCTCCTACTGTTGAGTTGTTCACAACGCACGCTGTGGTTAGAGTTGGCTTGAAAGGACAGTGCCATATTGTGGAATGAAAATAATTTTACAAGATTTTTTTTTTCTTCTTCTTACCCTTGCCGCAACAAAAGTTCACCCCTGCAGGCTGACCAGAGCTCTGTGGTTAGCCCTGGGCAAGCTGCCTTGCTTCTGCCTCTGCTGCTCATCTGTCACTGGCCAGACTTAAAGCTGCTGGATCATTGCCTGAAGAGTTTAAAAACTCTCTGGCAAGAGGTCATACACTGAATTAGAAAGCCAGTGGGGAGAATATCTTGGTGCTGGAGCAAAAGTCAGCATTAAACTGCATATCTTTGGCTGCAGAGTCTCAAGCATTGCTTGCTTCGTTGGCCTCAACCAGCCATGCAAAAAGCCAGTTTTTTTAGAAAACAGTGCAAATATTAAACTCAAGTTACCGTTTATTGAAAATATTAAGCTTGTTAAGACTTTACGTAATCATTTGTTTGTTGTTTGAAATGATTAATGATGTCTTTTTAGATATGGTTTGCGTATCATAGGTTTCTTACTACTTTTTGTAATCTGGTTGAACACTTGATGTTGATTTTGGAACCAATCCTAAGCAGTTTTTTTAATTCCATTTTTGCTGGAATATTACTTCAAGAGAGTGCTGTTCTTAATTTGAGGTGTCACTGTTTTTTGAAAATATTTAGACAGGTGGGAAGTGATGAATTCCAAGGTGCCAGCTCCGCTAAAATAGGAAAAGCTATCACCAGTCAAATAAAATAGATGTTTTTACAGTCTATGCAGGTAAGCATGTTGCCACAAAAATAATAAAGTACTCTGAAAAAGCAACAAGTGGGTAAAATGTGGTAAAGCACGTCTTTTTTCCCCCAGCTGCTCCACTCCACTTCAACATCTAAAGTGTTTGTTACTCAGCTGAAGAAGGTGGACTCAACAGGGAACACCTCACCAGCATCCTCAGAGTGGAGACGGGTGGAGCTCCAGATATCCTCGGCCCAACAACAGAAAATAGATTTGCAAAGAGCTGCATGTGAGAGGCACTGTGGGAACCTAAATGTGTTTATTTTGAGGTGGATAATGATGAAAACAAGAGAGAATAATCTCCACACATCAGTGAAACTCTGAGGTTGAGTGACTGCATACAGAAAAAAAAGGTAGCAAGATGATGCTAACAGGTGGGCTTTTATAACAGCTTATTACACTGTTGACTGATTAAAAACTAACAGCACAAATAGTGACACAGGAGTTTTCTAACAGTAGATAGTAAACTTTTAAGATTAAACTAAACATGTTTTTTATACTTATTTTTAGACGTGATAGCATGCAGGAACTTAGTTTCTTCATAACCAGCTTTTAAAGAAGTAAAAACTAATATTGTTGAGTAAAAAATACAAATAAATGTCTTAGTGTTCATTCAAGTACAAGTTTTTAGCAATAAAATATGAAAAAATCTAAAGTAAAGGATGTTTATTTTAAATTTGAGAAACTGTAGTTTTATTTAGACACCAGAAGGTGACAACAGTAGTTTATTGGATGATGAAAGTGATGACAAGGCAAACATTGCATGTTGCTCCGCAACAATGATAGTCTGTTATACACTGTATCATATCTTATATGGACAAGTAATCAGAATTATGGCTCTTTTCCATGATCCTGATCATTTGCTTCAGCTCACCAAAACGAGCCTTACAGCTTTCAAATGGCTCCTCACAAATGAAAGAGCTGTTGGAGAGCTAAAAGAGCTATCACGTTTTGCTGAGCTGAGGCAAATGATCAAGATCCTGGAACAACTCCTGTCCCTAGATTGAAAGAGTTCATTTTTGCGTAGGAGGTACAACTCAAGTGGAGGACAGAGGTGCAAACTGAATCAACAATCTAAAAAACTTTTAATGGCAAAACCATTGAAAAAAAAAAACAGCATAACAAAAGCCACAAGGACAACCAAACAAACACAGTGTTCAAAGGAACCAGCTGTGCAACAAAAAAAAGCAAGAAGCAATCGGAACAAAAAGCAAAAGGGTATCATTTCCTACAAGGTATGACAGGAAGCAAGAATCAAGATAACAAAATTATAACCACAACTAAGGATTAAACAAATATTACCGCTTTTTATTTCCAACATTGTGTGTCATGGGATGCAAATTAGCTTTTTGGCATTTTGACCCAAACTGTGCGAGGTGGAGGATGGTGGAACAAATGGATGTAGAAAAAGGCCAAACTGGCTGATGAGCAGCAACAGTCTCCAGCCAGATTCATAAATGTTGACAAATGTTCTAGTTAAAACACTCAGACATAGTCTGTCACTGGTGGGCCGCCTTGTGAGCGTCTCACATTTGATGAGGAATACACACGAGGAGGACTTTTTGACGTGAAAAATAGCACAAGGTGAAATACAAATAGGATCATAATCAAGAGGAAGTAGTTTATTCTGGAGATGTTGACAAGACAAATGTTTGTTCATTGGGTTGTAATAATCTGTAATCAGAGCACAGCAAACGCGTTTTCCATCAGACTGTTTTGTAGTGCAGATAGATTTGAAAAATTGCCTTAGGACTGTGATCAAACACTGGAATCACATCATCTCAAACAGCCAGTATTAGAACATTTTGTAAACAGTGTTTATCTGTAATCACTGTCCTTTTTTTATGTGTGCGACATATTAAGAAGCAAAAAAAAAGAGAGTGGAGGTTGGCATTTAGAGTTTTATATAAATGATGTTGACTTTAAGGATCGGTCCTTTAAGGAGTAGTTCCTCAAATAGAAATCGGTTGTGTTTCCCCAGAGTGAACATGTGTCCTACTTTGTACAGGACAAGGAGGCACCTTAAGTACTTTTATGTTCTGTGCAGTAAAAGCTTTGGAGAGGTGATGTCAGATGATTAAACGATTGAATCGAGGAGTTTATTCAAAAACAAAATAAACACAGATTTTTAATTTTTGGTGTGTTTGTAGTGCGTTGATGAAACGAGAAAGTGCTTTAAATCTTTATTTTGTGCCAGAAGGCAAATCCAGAGTAGGTCGACTCCCGCGGGTTTTGTGGATAAACAACAAACAGGCATTGCCAGGTTTTGTGTAAATCTTTCTTTTTTTTTTTATTTAACGTGTGAAAATCAACACATTTGTTAACTGCGTTTTTGTTCGCTTGCACAACCTCACACTTTCAGTCCAGAGGTGTTGCATTTTTGTACCGGACAAAATATGTGTGGGGGTGTTCCAGGTGGACACAGTGTGAAGGCGGACATAAAGGGACCTCAGCAAGCGGGTTTGCATGTTTTAGCACAATAACGACAAATTCATCTACGCTTGGCATTTTCACATGGAGGCAATTTAGTTTTACATCTCCAAGGCTGGAGTTTTAACGATCCCTCTCTTACAATTCAGAGCAGCCATTGTTTTCCATTCTGTTTTTGCACAGAATAAAAATCAATGAGAAGACTCTTGAAGCTTCAGCTGAGTAATTCTTTAGCTAATGAGTGAACATAAAGCTTACTTTAGTGTTTGATCTCCGGTGCACTGTAACACAAAGGGTTCACTGCATCTGAGTTTCACTCCTGCAGCGCTGAAGGCAGCTGAATCAAAACTTCTGACCTTATGAAATATTATATTTAGCAGCCTTTAAGCAGAAAAATATGGACCTTTCTCTTAATTTAAACTTGTTAGACAAATTGGTATGTGATGGAAAAACATTGACAATAGTCATTTATTGCAATATTCAGAAAACTTTTTTTTATATTGATCAAATGCAAAACAAACCTTTTCTGTTTGTTATTGTAATAAAATTTAGAAAAGTCTGCCATTTAATGAATTATGTTAAAGAGTTCTCATTTAGGGTTCAAAATCACAAAATTGATAAATACAGTAGGTTTTAGATAATAATCAGTAATTTTTTACTTACCCCTCTTTTGCACAAAACTCCTTTTCTTATTTAAAGGTAAAATTGCGCAAACAGTGATGCAGAAGCATTTTACATAAAAAGCTGTTTTTAGGTCCACATTCTGGATTTATTTGATTAACAGGAAGACACAAAAATGAAGAGCTGAGTAAAGTCATTATAGTGTGAAGATTAATATGCTAGCAAACAATTTGCTGTGTGAAAATCGAGAGTTTGAGACCCTTACAAAGGAGAGAAAAGTCACTCTCCATCTGTGTGTGTGTTGTAGTCTGAGCTTCTTTGTTTTTGTCTTTTTTGCTTGTTTTTTTGTGGCAGCTGGTCTGGATATGTGTTTGTGTCAGAGCATGTGAGTCCAAAAGAGAAAATAAAAAGACTTCTGGGTTTTCTTTTTGTTGAATAAACCACGATTTTCAGCTAAAAAAGCTTTATGTGAAAATAGAAACAGGATCGTTTTTTTTGTGTGTGTTTTTTGTTGTTTCCAAAATACCAGAAACAAATGAAGGCCACAGAGTTTAATTTAGAATTTAGTTCTACTTGTTTCAGTCTAACATTCAACAGTTCTATCCATCACCTTATGACTTTAAAAGTATTTCACACCTTTCTGTAAACAGATTTAAGTTTTAATCTGTAACCTAAATGAGCTTTTATGTTGAATAATGATGAATTTTTACACAGAAACAAATTATCACAACTAAAATAAGCTCCAACTAAACCACCAAACCCTATATTTCCTTTGCTTTGAGTCCCTGTTGCACATCATGAAGCTGAGAGTTTATCTCAAAATATTGTTTACCTGTAGTACTTATATTTATCATTTCCCCATCCTTAAAAATAGCTGCCTAATGAAAGCCGGTGTTTCAGCAAAAAGCAGAAGAGCTGAACTTTACCTCCTGTTATTTATTTATTCAGCAGCACAGACTTCTTTGCAGGCATACCACTTCCAGGAAGAAGAGAGTACATTACATTAATCTGACTAATGAGCTATCACATTGAATAAATAAATCTACAAGAACAATAATGTATTTTAATAAGAAATGCTAAAGGCCACTTCGATGAAGAATTACCTCTCAAAAGTCTTAGCCTATAGAATAAATCTGACTTCCCACTTTTGTTGACTTGTGGAGGCCACGTGAAGTTGATTTTAATAATTGATTACAGCAAAGGGCTGCAGGAGAACTTTGCTGATAAGCAAAAGAGAATGGTTTTGTTTGTTTTTGAATCACAACATTATATTGATCCTCTTTGAATAACGCTTAGTGGAAGAGTCCCAGACTTAGGGATTATTTATGGATCCTTCCTGACCTTAGCGGTTCTCTGGGAGATTGTGTTTAAAGCTATGAAAATGAGTGCCAAATCTGCACACATGCAGAGGCTAAATCTAGAGTGGCAGCAATAATCAGAGTAGATAGATTAGCAGCTCTCTGCTTTCTTTTTTTCTTTTCCCACAAAGACATACATCATCATCAGCAACAGCTAAGGTGGGTTACCCCTATAACCCACATGGTGGTCACTCTTACCTTGCAAGGTTCTGCAACACTATTCCCATTTGTCACCTTTGATCTATCGACAGCTATTTGCCGAAAATAGACGCCGCGCAGGAATATTTTGTGACTGACTATCGGAGAAATTTGAGGTGTAATGGCCTGCTAATGCAAAATCAAAGCTTAAAAAGTTATTTAAGAGCCGTTTCTAGATTCTTATTAAAACTGTTTTCACCCAGAATACTAACTCTCAGCCTGGAGGTATGGTGGCTGCTTTGTTAACAAGCTAAAAAGAAAGAAATTTTTAGAACCCTTACTTGAAATTTGTAATATTCTGCTTCACAGTCCAGTGCCACTTCACTTTGTTATATTTTCACTGCTTGCTTCACTTTCACACAATCTGATGATTTTTTTTTTTTTTTTTTTTTGAGTCAAAGGGAAAATTGCTCAGGAACAAAACAGTTTAATGATTTGTTTTGGACTTTATCTGCCCTTCTTAAAGATGAAGCTCCTTTCTTTTCTTTAAAAAGCTTGTGAGAGCATTCTGCCAAAATGTGTGATTCTCTTTTTCATAGTGACAGGACCGAGGGCTCACTGGCTGATGTTCACAGCTCCCTCTGTTTGACTCTGTTTACACTTTAGCTGCGCCTGATGTCTGAGATTACTTCATAGAACAATGGTGCAAGTGTTTGGTGTTATTCCAAAATAAAACTGGTGGTTTAAACAAAACAAGAACTACGCATTTGTTAAAGCTTATTTTTTTTGTTTTATTGCAACCTGCTGCTGCCACGCTCCAACCTTTCACAAGTTTTTAATCAAACTAACGTTGACACGTTTTGACTTTAATGAGCTAGTTATTCAAAACTTCAAATAAAAACAAATGCCAGTTTACTTTTTTCTTGTGTTCTGTGCTTTTTTATTTTATTCTTTTGTGTTTTGCCTTAGTGTTTATTCTGACTGTTTTTTTTATAAAATCAGTCTTTGTTCTTCACCCTGATTAGTTGTACTTTTTGTTACTTTTTTAATAGCGGGATCAAAATAGTGAGTTTTTACCTGCCAGTATTATTTTTGGTAAATACCTGGTTTAGTTGGTTTTCAAATCGTGAATGTCAGACAGAAGCATTCCATTTCCATTAATAAAAAAATAATAAAAAAGGGGGAGAAAAATGTTTTTAATAGTTTGTATTTTTATTGTATATATGATGATAGGATTGAGCTTTTAAATAAAAGTCATTATCTTTTAAAGCTGGACTGGTCTTCAGTAAAAAATAAAAGAGAGACAGCTTATTTATAGCTTTGCTCAGTAACAGTGGAGTAAAATATGATACTTTTACTTTGGTAAGTTATCTGTAGAAACACAGGCAGATGTATTAGGTGACTAAAAAAAAATTTTTTTTTTTTTCAAGCAGCAACAATGTGCTGTAAAATAAACAACAGTGTAGACCAAAGTGTTTCACAAGGAGGGGAAAAAATGCAACAATTAAAATCATGAATATAATAAAAAGGCTAAAAACAGATTAAAAGACAGTTCTAAATTTCTGATGTACCTCGAACAGACTGAATGAATTAGAGTTAGTTATTTTATTTTTCTTTATTTTCTTTTATTAAAATTGTTTTAAAATACTCTGTAATATATTATCTTCTTGCTGGCCTGGCTCTGTGTTCGTCTTCATTGTTTGTACATTTCTGTCAGCCAGTGTGTAACTGGTTCTGCCGTTTCCTCTCTCAGTTGGTCTGTATAAATACCGTAATTGTTTATTGATCTTCTGTTCACCCAGTGTGACTCTGCCTCTGTCACCCACTGGATTAATGTTTGGATTTTTTGTCCGTGGACTTTAAAACTTGCCATAAACTCCCTTCGAGGCTGTGGGAAGTAGGGGTGTAGAGGATGTTGGAGCCTCCCCTGATGGACGCTGTAGGACGTGCATGTCCAAATAAATGGATTTAAAATTATTTCAAAAAGAGCAACAACAAAACAAAAAAAAAGAAAAGAAAAAAAAATCAATTGGTTTAAATGTCAATCCAAATTCCATATTGATTTATTTGTAAATATATTATTTAATACAGTTTGATTATTAACTTGTGTGTAAAATTTAGAGGAAATCATCCGCTTATCTTCTTGGATTAAAAAAAATACATTGTAGAACAGAGATTTTGTGATTCTGCCTCTGTTAAGACTCAGCTGACACTTGAATATGTTCATAGAGTGATAAAACAGTTACTACTTTATGTTGGTGATCAGTATTAAAAAGCCTAAAGTTTCCACATTTCTCATGAATTCACTACCGCAGATACTTTTCGTTTATTCTGCATGTATAATTTAGTCACGCTTAAACTTTCAAAAAGCATCTGTTCTAAGGTTAAGAAAAAAAGAAAGAACGCTTTTTGAAGGTACAGTTTTCTCCTTGTTTTATTTAAAAGCAAAAGCGTTCTTTTTAAAAACTCTTTCTGAACTCGCAACAACCTTAAGGAACATGGAAGCAGAGACTAAAAGGTGAAATGATGAAAGAACGAGACACCGAGATGAAGAGCAATGAAAGAGGGGGAAGATGTCAGCGAACGGGATGGATGTCACTGTAACTTGGCTGCTGATCTGCGATGACACTGATGTATTCACAGCATAATCCTTGTATATGTGTCTGGATCTGATTTGCATGCGGAATCAATGCAAATACTACAAGATATCAGTGAGAGAAATACTTGTATCCGTACATTTTGTTGGTTGAATATAAATGACTTGGTTTCTGTAACTCGTGTGGATGGTGCGGGTGTTCATGTGCACTTGTGGGGACCAAGGTATTAGCAGTGGATTACAGGTGACTAGCAGGCTTTTGAATCTCATTCCTGTGATACCCTTTGAATGTGTTCATTCCCTTTGAAGTGATGTCAGTTTTAAAATATCTCAGCCCTTTTATGTATAACCATAGGTGTTTGCGTTCAAGGATTCTTTTTTTTTTTTCCCCAACCTTTTTTTTTTTTGGAAAGATGAAAGCATCAAAACAGTCAGCATCCTTCAAAGAGCGCAAAAAGTCTAGGGAAAGTCCCGCAGAAAATGAAGCACAACTTGTTAAAACACAACACGAGGCTGTTGTTGAGTCTGGGTGCAGCAGCAGGTTAAAGAGTTGAATGACAGGCGGATCCTGACAGCGCTCACTCACAGAGTTGTCACAGAGTTTGATGGACTGATTGTGTGTTTTGCAGCAGTAACAAGCTTTACAGTATGTGCGTAATGTGTCAGCAGCTGATTCGTATGCTAGATGCACTCGCTAATTGTTCACAGTGC
>JARVJO010000330.1:17445701-17459779 GCA_031762555.1 Cynodonichthys magdalenae | reverse complement strand
CCACCCACCACCCAAAATTAATGACTGCCTCTCCTCATTTGCACCCAATCATGACCAGGATGCCGAGGCACTTGAAACTGTTTACTTCAATTGCGAAAACCCTCCATGTTCCACAAAGTGGCCTGTTTTCACTTTGATGGGATTGCTAATCACAGCGCTGTTATTTATGTGTGTTTTGAATTGGAGATGAGCCTATGCTGGGGTATTGGAGGGGGACCAACCTTGCTTGGGGGTGGGGGGAGGAGGGGGGTGGCTGCTAAACCTTAAAGAGAATTTATCTTTTTCGTTGCCTTTCTCTCAGCCCAGCAGATTGGGAGCAGGGTAACCTTGCTTTGAGGCTGCTCCGTGTTGCCGTTTTTGACTGCCAAATATATTACGTCGACGAAGTAACACAGACATCAGAACTTTTGCTTTCTGCCTCATCTTCAGCTGCATCTATTTATGTACACAGGAATTCCCAATGATATCATTCAAACATGTCAGTTTTTTTTGTTTTTTTTTTACCATTTCTTTAATTCAGAAACACTAAATTCATCAGCGTGCATTAATTCTTCTTCATTTCTACAGGTTAGCTTCATTGAAACAATTGTTTCAAGAGAGACTTGTTTTCACTTACAGTCATGAATGGCACAAAAAACAAGCATGACTCTATCTCAGTCAATTTTGGTGTGGTAGTAACTGAGTGTCATCTCCAACACAGGTTATGTCATTATTTATCATTAGCTATGTGTTTCCCATACTTGGCTTTTTGTTTTAATTTTCATGTTTGCTTTTTATGGAGTGTGTTTCTCTTCTTTATGTTCACTTTGTCCCATTGCCTCCCTGTGATTCCAGTTATCCTCAGTACTTTTCCACAGTCAGTTTCTGCAACTCTGTTCTGCCACACCCACCTACACCTGTTCCTCATTCCTATTAGTCTCAGCTGCAGCCACCTACCTCATTAATCGCAGCTTTTTCCAGCACTTGTTTCTCACTCCTCTTCATTAATGTGCTTTATGTCATGTCTGGTTCTCTTGTTCATTTTTTTCAAATACCTGTAAGTTATTGTAGCTGCAGCTCTTTGTCTTTCTTTATTAAATATTTTACAGTTTATTTGAGTTCATGTCCATTTGGGTCCCTTGCGCTTCTCAACTGTGACACTGTTTATAACATTAGCATGGTGATAAGACTTATGCATCCCTAAAGACATTTGACTTTAATTGCATACATCTTTTGAAGGAAAAAAAGATAATTATGGATTATGTTGATGCACTTGTTTTATAATGTTTTATAATTATTTGTTTTATCTGTTCTTCATGCTATATATTGCTGCAGTTGTAAAAATCTTTTTCAATTATTTGTTTGTTTTTCAACACTCTACCTCCAATTAAAACCTATATGGAAAGATTTTTGCACAAAACATGTTTTTAAGATATCTGAAGTAAGAATGTTTCATTCTGTTTCTCTAATCTTAGACTGACTCCATGACTTTCAAATCAAACTCTGTAGGGGGTTACGCTATTTGCTCCAAGATTGTTTTTTTTCTCTGTTATTTGTGATTCTTTGCACAGAGAAGGTCTGGAGGATCAGGTCCAGATTTTCACTGCAGCCGACAATATGCACATACACATTACACTGGAAGGTTATCCATGAAGGATTCATTATCACAACACCTGAAAAGAGCAAAGAAGACTCAGAACCGTTGCAGTTTTTGTATTAATGACATTTTTTTGTGTTGATATTTTTTTCTTTCTTTTCATTGATATCAACACCCTTATGAATTTAGACATGCCGACATTATCAACAAGACATTAAAGCCCCATAAAGGCCAACAGGCAAAGGCATGAAAAAGTAAATGTTATCAGCACAAACGCACACAAACACCCCGTGAATTCACCTGCAGGACTACCTGCTGCATTCAAACAGGAGTGATGACTTCGCAATGTTTAAACTTAAGAGAGGTACATCCTGCAAAATCCACTTTTTTAACCGTTAAATACATTTTGTTGTGTACTTGGAGTTTCTAGGAGTGCAGAAAAGTTGGATTTAGTCTCTCCCGGTGCTGCATAGATCTCTTTATATTCTGTTTGGGTCATATTTTTCAACCCATTCAGTTTTCTCTATTTTCTATGACTTTTCTGAACTATTATGTCACATTATTTATGACGTAACTGCCAAATAAGGTCTGGACTTATCAACTACAATTTGGTCGTCTTCATTCTCCTCTGGCTCTGGGTCAGACTCTGGCTCCAACCTGTAAGGCTGGATGGAAAAGTCTTCCCTTGTTGACATCTTTTATTTAATTTGTAAATAAAAAGTTTCTGCACTGCTATTTATCAATAACCCCTCTATCAAACTAGAATGGACCACTCTGGAAGTTGGATGGGGGCAGGGTGTGAAGTGCTTCGTTTTGATTTAAATGGACAGCCTCAAAACGAGTTGATCTGAGACACTCCTCAGAAACAGGGGCTTGTGGAGCTACAATAAATAGAAATTCAGACCAAATCATTGCAGTTCCACTTCATATAGACTTAAACTGAGTGATTTAAAAGTGAAAAAGAAGGATTTAAAAGCATGACATGTAACTGTTTTACATGCATCTGTGTTTAAAATTTAGCACTTCAGTACACGTGACATTAATTTTTTTTGTTTTGTCTTTCAATAAATTGTCTAAAATACGTAAAGATCTAGTATATATTGTTCCCATCTTCTTGTGATTGTTATCCAGAACATTTTTCTAATATATGTGTCAATTCTTTGAACTTTTGTGGACGTGAAAAAAAAATCTATTCTTTTATTAATCATTATTTTAATCATAGCTGCACAATTTATTTCAAATTTAAATGGTATAAGAAATAAGAAACTACTTACATCAGGGTTTATTTATGGAAATTCAAATGTCAGGTTTGAACTATCAAAAAAAAACTTGTGCAAACGGCTTGAATCTCCTGCATTTATATACCCCCCTTTAGGTAAACATTTAGTCTTGTTTCATCTGCTGGCCATTAGAAAGTACAATGAGCTCGACTTACTATCACGTCTTTAATTTGATTCATGTCCATGTATAATTCAAATTTATTTGATCAAATTAAACCCACGCATGTAGTGCTCACTAAAAAATCTTTAATTGCCTACTTTGTGTACTTTGGCACATAATTGGTTGTTGGTTTTTTTTCTTTTTTTACCTATTACCCTTCTTTTGTCCTGAACCTGCTTGCCTGCACCAGAGTGGAATGAAATGGGTGGTTCATTGCATCAGACAGGTCTGAGGAGCTTTTCTCCACAGGAGGTTAATTTCTTATTGCTCGCCGCGTTCACAGAGTTCATTTTGAATCATGTTAGTTTGGCTGTCTATTCCCATTATCACTATCTGAAAATGCAGGCGAATTACTATTATTTTTTTTTATTTTACCCCCCTCCACTTTGTAAATGTCAGAATGCAATAGAGGTGTCTGACAACTCGGGCATGCAAATGTGCTTTTGATGTTTTTTATTTATTTATTTTATTTTTTGGGGGGTGGGGGGTGCTTAGAGTGTTGTTCCTTTGCTGGTGTTAATCTGAGGCACTAAATGAATTCTCTTTGTGCTATTTTTGGCTCCTGCCAAATAAATATAGCACAAGATGACTTCCGATTTCCTTCTCCTTTTTCTCTCAAGACAAGGGTAGAACAAAGTCAGGGTTTGTGTATGTGAGTGTGTGTGTGTGTGTGTGTGTGTGTGTTGGGGTTTAGTACAGTGTAAGTTTTGATGACAAGGTCCAAAGTCTGTCGGTGGCAACAAAGCCTGTGTAGAGGGAGTCGTTCAGATGCTTGTATTCCTAGAGATCCAGAACCACTGAGCACACACTGATCACGTGGAACCTCAGATGGTGAGATCTGATGAAGCTTAACCATAAACAGCATCCAGTCCCTCTCTGTTCCTCCGTGCTCGGTGTAAACCACCCTTTCCTTCTCACCTCCACCACCCTGCTCATATCTGCTGCCTTGCCACTTTCGTACACTTGTTCTTTGTCTCGTTTCCTTCATGGACTCTCCTCTGTCTCTACATCTTTGTGGGCAGCAGAGCTTACAGTCCATCTGGCACTTGCGCACAGGGGCCCACTCTTAGCTGGGGAGATCAATGGTGACAAACGCTGCACATGGCTCTTATAATAAAATGATTAGACATGGCTGCAAACAGAATATCTACACAGCCTATTCACATATCTTCACTGCACATGTTGACATGAAGTCCCTGTTGTCAGAAATCTAAATATTTAATAGACTCTAAATATTCAGTCAGAGACATTTGTTCACCATGTTGACATGTCATGTTCTTTCCTGCTTGTGTTTTGCAGTCGACTCTCAGAACCTGGCGGCGGACAACGTGTCGGTGATTGAGGGGGAAATGGTCACCATCAGCTGTAGAGTGAAGAACAACGATGATTCCGTCATCCAGCTGCTTAACCCAAACAGACAGACCATCTACTTCAGAGACGTCAGACGTAAGTTCTGCTTCCTGGGTCCCGATATAAACCATTTCCCCTGAAGTTTTGAAATATCAAAATTCTAGCATTTTAGCCATTTCACATTAACAGAGGGTAAAACAGAAAGTTTGTCACAAACAGATGGAGTTCAGTTTAAAATCCAATTTTCTTCAATTCTGCCAGCATACATGGCTTTATTTTCTGTCTCATATTAAGAATAAGCTTTTAAAGACTAAAAAAAAATTTTTTTTTTAATTATCTGATAGTTTTTCTCAATTTATGCCAGAGAAAATGTAACCCTGTTCACTACAAGCATTAAACAGATATTACAGATTTTAAATGTGGGGTTTTGTGAAAACGCTAAGAACAATTATTATATTATTTGTTGTAGAAAATGCTTTAAACCATCTCAGTTTGGAGAAATAAAGTTTCATTTTGACCAGACTGACTAGCAAGCAGATAATCCAAGCAGATCCAAAGAGGATTTCTGACATTTTAAAACTGCTCAGAGTTGTTTCATAGCAGTTTGTTTCTTGTGTCCTATTAAATAGTTATTAGCATTTATTTCTTTGGGCATTTTCAAGCAGTTAGCTGTAGCACTTTAACAGCAGCCTGGTGCATTTTCAGCAGAAATTATCATCTTATAATAAAATTACAGCTAGAACACAAAATTAACTGCAGTGTAAAGATTTATGAATTAGTTTGCAAAAACTGCTGAGGAGTTTTTCATTATTTGAACTATCCCTTTAACTTTCAGGTTTATTTATAATGACAAAAAGTAAACATAATTGTATGAACATTTACCTGTGGGATTTTGGAATCTTTTAAAAACTGCTTTAAAAGAGAATTCATGATTCTTGTCAAACACTCAGTTTACCATTTCTCATGCAAACTATGACTAAAACAAAAGCAATCAATACATGAATGAGAATTACAGCATAAATGCAATCACTCCTTGGTATACTAGACAAACTGACTTTCTAAACATCACAAATAAATTTTTATATCCCACATTTTTGCCAAATAAGCAAATACTTTCAGAGCTGTGTTGAAAATGTCACAGCATAATTTAATCTTGAATATGCACTTTGCTGCTGCAACATCAATAGCAATTACACAGGAAATTTCACTCATTAACCAGGACTGCCTGTTAAACAAAGGGATACAATAATTTATATAGTCTGACCCTTAAATTACCATTTATCACCTTTACTTAAGCAGAGCCAAAAGGATTAGCTGCCTAATTATTCAGGTGACTCAAGAAATGGAATTAGCAGCTGTTATTTTCTCAAATGTGACAACACGAAATGTCAGTTTCAGTTTTGAACTATTTTCTTGTATTTTCTTATAAACAAATAATTTATGTTAAAAAAATGTCAGAAATTATGATGGAATGTGTCTTATACCATTAAAATTGTCAACATGTGCAAAATGCATTTACAACATCATACTTTCTGCATCTTTTACTATAACTGTGAGACTGTTTTGAACATTACTGTACGTCTTGTTTCATTTTGGATTTATTACAGTAAAGGTGTATGATTTGATTAAAAAAAAACATACAAGATAAACTCCAGGCTTCATTTTGATATTTCTGTGTAAACCTGACCCTCCTTGGATGTTTGGCTTTTATACAAAAAGCTGCCAAATTATTAAAAGAAAAATCAAAATGCATATGTAATGGGAATACTTTATTGTCCTTATCACTGTTGAGTTTTATGATAATCTTTTAGATTAGCATGTCGAAGATTCTGCTTATGCATGAACATATGGGATACTTTGCTTTTTTTTTTTTTTTTACATTTCTACTTGTTTATATCTTGGATTCCATCCAGGATTCAAGGTGAACGAGACACAACCATCATTTCAAGCTATATTGCGTCCCAGATGTTATTTCACAAGTCTAGGAAGCGAGACGTTTGTTTCATTCTCTCACTTGCAAAAAAGCATCGGGGGAGTCTGAGTACACATCTTATTCATATTTGCACAAAATACCCAAAGCTGCTCCTCGAAACGTGGCAGAAAAAAAATGATGTAGAGACTAGATTGTATGGTGCTTTACATCTTCAAAAATACTAATTTAGACATCAAGAAACTTAAGCAACAATAAATAATCTGGAGTTACATCATTGTGATAATCAACAATTGCTCTTTACAGTTAAAGAAGTCCTGCCCAGAGGTTAGGGCAACCTTTTCCTCTTCGTTTCATATTGAGTTTCTCCATGTGAGTCGGCAAACATGTCATTTTCTCAGCCAAAGTCAATACAGCACCTTTGTCAATAACAAAAAAAACAAACTGTGTTGTTTATCTACCATTGGATGTGAATATATGTCAGGCTTTCTGACAGGCGGATTAAGTGTTATTGGTTTGCTGCTGCGTATTTGTGTTTCTCGTAATGGGGTCTAGTGAACCCCATGTCAGTGCTATTCTAGGCTCCATTCCTAAAGGACTGCTGGTTCTGCTGGGACCCCCCTCAGCCAGTGGCATTGTTACCTGTCAACAGGGCCGCCCGACACACTGGCAGATCTTTGTATACAAGGAGGTAAACAGCGGTGACAGAGAGACACACCAGGAGCTGCGAGAACAGCAGCTACAAGCCAAGTAGCCACCTCAAAATAAGATACAAACAAGAATACTGGAATAATGTCAGGTACTGTAGCGGTGAAAGGCGTATAAATGAATTTCTGTTGCAGCAAATAAAGATGAATTATGTCATAGGTAGGAGCCGACCAAGTCTTGTTAGGATGAGGCATTTATTCTTCCAGATATATGCAAAATGACATGCAATTTGGCAGAGTTGTCATCTGAAATGGAAAAAATGAGCCTTTATCAGCGAAGGTGGACCTCTTAGAATAGTGATGCAACAGAGAGAGATTATTTATTCACTGCAGCCCCTGTCAGAAGATTTCTTACTTTGTATTACAGAGACTTTCTGTTTAAAGTGATACCTAACCAACAGAACTGCCTTTCAGCATCAAATCCTTGTAGGTTCAAAGCCTCGGAATAAAGTTTTATTTCTTAAAAGAGATATGCACATCACTTTGGGAATAATGCATCACCTGACAATGTAAAAAAAAAATAACCGAAAGGGTCCATTTACAGCAACAAACTAAGGAATACTGTTTTAAATTTAACTCATGAAAGGAAACCATCACCCAACTAGTGATTAAGACCATGTGTACGGGTTTGTGTTTCTTTTTATTCATTTTCTCTTTAATGTTCATGTTTCCTTGTGTCTGTTTTACCTGCCCCTCCTCAGCCCCTCACCACTCTCACAACTATATGTTTTTTTTGCTAAATGCTACTAATTAGCAAAGCAAGGTTTAAAGAAGTATACTCGAGAATAGTTTATGTATGAAAACCAAGATTGTTCTAAAAGAATTAGTGGCTTTCTATCAATAACTTTGTTAAGTTGCTAACAAGTTTTGCAGTGATTCTTATGAATCTTAAACTTTTTGATGTAAATACACAGAAAACCAACTGGTTTTGTCTTTCATTCTGCTTAACCTGCTCAGGCCTAATATTCCTTAAAAAGTATACCCAAATTAAATGATGTACTTATCTTAATACTTTGGAGTAAATTCACAAGCCTAGTCTCTATGTAAAGTAATCAGTCATAATTTCTGAAACTGTAACTGGTATTTAGGTATTGAAGTTAAAATACTGTACAATCATTTTTTTTTTTTACTTAAAATTTTGTAAGATTTTAAATGTGTTCCAAAACATGAATAAAAGGCGGTATTAAGGAAAAAATATTGGGCTAAAATATAGATTTGCAACTATTACCAGTTCAAATTTGGGATCAATAGCATCAAAAATGAATATTTGAGACATAATATAATCCAGCATGTCCATCATACTTGGACAGGTCTCCAGCAAATGTCCAAACTGAACAAATAATTCCAATAACTGTAATTTCTAAATGCTTCAACACAGACACTTCTCTAAGAGCTCGAATGAAAGATAAACCCCTGATAAATCATATTCTACCATCCATATTTACTCACAGCATTGTTAAAATACAAAATAAATGATTAATAATCAGCTGTTTGAATCACAGCCTGGGCGACATGCAGCAGATCACCACCAACAAACAGCCAAAATATATTATAAAGTATATATAAAATTAAAATTATATTTTAAAGCATTACAAAACCACACATTATATAAAACCACAAGCAGCAAAAGAAAATGTTTTACTTTTACTTTATGCATAATTTTTCCTCTTTTTCCGATCAAAAGCAATCAAAAATAGCGGTGCCTAATTTTTTCTTTTGTGACATTTCCTGGCTATTCCTTATCTTGAAGCACTTAAAATACTTCATAATAAATACAGTATATTTCTTCTTAAACAGCCACTTTAGTCAGCTAACTGTCCATAAAACATCAAACACCATGTTTTTTATGACTGTTGTCATCACTCGGGAGAAAAAAATGGCTGCCACATTAACAATTTCAATTAGGTTTCACTTTCCAAACAAGGTCTTCAACCCCCAAAGCAAATAAAAGGTAACGTGATTGGCTACACAGTTGTGGTTTCAGAATGAAGCTCAGAGATAATTGTACTGTGGGCAGGACATGAGGAGTTTGCCACACATTTTGGGCTCTGGGGAGCCAATAGATGAACTCAGATAGTAAAAAAAGTGCCAATCAAAAGAAGACAACCAATCAAATCATTTTAACAGCCTACTATGCAAATTCAAAGTCACTGGCAGCCTGGGTCAGGCTAAAAAGAGGCAGGATGTAACCACAACCAGAGAACGTTCTATGAGCAGGTTAGAAGGTTAAAGGCTGAAATCTTTGCTCAGTATTTTCCTAAGCAAATTCTTTCAGGTTTTCTGGAAGATTGTAGTAAAATTGAATGAATAATATATGAATTATAATGGTTATTATTACTACTAAATACTTTTAAAATCAATATTAAACAATGATCTGATGTGAGCAAACAGCTCCTAATGAAACAATGTCATATCAACTGCACTTATAGTTTCAGACGTGAGACGTTTCCCTCTGTGGCAGGTGCTTTCAGTCTTAAGTACATCAGCATCATTGTTTCCCTTTGAGGAGAGACTTTCAAAGAGCTCTCAGATTTTATTGGGGGATGAGGTTTCATGTTGATTCTGCCCTGAGACCTTAAGTGATGATCATAATGCAAAGTGCACAGCCTGGTGGGAATAATAAACTCCCTGTGCTTGAAGCCGAGACTGAATTGAGTTCGTTAGCTCGACAGATGCAGAGAGGACTTGATAAAGAAGGCAGGTCAAAGCATCAAAAGGCCCTCCCAATCAAATCAAGCAACACTGTTTATGTAAAAGAGTGCTCAGGGATGAGTGCTGACCCAAATGAAAAAGCAGTGAGCAAAAAGTCAGAGAGAGATAGCTAACCTAGTTTGATGACATTAAAAGAAAATTCTGCCAATCCATAGAGGCATTAGTACACAGCTTTCTGGCTACTTTTGATTTAGAGTTTCAGGCATCCAAGCATCTCTGCTTTCACACTGTGATTTAATTCATTATGTATGTTTGAATGCCTCTCCTTTTTCAGTGGAATATGTGGGTTTGATGCAGCCATCCATGACCAGCCTCAGCTCATTTTAAGAGTTTCCTAGCTTGTTAGGGCTCTTCATGAACACTCTTCACACTTTCCTTTCTTTGCGAGTGGTCTGTGGACTGTAAAGGTACTTTATAAATCAACTTGCAGGAATCGTTTTGAAACTCACTTTTCTTTTACTCAATTAAGGAGAAAGCCCAGAAAGAGGGCAGCGCTTGCCCTCCACTCTTCCTTTCCCTCCTCCTGTCTAATTTTGTGCTAGTGTCTCCTTCGTCATCTTCCATCCCCTCGCTCAGTTTCCCCCCTCCACACACACACACTTTCCTTTTTCCTTCTCACCCCATGTCTCATGCTCGTGTCCCTGCACTCTGTATCCCCACAGCTCTCAAGGACAGCCGGTTCCAGCTGGTGAATTTCTCTGACAACGAACTCCGGGTGTCTCTGTCCAATGTGTCGCTCTCCGATGAGGGCCGCTACGTGTGCCAGCTCTACACAGATCCTCCTCAAGAAGCCTACGCAGACATCACTGTCCTGGGTAGGTGTGAGGACACATGTGTGAATCTCACACAGAAAAAAAACCCACATACTTCCATTGTAACCATCTCAGTTATAAATACGAAATAATAGTAATCTTTGATCTTGTTATCTTAAGCAACTGAAACAAAATGTCAGCCAATTAGGCCCTTGCGGTGCTCAACAGCATAACAAAAAGGAGCAGATGCTGAAACTGATGGCTCAGACCGTGTTGGTTTGGCAGCTGTGTTGACTCTGTGAATCCTGGTGAATGTTGACTTGGCTGCTCCCAACGATTCCCTATTGAGAGTCAGCTGTGCCACACTTTGATGCTTTGGAGAGAAATTACTTTAGTTAAGCTTTATTATACATGCAGACATCCTGGGGGATTGAAAGGAATTAAAAGCACTTTAAAGTAATTACTCCAGTTGTACGATTGAAACCTAGCTGCAGTATTTCTGAATCAAGGGGTTGAAATGAAGAGTTCTTGAAATATGCACTCAAGTGACTTTTTGCTTTTAAGTAACTGAACTTCAGCAATTTTGCTGTGATGACTAATACAGGGAATGATCGACTAATGTCTTCAGATCCATGTGAACATAGGTTGCATAGTGGGCATATAGGTTTTTTTGACTGGCATAACATTTTAGATAGACCGTGCTAAGTAATGTACTGCTAATTAGCACTGCATTATGAATAGATGTTTAGCTGTATCGTTGAATCATCAATTCCGTTGGATTACTTACAAGAAGTGATGAATGATGATGGTTATATGACTGACTGTCTTTCAGTCCATCGCAGAAGGCTAAACTATATTATTTCATTCAGTATCACTGAAAGTTGGGAATCATGGTCACAAAAACATAAAAATGTGAATTTTGTGATCTCGTATTTTAATTAAAGCACATCTGAAAAAAATAACAATGTAGCACAACCCAGGAAGGTGCCACACTGCTAGGTTGTTTTGACTGACTGTACAATATTTAATTTGTGTACTGAAGTTCAGACATGAAGCAATATGTTGTTGTATCATTCCCATATGTTAAACCCTTAGATACACTGAAAAACTCCTCCCGAGTACAAAACGATCGGGTAGTTTTGTTTGAAATGCAGCTATAAACACACAAACACACTGTAAATGTTTTGACTGAACAAGGCATTTAACAAAGCTGCTCTTCACACATTGAACACCAATTTTCCACGGTCACTGTAATTTGAACTAACCTTTTTATATCAAATGAGAAAATTGTTAAGTTGGTTGAGATTCTACAGTTTTGTTTTAGAAAGCCCACTGTCTTTTTTTTAAACACAAATGGAGTATCATGTTGTGTTTAAGAGGAAGGAAAGCTAAGTTAGGAGCTGTTATGATGTTTGTAAAGACACCATATTGTCAGCAAATGTGGTTTTTCAGGCTGAAAATGTGTTTTTTGTTAACAGGCCGATGAAAATACACGCACAAAGACGTATTTAACAGTGAAAGAAAACAAGTCACTCCAGGAGTTGGAAGATTGCTAGTTTTGCATTTGTTAAGCAAAATAACACAGTTTGAATGGAGCAATGATGTTGATTCGTAAAAATGTTGAGTTTCAACATTATGATTGCCTTCAAATCAAACAGCTTCAGCTATTTGTCCTTCATTCTATGTTTTACTATGAAATTAACATAGTTCAACAAATAAATGCAGCAATTTTAAAGAATACATTGAAGGAACAGTTAGTCAAATAAGTTTCATTTGCTAAAAAGTGAAATACTATTTTGATTTTTATTATTTTAAATATATTTAAATTCCAACTGTAAAACTCTTTAAACAAACTTTATTTGATGCCAGAAAGGGATCTTAACTTTTTTGATTACACTGTCAATTGATACAGGTCCCATTAATTACAACAGAAGCTGCATTGCCTTTGTTTCCCAAAAAGATATCCAGTAATTGTAGACAGATTCAGTGACCCGTGTCCACAGGTCAACATCAAGTTCACCCTCCCACTTTGCTTCCAAACACATCTGTTGGCAGTGTAGACAGCAGGAAATACTGAGACTATACAACTTAGAACAAGAGTTGGACAAAATGTTACACAAAAAGAGTGTGTTCAGTCTAAAGCAGCTTGTTAATTAACGTGTACAAAAATACAGGACATCAGTATGTAGCAGCACTAAAAAAAGTCGTTATTATAAGTAACTTTTAGTCATTTTTGTTGTTCTACTATACTTTTAAAAACATTTTTAAACAGTTGTTTTATTAACTTTATGTAAAAGTATTTTTTCGCACTAAAACTGCTCAGACTTCCAGCAGCAACTGGCTGATAACTGGAATAAACAAGTTAAACAGACTGTCACAGAAGTGTTAACATTTAAAGAACAGTTTTTGCTTGTGGCAGCTGACCCTCTCGGGTAAAGTCACAAAAAGCTGAGATCCAACAAGTTTTGTTCCCTTTCCATAATAATGTATTTTATGTTAGAACAGTTGGTGGCACAGTCATTCCTATTGGTGAGAAGCAATTATTTACACTTTGCGCTGTGTCAGTATTTATATTATTACATGTGAATCATGAGTGTTGCCATTGCTGCTTGTCAGTCCCGCCAGCCAGCCCAGTCATCGAGAGCCAGGAGGATGTGGTCAGCGAGGGGAACGAGACCGAGCTCACCTGCATCGCCATGGGCAGCAAGCCAGCCGCTTCCATCAGATGGATGAAGGGGGGGGAAGAACTGACAGGTTGGTAGAATAACAGCCTCCCTCAGTTAGCTTCACATGCTCCAGGCCTGTCTGCTTCCCCACAGGTCCTGGTCTCTGGAGGCTGTTCCTCTGCAAACAAGACGGAGTTCAACTTTGAATGTGCATTGTACTGATTATGTTGACGGGCATGTGTACATATGAAGATACTCCTGCCTGTCATATACAGTTGGAGAACCAATATGCTTTCTTCCTTGCGAAACAGTCACTCAGATCTTTTGAAGTGGGTTTCTGTTGAAATGCTATGAAGAATAAATATCTTACCTGTAGTAGGTAGCTCATTAAAGGAATAAAACCTGTTTGAAGAAAAAACATATAAATTTGATATATTTACAAGCTAAATGTTTGTTTGAGTGAAGCCAAAATCAAAATTGATTACTGTGATATCAAACAGAAAAGTTTTATAGCAATTAGAGTGAACACTATTTTATATTAAATAGCTTCATGCGGGAAATATGTGCTCTTCCTGTCCCTTTGTGCCAGATTCAGCTTTTAAGTTATTTTTAGCCACATTTCTGCTATTTTTAGCTATTTTAGCTAAAAGTACATCTTTTCTTTTTTTTTTCAAAAATCTTTAAAGGGGCTATATAATGTGTTTCTCAGGCATATATTTAAATTCTATACCATAATAAAGTCACATTTAGTTGTTATTAAATTGCTGTTTATATAGAAAAGAAACTTGATTTCTCATCATACCTGTTTCTAAACACCTTTAAATTGGTTTCTGTCTCTTTAAGAACCTCCTTCCGCTTCTGTCCCGCTCATTTCAGCATCATCACAGCCGCTTCTCTACAGGACTGTTTACAGCCTGGAGCAGACTTTGTTGTAATAATAATTTA
>JARVJO010000330.1:17416382-17445601 GCA_031762555.1 Cynodonichthys magdalenae | reverse complement strand
TGAATGAGTCAAAGCAAGACTCTGGACATATTTTTGATGAGAGGATAACATTATAACATGATATAAAACTCAAAAATGTTGATTATACATGATATTGCCCCTTTAAGCATTGAACGTTCATGCTATATTTTTGCAGAAAATGCAAATTCTCTAGTTTGTCTATAACCGTGTTCCCATCAACGTTTTTTAATTTGCATTTTGAAGTTTCGCATTAGGCAAGGTGAATGGAAATGGCCTGATTTGAAAAAACTTCCTCTAATGCGCAAATGAGTTTATTCGCCCGCTTGAGGTGGTTTTTGGGGTTTTTCTAAAAACAGTTAATGCGCAAAAGAAGAGATGGAAACACATGAGTCGAATAAGTTCTGACGTAGCGAACATTCACCTCACATGTTGATCAGCTGCTGATCGCTGTCTGTGTGGTACCGGACTGCAGCTGGACCCTCCTCCCGCTGTCGGCATCTCCTCAGTTATCACCGTAGCGTGAAGAGAATTGCATTTCTTTTTCTACGTGTCCAGACAACATGTAACATCACCAAAACTTGTTATGACTGATTAAGTACAACTTTCCCGATAGCAACACGTTCCTGATAACTTTTCTCCTCTGTCCTGGGATGTGTATCCCTGCTAGTTTGCGACTCCTACTTCCTGTTCACTACAGACATGCGTTTGATGTAATTACACTTTGCATAGCCTGGGAGATTTGATTCAAGCCAGTTGATGGAAACATCTGAGTCGCATTAATTATTTATTTCCTTTTTGCAAAATTTTAAAAATTTGCTCAAATTTCGAATTAAAATTGGATGAAAACACGGCTTATATGCTACTGTTTTTTGCAAACAAAGCATCTGCACTACAAAATGAAGCAGTTCTAACAAAGAGTTTTGGTGTAATGATGCAATGCAAAATTTATGACAATGTAAATAGTTATAGTGTTTGATGAACTGCTATTAAATCTTTGCAATTTGAGTTGCTTTGGCTGCAAGCGACTTTGGTCTTGTTCTTTCCTGAACTAGCAGCTAATTTAACAAATCACATCAGGATTAAAGCATTTCTCTTCAAACTCAGTTTGCTTGAAGGTCTAGCTACATCAGGTAAGATATTAGGGGTTTATAACCATTCTTCAAAACCCCACTTTAAAAGATCTGAACTATCAGTTAAACTCTGTGCTGTTTTCTCAAACTACTAGTGCATCCAGCACTGCAGACTTGCATTATGTCTCTCGTAAATTTTGATTTGCCTTGAAGCTGCTTCCATACTGCAACCTTCATTTCATAGATCAATGTTTGGATTTAAAATTGCTTAAATATTTACTGTGAACATTTAGTTACACCTCAGCTCCTGATGGAACATGTTGGTTTTTTTAACCAGTCAACTCTAAATCTTTTCTGTCTGCTCCAAACCATTGGTTCATGGTAAACATGGTTAAGAACTCTTATTTGCACATTTTATCTTCATTTCCGTGCCTTCAGTCGCCTGTAGGCTCTCATAGAAAAAGGTATATAATCTTGAGTGATGAAAAAAAAAATCTTATTACCTCTCGGTTATGATTTGGAGTTATCAATTATTCATTATATACGTATTGTACAGGAACAGAGGTTTTCATTTTAGTCACATTGTATTTACACAGACGGAATGTCTTTTGGCTTGTTGTCAAATTATATATGTAATAGAATGGAGAGGATACATTTGGCTTGTTGAGAGATGAAATATTTAGACAAAAGCAAATCTGAAGCTAAATGCCATCTGTGCCTCCAGTGTTCCCTACAGGAGTCAAAGTCAATTTCTGTTTATGAGTTGTAGTGTTGTGTTGGGGAGGGAGAGACAACAGGATGGTTAGATCAGCAAAATGCCACTGACATGCTGAGCAGCGCTAATCCATTGTGGCAGTGGATACATAAAGCCAGCTGAAAAGTCACGTCCTCTTGTACCACAGGAAACATAAATCACTTCTTATTACAGACGTGCTAAACAATTCATTAGTCTCTACACATATTGAGATTCAAAGACACCACATCACATTGTTTTTTTACAGACGCTCTCAGATGGTGTTTGTCTTAGGTTTGTGTGCAAACAAGCCAGTTTTAATGCCAGTAAAGAAATTGGCAACCTAACTTTAACTGAAATAGGCAGAATCTTTTTTTTTTTCTAACCATTTATCATGCTGGCAGGAACAGAACTGATGGGCTCTGGCCTGAAAGGGACTCAGCACATCAGGTGGCAAAATGCTTATTAGCATAAGTGCGAGCTGGAATATTATTTAAATGAGGTGGAGACCAGTGATCAGCTGCTCCTACTCCTAAAGTACAGGAGAAGTTGTGCGACATCAAAGTACTCGCTTTCAAATCTGTTCATGTAATCTAGTGTTGCAGGATGTCTGGTAATAGTTTTGAAATTTAGCAAATGTTTTCTTTTACAGAAATAAACACATAAATACCCAACTATTACAGAAAATGCTATTTCAAATATGTAAAAATTGAAATTTAGTCAAACTAGTTGTTCTAAGCAGCAAATTTTATAACCAAAAATCTTGGTTTCATTTTTTTAATTAATTAATCAATTTTTTTCTGTTGTTTTTTGCACTGAATTTTTAAATTGAAGACCTCAGTCATGAGAAGAAATGTTCCAAACTCAAGGTTCTTTTTTTAATTTTATTTTATTTTTGTATTCAAATGAACTTAACGATATTTAAACAAATTAACAGAGGAAGACCATAAATTAGAGTTAAAATTATAAAAAGTGAGAATGTGAAAGAGAGAATCTTTTATAGCTTCTTTGTAACATGCAAAAAAAGACAAAAAAAAATCATTGCAATTAGTCAAGTAAAAAACAAAAACCCTGGCATTGGCAGGCGAATGCAAATTAGTCTGAAACCTCTCTTTTCATTTTTCAAATTTTAAAAGCCATTATCAGCGGATGCAGCCCGAAAAGCTTCTGGAAACAGTTCAATAGAACTGCAGTGTAACATGTGACATAAACTGAGTAGCAGGATCCTTTATTGAATAAAAACATGTCACATATTAGATTATGTTCTGTGATTGGTTCAGTTTAGGCAAGGTCAGTGTTTAAACAGGAAGGTGACCTTGTGACTGACTTAGATTCTGTTTTCAGTTGCGCTCGTTCTCTGTGCAAGTTGGACACCAGGGCCGCCTCTTGTCTCCAATCCTGTTTGTAGTATTCATGGACATGATTGTCAAGGCACAGAGGAGAATCTCAGGTTTGGGAACCACAGGGTTTTGTCTCTGCTTTTGTGGTTGATGGGGTTCTGTTGGCATTTTCAAGTCACTACCTTCAGCGTGCACTGGGCCTAAGTAGCTAAGTGTGAAGCGCCTGGTATGAAAGCCAGAGCCTCTGAGTCCAAAGCCATGGTTCTCAACCATGGGGGTGGGGGATATGGGCTGAGGAGAGACTCTGCTCCTGTGCATCAAAAGATGTCAGCTAAGGTGATTTGGCCTCCACAACCTCCATAACCCATAACCCATGGATGGATGGATGGATGGATGGATGGATGGATGGATGGATGGATGGATGGATGAAAGAACAGGAAGTATTATGATCAAGGAGATCAAGGTTACTGTCTGTGTCCAAGCTGCATCCATGCAGGCACCCGACTCTTGTCAATCACGAAGGCCGGAGGAAAGTGGTTGTGAATTTGAATGGTTTAGCCTTCAGCTCTATTTTTTTCCTTTATGTCCTGTCGCTTAGCAACTGTGATGACACTAAACAGAAGCGATGAAGATCGAAAATAAATCAAAATTAGCAAAATATTATTATTATCAATTACAAAATTAGCTTAGGGGCAATACATGAAAAACTAAGGGCCCACCATACAAGTTCATTTACAGTGTTTTCTGTCAAAATTAATATTGAAAAACATTTCTACGCAAATGAGAAGTCTAACAACCCAACCGCTTTAAACTTTCAATTGTTGTACTGTCAGATTTTTATTTAAAACTGTATCCCTGTCACTCGCTTTGTCCACCATTAAAAGCAAAAATGATCTCTGTTAGCTCGCAGTGCATTATGGGATAGAGCGGGCCATGAAGGATGCATTGGATCCTTCTCTTAAATCAGAGGAAAAGGAGGCTGCATTTGTGAGCCACAATTGGAGGAACGTTCAAATTTCAAGTTCAAAGTTCAAACGCTGTGACCTAAATATCCTTCAAATGTGACCTTCGAAACATGCAGCATTTTGGACACAGTCACTGTTAGTTTGTTGTAAGCAGGAAGTTAAACCAGGTGAGGAAGTGACATCTTCAACAGATATTACTTAAAGTACAAGCAGCCATTTTGGTTTGAGTAGGATTCACTTAATCACAAACATTTTATAAAAACAGAAATATTTTTCCCATGGTAAAACAGTAGGTGGGGTGAATTTAACATCAATATTAAAACTATTTTAGCCTGTTTCACTAGTGCTGGAGTAATGCAAGGATAAGCCACCCTGAAGCAGCTTGATCACTGATGGCTCAGCGTGTGTTGGCAGCCAGAGGACTCGGGTTAGAAGCTGAGTAAAAGAAAATGTCACCCTGAGAAGAGGCCACGCTTGATTGCTCCGGGATTGATCAGCGCTTGATGCTCACAAGAGCGTTTGATTTGACATCTCGGCTGCAACTCTAAAATCTCCTTCGCATTCAGATTTGAGTCCTTTTGTGACCCGATCCACAGTTGTCTTCCTCATCTTCACTCAGATGACACCGATAATTGACAAGCGCTGGTTGGCTTGAGCATCGGCTGTGGCTTCGGGTCTACGAGTCTGATCTTCACAACAGGATTCAGAAGTTTTTTGAAGTTTCTCGCGTGGCAGGATTTTGATCAGCTTAATCATCGCCAAAAATAATTGTTACTACAAGTTCAATTAAGGACTTGCTGGCCCAAATAATAGGAGCTAATCACAACTACGCCCCCTTCACACTCCATCTCGCCTGGCTCTTTGGCAGATATATTTGGAAATGCCCTCACTGACCTCATGAATATGATCTGATGCATTATGATTTGCTCTTGTTACTGCATGGTGACAAATATGCTCTTAACAGAACATTTTGGTTTATTTTTGCCTCCTTTTTTCCAAAGCAGCATGTTAAAAATTACTCCTAACACTGTGTGGTAACCAAAGGAAGATGATTATTCACTGTTGTTGCCATGCTTGTCAGAAAAGAGCCACATCACCAATATATTATTTTTATGAGTACAGTCCTGTATATGTACTACAACCTGTAGTGAATTTGGAAAATAAATGTCAATGTAATGTAATATATATATATATATATATATATATATATATATAATTTTTTTTTTATAAAAGTTATTTATTTACTACCTTACTATGTTACTACCCAGACTCCTAAGCATGCTTTTCAAGCAGCCCAGTCCCTCACTGCAGTTGGCAAAGTCATCAAATTTTAATGCCTACAAGTGCAATGACCACTCACTGATCCCGGCACTTTCAGTTTTATGAAGGCAAGACTTTCACGGGTGGGTGTATGTTACGCGGGGTTAATATCCATCGAGGGGCCACGTATATGTGTGTGTTGGTGATCATCAACTGTGGAACAGGGTGTTTTGCCCTCCCCGAGTCTGGCTGGGCTCCCCTGTGACTAGGCTGAAATGGAAGTGTGCTGCAGGTCAGTGTTGGGCTGTAATTATTTCCTCACTTCATTAAGTGCGAGTAAACCATCACACTCAGCACTGCAGCTAATGCGATGCCCCTCTGGCATTGTAATGCTCTCTAAATGAATGCCCCTCTGACAGCCTTGGGCCTAGTGGGCAGCAGATTACTGCAGGGTTAGCCCCAACAATGCTGGAGCCTCGAGCAGGAGAAGCATTCATTATCAGGCTTGATATGACCCAGCCGCTCCTCGCTGCTCTCGTCAGAATCGAAGGCCTCAGGCTCGTCTGAATCCTCTGAAGTCTTGTTCGGGCACCACATCACTGAGTCATAAATTAAATGTAAATGCCATCTGAAAGTACTTCACTTTGACAGGTAATATGCTCTTAATAGCGATGACTATTTGCCCATTACAGCCACTGCGTCAGGTGCTGCTGAGGAACTCAAGAGTTTTGAGTTTTCAGACATTAACTTTACTTTTTTCTACTCCTGTGTTTTTTTATATATAGGTGAGACAACAGTAGAGGAGATGTATGACAGGATGTTTACTGTCACCAGCCGGGTGAAGTTTTCTGTCACCAAAGAGGATGATGGAGTGCCAGTGGACTGCATCATTGACCACCCAGCTGTAAAGGACCTCCTGGCTCAAAGACACTTGGAAGTGCTTTGTGAGTGACCCAGAACTATGACATTTTGGGGCCAGAACCAAACCAAAGCCTTGTAGGCAGTGCCAGGAAATGTATTTCACTCAGGCTTGCTTGGCAGACACACATAGATTTTGCACAATTCACATGAAAAGTGAGAGCAAACAGAAATGGTGGATAAACTTCTGGCAAAATAAATAAGGTAAACAGCTAAACAAGCAACACAGCCTCTAGAGAGCCATAACAGACACCGTCCTTTGTTAGTCATAGGGAGAATATTTGTGCCACTTGGAAAGCAGAGCGCAAAAAATCTCAGACTATTGAGCTGCATGCTCAGATTGTCCACTCACTCACTCAGTCACTGCATATTGTTTTATTCCCAGAAGACCAACAGGAGGATAAAGGCACAGCTGTAGATGCATTTTGGCTTTTATTTCAATAAAAAGCTGCAACATAATTACTTGATATTTGCAGTGATTTTGTTTTGACAAGTAAACACCAAAACATCTGCACAGCATCGGCTATTTTTAGGCTGACACACTGAAACTGATCCACATTTTCCTGCCTCATCTACAATGAAAGCCTGACACAAACTGCAGCTGTAGTTCTGGTAATATATGCTAATCTTCCCTGTGTTAATTATGAATTAATCTTTCCCATGGAGTCAAATGTAAACAGAAACAACAACAAAGTAGTGATGGGGCAGTACTGTGATTGTCGTCAGCGACTTCACAACAATAGAAATTTGGGCGAGCATCCCCAAATTTGATTGTAAGCTTTGCACGTGTTGGAGGAAAGAGCAATGGTTGAAGTGAGTCAAAAGTCTCAGTACACTCTTATATTTTAGACAGAAAAGGGAAAATGACATATCTGAATACCACCAGCAAATAATTGGTAAGAGGACCTATCATTTAAACTAGGTCCAGAACATGGCTGCCATCTTGAAGGGTGCCCCCCTCACCCATTACTTGCTGGAGTATTCAGATATGTCATTTTCCCTTTTTGTTTCTGAAATAAATGGTTGTACTGAGACTTTTGACTCACCTTTTACATTCTTTGCAGTCTTTTTAATCAGTAAAATATAAAAACAGGGTCCCCCCCCCCCTTTTTTTAACTTATCCTAAATATTCACGACTTCAACATACATTTAGATACAAAAACATGACATCAACCAATTCACCTTTTTCTATCAGCATTGTGGATGTAAAATGATAGCTCAGGTCTTTTGAAGTGCGATTTCGTGGAAAAATTATGTACAATTAATGTTGATAAAAATGATATTTTGTTTACAGTACAGAAAAATGAACACACACAGACATTGCTCATTATCACTGTATTTTGGTGTATTTTTTCCATTTCTTTGTTCATATTTATGCAATTTAAATAATCTTTGTGTGTTTTGTTGCCTTATGTCGTAGCATACAGTGACGAGAAAACAAAATTTTGTCAGATGTCAAAAGATGTTTAGACGTTCTTAAATGGTGCAATGATTGAAGAGGTAATACAAGCTGCCTATCACTGTTAAACATCACAGAAAGGTTAAGGCACTCTTTTGTAGTCAGTGCCGAATATTAATTTCCTTTTTTTTCCAGGTAGATAGCTGTTTTGTTTGACCTTTCAAGGAATAAGAGAAAGGTTGACTGAAATCGCTTGACATTTTGATAATCTTTTGCAAGCAATGATAAGAGAAAAGAAAAACCCTTTTTTTGCTGTAAGGTACTGCAAACTGACTGAATGTTCACTGAGCACTGAGAGTGTTAACATCGCCTTACGTTTTACTTGTGGTTGTTTAGCTTTAATTGAGGTGACCATTTGTTTTTTCAGATTCCCTTTAGATTCCAGTTATAAATTTTTTTTTGAATCTCTTTTTTATACCACTCATCTGTTTTATTATTATTATTGTTTTAGATAAACCAGAAGTGAAGATTTTGGTGACAAATCCCAAAGGTTTAACAAGAGAAGGAGACAATCTGGATTTGACATGTAGCGCTGAAGGAAAACCACAGTGAGTATTCATTCAGATGAATGAGCTTCAGAACTCCAAATATCTGCTTGTCCACTGTATATCCTGTTCTCTGACAAACACTCCCTTAACCTTTCATTGTTCCATTAAACCAGCTGTTAGCATGCTGTACACCATTAGACGGGGCCTTGCTCGTGGCCCTCCTCTTCAAATCTTAGACGTGACCTTTATTTCAGATTTCTCTCCTTGACAGACAGCCTCTGAGTGATGTGTTTGGTATTTGTGCTGTTAAGTCCCCATCAGATCAACTGGCTGAGAGTAGAGGAGGACGTGCCGCCTCACGCTGTGGTCACCGGCTCGGATCTCTACATCGCCAACCTGAACAAGTCGTATAACGGCACCTATCGCTGCGTGGCCTCTAACGTAGTGGGAGAGGCATATGATGACTACATCCTCTATGTTCATGGTATGTTTTACCCTTGAGCACACTGATGACTTCAATACTACTTTTTTTTTTACCTCTTTTTATTTCCTTGCAAACATGTTTTAAATAGAAATTATGGAAAATATCCTACTGGAAGATTGTGTTTGCTCTGTGTAAGTTTGCTTTACACGTCTATTTATTTAGGGATCATTTGTGAAAGCAAATATTGGGATGGCACTGAGTATAAAACAAATGTCCCCAGAGGGACTGTTGGGTTTTCTATACTGTATTGCATCAATTCAGTATGCAGTATGAATATTGGCTTTGATATTTAGGGAAGTGTTAAAACAACATAGTCTTAAAGAAATAAGTTATGAAATGCATTGGAATGCATATCACCCACCACCTTTCACTCTAGAGTTTTAGATTATTTAGAGATTGAGGAAGTTGTAGCCATTTTGGTCAAACCTTGAACACAGTTTATGCATAAAACCTTTGTGTTATTGTGAGATCTCAAAGTGTATTTTGTGAATGATTCTCAGCTGTTAAGTTGTCGCAGAATATTTTTACATTTTGCTGAATTTGTGAGTTTTCTATGGGTGGTTAGCTGTGGTGGCCATCTTGAATTGGGTTGACTCCTAAACAACAAATTAAAAAAATATTCCTTGGAAGTTTTGTTCAAATTCATCTAGTTGTAATGAGATATTTTGCTACCAGAATAACTACAATTTTTTCAAATAGTTAATGGCCAAAGCTTTTGCACAATTTGTTAGCATTTAGAGTATGTGTTGGAGATCAGTCTCAGCAAAATGTAGGTAATTATGTGTCAAATTATTCAAGTTTTAGGTATTTTTGTGTTTTTAGGGTCTGTTGGCTTTTGCAGCAATACTGAAGTTGATTCCAAAAGTTAATCTGTTTTACATTCAATGATTATGTTCTGAATGTTTAGCCATATGGATGCAACTGATTAAAAGCACAACGATTAATCTACAAACTCAATAGTTTTGAGTCGATTATGCAGAATGAGTTTACAAGGACTCAGAGCTGAAAAGCATTTTAGAAAGTTGCTGTTAATTTCGACTGGGTAGTTAAAAATCCTGGTGGATGTTGGAATCTTAATAAAGTGTTACACTCTAAGAAACGAAATGTTGGATTTACTTAACCATGTTATGTCAACAGGTTCCACTTAACTGAGATGTGTAAATTCAAAGCAAAATACCAGTTTTTTAACCAAAGAACATGAGTATGTTGCTTTGAATTTACTCAACTCAGTTAAGTGGAACCTGTTGACATAACATGGTTCAGTAAATCCAATATTTCGTTTTTAGAGTGTAGGAGCAAAGGAGGAAAAAAAATGGGGGAGGGGGCAGGAAGTCAGACATTATTTGTCAGATTTATCATTTTGAACCAACAGAAGGTCAGCAGATAAACCAGGTGGAACCTGTTGTACAAACACAGAATGTACTGCCATATGCTGCGTAGTTACCAGACCCAGAGGACATGTTGGACAGGTCATATTTATACACAAATAAGAAAAAAAAAGTCCTGCTTATGGGCTTTTTAAGCAGCACAGCAAATCATCAACTTTTCAGCCCCAACTAGCTCTGCCTTTTGTGACTTAAGGCAATTAATCAGAGTTCCCATGGTTCCCTCTGGAGCCTCCTAATAATTATTATGACCATGTGCCTGTAATGGTCTGTTTATTAACATTTTGATTGGTAAAATGTATTCAATTTTCCCTTTGAGGCACTTTGGTCATTACTTGTTTTAATGTCTCCACTGTGTTTGGAAATGGGAAAAGTCTAGTAATGTGCTACCTTGTTTTATAAAGTATCACACTGCAAACTGCGGCTTTCAGACTCTGCTCATGATTTGTGCTCCTAAACTGAAAATGTATGTTTGATTGTCTTTCATTTTTGACCGTTTAAAGTTACATCACACCATCTGGGGGAACTTTGGCTAAACAGAGAATAATGAACTTTACAAAAGAAGCTATGCAACATGTAATTAACCAAGAAACAAGATGTACAAAAAGCAATTTGCACCCAGATCACCACGTAAGTATGTCTGATATTAGCAGGTTTTTGCACTAAAAATTAAACTTAACACGTTCCACAGTCTTCTAAAGGTCAACAGTGACTGTCTAATCCAGGACTTTAAACGCAACAATTAGCTGCTCTTAGTTAACTTCTCAGAATTCAAGGCCTATTTTCATTTATTTTATATCTCAACATAACTGTTATCCATTTCACAGCTGCGTGTGTGGGGGTTGTTTTTATTTTAATTTGTTTTATTTTTTTGCTTTGTTTCTTTTTTTTTTGTTAGCTTCTTTTTTTTCAACCCACCACAACAAAACAAACTCAAATACAACAAATTAATCACTGAAACAATTCAGCTGCTTTTGCCATGAATTTTACATGAATCAATTTGTACAAACAGTAATCTTTTCTCGAAATGCAATAAGCTGTTGAAAGACACTAAGAATCTTTGCACTCCAATCCCCAGGGGGGGCACAGCAGGAGGTAATTATCTGAAATTTTGAAAGCACAAAGGACCTCAGCATAACGTGATGTCAGTGAAGCACATGCTCCTTGGACCCTGATTTCCTGTTGTTGTTTTTTTTTTAGGGCAGCTGGCAGTTGTGCAGAAGATGAAAGAGAAATATATATTTTTTTATTGTCATTATTTCTTTTTTTTTTTTAACAGCTGCGACTATTGTTGGTGAATTTTGTTTTTCTCTCCATGGAGCATCATGCTGTTTAGAGATGAGTTTTGGCGTGTGACAAAAAAAATATTTTCTGCCAGTAATAACAGCAAAAAGCAGGAATAGAGGTGATGCTTCGACTAGATTTGAGAAAAGAAATTTAACATTTGTTTCCAATAAAAATGGTAATTTGAAAGTTTGTATTTAATAATGTTTCTTAAAATTTATATTAACTGTGTCATTTCCAAGATAATTTGCTCATACATGCACATTTAGACATGTATTTAGCATTAAACGTCTTATAATCAAAAAAATAATTTTAAAATGACAAATCATTCAAAATCAACTTTTTCAGCATTTTTGTTGTGTACTTGTAGTCTCTAGGAGAAGGATTTAAAAGCATGAAATGTCTCCTTTAAAGCCTCTTGAGCCCCACGCAAAAGCTTTTCCCTTTTTCTGTTTCCTTTAACTTCTGTTAACTTCAGATCTGTCAGTTGAACCTGGACATGTTTGGTATCAATAGAAACCTAAGATTCTTGGCTAAAAGGTCATGTCCACCAAACACACTTCAAATGACAAACAGTTGAATCAGAAAATAAACAAACTGTGCAAAATGGCATTATTGCAAGTCTGTAAATACATTCAAGCAAGTCAAAGCAGAGATCAAAATATGTTGTAAAGTGTTGAAAGTTTTTTTTTTTATTTGAGAGAATATGGTCGAACTGTAGTCTAATATATTTTGTCATTGTTTTATATAATATAAATGGTGACAAATAAGGTTTGGGTCATTTTTCAAAAAAACCCAAACATTCGATAACAAGTCTTTTCGGGCAGGTAAGAAAAAAATGAAGAACTTTTGTAATAAAAACTTAATATTTAATAACATTTATTTACGGTGCCAACATGGTCTACATGGTCCTGTGCAGAATGACAAAATTGCCAAATTATTTATTTACTAAAACCTCTGTAACTTTGCTCTAGTTTATTCTAGCATCACAAATCTTTGCATAGATAATGTCCACATGAGGATTTATGGTTTCCAAGAATTTTTAACCTTATTTATCATGGTTTAACATAGGTTATATACTGTCTAATGCAAAAATCATTCAAGTGGGAGGGGAAAAATTAAAAAAAAAATATGTTCCATCCTCAATATCTCTAAAACAACAGCAGCTATTTTAATACTTCCACTTCTGATGAAATCTCCCAAGTGTTAGCTTTATTTTGAGTAGACTTTGTAAATGCTGAGATACACTCAGTTACATTTCGGCTTGGTATTTCAAGCAAAAACATTAAGAAAACCCCTTGGGGCTGAACAGACCTGTAGGTCTGTCACTGCAGACTTTAGAGTAAATGTAAATATATCACATCCTTGTGTCAGTGCTTAGGTTCTATTTATTTTTTCAACATCAGATTCCAAATGTCCTCTTTCTTCGTAAAACTTTACTCAAACTAAACCAAACTTTGTTTAAAACAGATGTTTATTCTATAGCATGAAGCATGTTATTATGTGTTGATGCAGATTACTGGGTCTGGTTTCCATTTAGACATCAACACTCACATTTAAGCCCAACATGCCAAAATCAGTGGCATCATGTGAGAGGAGCTGACGTTCAAAGCGGCATGCTAAAAGCCTAAAATGAGCTTTCTGCGGGTTTTGTGTGAAAGCCAATTGCAGGCTGCAGTGAGATGAAACTGTTTTAATTATTACTCGGTCAGCATGTTTAGGTCATGCTGACAGCCATAAAACTGTGTGTCAGAAACCACCACTATAACATTTATTTGTCCGGCTCACGAGCCCGTTGTGCACGGCAGCTGCTGAAAATGTGCATTTGGGAGCCGAAATGTTTTCGTAATGGGTTTCACGTCAACAAAATCTCACCAATTGTGTGGCAAGCAGTGAATAAGATTTTAATAGTGGGACAAGGTCTCAGGCAGAAATCCTGTGAGCGTCAAGAATTAAAGGAGAAAAACTTGTGAGTGCTTGGGGTCCGGAGTTTCTGCAGCTTTTTATGCTTTGTGTTTGCAGAATGAGCACAGAACTGATTTGTTTTTACACCTTGAATGTCTAAAAACTAAATTACTGCCTCGGGAACAAGTTTTTGGTGCGTGTTATTGGTGGCACACATTTACAAGAAGGAAATTCACGAGAGGTTTTGGGAATGTCTAAACACAGCAAGACCACCCTAAATCTGCGAACTACAACAGATTCTGAAAAGCAGCGGTGTTTTAGTTTGTCCTTGCCAACAATTTTTTCAATTGCCTGAAAAGAATAATTTCCAGGAGAACGTTAATTTTAAATCCACTGATTTTCTCATCAAATGCTCTAAAAGCTTTGTTGGGTTACAGAGAGACATGTTTATCTTACTCATGTTAATAACATGACATGACTTTAACGTAAGTAGGAGAGGTATAATAAGAAAACCTGGAGCAAAAAGCATCACAAGCATTTTGAGCAGCATAAAGAATTGTAACCTTCACATTTTAAAGGGGACATATCCTGCAAAATTCACTTTTTTGCCGTTAAATGCATTTAAGTCTAATTTATTCTCTCCAGGTGCTGCATAGATATCTTTATATTTTGTTTGTGTCATATTCTGCAACCCGTTCACCCATTTCCATGACATTTTCTGAACTATTACACCACAGTATTTGCAATGGAACTGCCAAGTAAGGTCTGGAATTACTACAAATATGTTGTCTTTATTCTCCTCTGCCTTTGGGTCAGACTCTGTCTCCAACATGTAAGCTTTGATGGTCAACTCTTCCCTTGATGACATATTTTAGTTACATTTTAAATTAAACTTTTCTGTGCAACAAGATAATCATAAACCCCTCTATCAAACTAGGATGAACCAGTCTGGAAGCTGGAGGGAGGGTGAAGCACCTCGTTTGGATTTAAAGAGACAGTCTCAAAACGAGTTAATCTGAGACACACCTCAGTAAAGAGGTGATAGAGGGGCTTGTGGAGTTACAATAATAAGGAATTCCGACCAAAGCATTGCAGTTCCACTTTATATAGACCCCAACTGAATGATTTAAATGTGAAAAATAAGGACGATATGTCCACTTTAAGGGAATAGTTCAGATTTTTTGAACTGGGGTTCTGTCACAAACTTATGAACATAAGTTGCCTGTCGTAGTTTGAAGAAATATAGTTTATTCTAAATAATAAATAAATAAAAATTGATAAAGGCTAATCCAAGTGAATTTCAGGAGATGGTACAGCCATCTGTTGTTGTAGCTATTGGTGCTTCCAAAAAAACCCAAAATTGAATACCAAGACAAATATTACATGAGTCACTGTGAAATCTCTGAGAATTAAGTTGTTTAAATGTCACCAATTCACTCTGAGTGGACATTAGCTCATTAATTTGTTTAGAAAAATTTTAATTTCCTCCAAACTCTGGTTGTTCAAAGAGCTATCTACAACAGATAACGTATTAATTGTTTATAGCCTTTCCACAGAGCCTGATTTTGAATGATCCTATCTTTTTAATCAATGACCAACAACCAGTAAGGAGGCAGAGGGGAAAAAACAGCCAAAACATGCAGCTTTGTCACTGTGACATAGGTTTTCTGTGAGTCTGATAACTCCATGGTTATTCATCATCGTGCTCTGCCAGGCGAATGATGACATCTGCTTGTTCCCAACGGGCCCATGAGGATTTTTCCCAAACAAAAGGACAACATATGCTGCCAAATAGCTCACTCAAGGCAGATTATCAAGCTATCACCACTAAATTTCTAATAGCTGACGAGAGAGTCTCCTGAAACTCCTGGGCACAGCGCGCTGTTCTTTGGTAAATCATCTTTGATTCTGAACAAGTAG
The DNA here is from genome assembly GCA_031762555.1 of Cynodonichthys magdalenae. Taxonomy (NCBI): domain Eukaryota; kingdom Metazoa; phylum Chordata; class Actinopteri; order Cyprinodontiformes; family Rivulidae; genus Cynodonichthys; species Cynodonichthys magdalenae. The sequence goes on along the minus strand of JARVJO010000330.1, from coordinate 17,430,429 downwards.
GGAAAGCAAGATATTTTCATTCACCTACACAGATTCAAATAGTGATACTATAGTATTTTAATAGCCCAGACATTTTTGCTGAACTGCCTGTAGACATTTAGAAACTCATGTATAATGTGTGTCTACTGCTGTTAAATCCAAGTATCATATGAATCATACTCTATCCATAACACTCACATGAATGAATTAAAGCAATGGGAAGCAAATGTTCTCTGGCTCTGAATAAAACCTAGAGGATCTATATTTTCAATGTTTGTGCTTTTGGCCATGACCCCTTCAATTAGTAACTTTGTATCCACAGATTCTACCAATTTTCATTAAACAGAATTTCTGTAGTGCACGAGCTTTGGAAGATCTATGACCTCAGCTCTCTGTAATGAGACACAGGAGATTGGTAAAAAGGTGCTCAAACTGCATATAATTATTGCTGTGACTCCCACTCCTCTTTTCTGGAGGATTTAATGCCAGACAAAATCATGTTGCGGTCCATGCGAGGATTTGTTGTCCCAGACTAATCACGCTTGCTACAGTAGCTTAATTAGAGTGTGTTCCTGCAACATTGATTGGTCTTAGCATGATAACCTTGTGCAGTTTGTGTGCGGCTTTGCTTCACAGCCACACACCCGATCACTCCTCCTCAGCCCTGCTGAATTAGCCACATTTTGCAGCACCGTCTCCTGTTACCATTTTGTTTTGCAGTTTACAGACTCCAGTTAAAGCCATCACACAACTGTCAAACACAGCCTTTTGTTCAAATACGAGCATGTAACAAATAGTTTTATTTTAATGAGATGTTTTGTTCTTTACAAATGTTTGCCTGTGTGAGTTATTGATAGGAGACAGGGTGAACCGTCCATTAATTTTCTTCTCATTCTTCTGCCAGCCTCTACCTTCTGCTGGTCCTTCAGGCTCTTCCTATTTCTAAAAGACTAATGACCTTTCACTGTGCGACAGCCCGGACAGGTGGGAGGCTGATGTAAATCCACGTCAAATCAAGTCCCTTTGTGCAGCGGGTATTGTATGTGATCGGTCGAAGGGCTGAGAAAGAGGCTTCTCCTGCTGTTCTCCATGAGGGTCTGTCTGCGACAGCCTTTAAATTGTGCCCCCTGGCTGGTGTGTGCAGCACAAGAGAAGTGGCCAAAGAGAAGCCTTTTCTGTCTCAGTGGTAGCCCGGCGCTAAAACTCACACACCGCAGCTCCTTTTACCACCGCACTTCAGTTTGCAATTGACTTTTTGACCCATAAATCCTCAACGGGCAAAAAAAAAAAACGCAGGAAATTTGGGGTTTGTCAAGGTTTTGACACAACATGAGCAGACAGGCCTTATGGCTCTCCTTGTTCTTTTAAAGGCTGTTGGGAAATGATATCCTCCCGAATCACGTTGCAATAAAATGTGGAACAATTGTCAACACCCCAGAGGCAGATTATTTTTGCCACACAAAAGAATTCATTAAGTAAATTGTATCATCTGCTTAATCTCTTGCAGATAATTCTTTTTATTTGGGAACAGCACCACTATAAACATTTTATGCAGTAAGGAACTATTAAAGGGATTCTTCAGGCCTGTTGAAGTGGGGTTGTGCAGAAATGTTCAAAATGAACAAATAATATCTTACCTGCTGTAGATAGCTCTTTAAATGGCCTCAGTTTGGAATTTATTTCTGCTCAAATTGATAAGCTTTTTTAAAAATATACTTTACCACCAATTTTATTTTATTCTATGCTTATTTTGGCAAAAATAAAACATTTCTTCAAGAAGCTAAAAGCTGCTCCTGTGTTTTGTTCTTGTAAATACCCATAAAGCTTTAAGTAAGGAGCCATGTAATGTAAAACTGATGCCAATATTTGCATGAAACTCTGCAAAATATTTGAGATTGGAGTTGTTTAAGATGCTTTAAATCTACATTAGTTTTGGCCCCATTCAAACTAGCCAGGTATGATATCTGACGTCTTAAAGAAATAGACAAAACAAAAAGAAGCAAAATGTCCTCCATGCTGTCATGTTGGCAGGCAGATTTAAGCAGGCATAGATAAACAATTTTCCCTACATTGTTTCACTTTCTGGTTAAATTCTCTCAGATCAAATTGCTCACTGACTCAAATTCACCCTGAAAATATGGCTTCTCCAAAATGTGCTCATATTTCAGCCCTCATAATGCCTTGCCCAGAGTCATCCAGCCTGGAAATTGCCCATGGAGAATTTGTGTTTGTCTGGATATTTTTTGTGACACATCCTATCCCTGCTTTTGTGAAGACCCTCATCCCTGAATGGCCAATTTCCCTCTTCCAGAAACTGACATTTCAGCTATCACACTGCCTTCGGTCACAGGGAAAAAAAAAACAGCCCACCCCTGTCTTCAAATGCTGTCAGGCGAGAATCTGCTCCTGATACCCCCCTACCACCATCAGCACCACCTCTGCTATACTCTCCATCCCCAGCGGCAACATTATGCTGTCCTTGATGTTTTATCATTAGTTTGGGAGTGTGTGATCCCCCACTGCTGTCTTTTGATGGAGTGCAGACAGTAAAGGCATGGAAACAGCCAGCCAATTTCCCTTGCTGCAGTTCTCCCACAGCAAGGGGTCGGGCTATCTTCCCCATGCACCAGAGCCTGGCAAATATTCCCCTGATGAGCAGAGCTTTCAGCTCTCCTTAGTACTGTTGCATACCTGAATTGCCCTTCATTTTGTCTTTTTGGTTATTTTGTTAGGAGTTAGTGACAGGCCTAATAAGTACAGTTTGCTGCAGAGGATGCTGTGAGCTCTGCTGTGTTGCAGCAGGAGAATAAAGTGCTTTAATTTTTAGTCTGACTTTATTATCCAGACTGTGGGAGGTAGAAATATATTTTCCACTAATGTCAGATGTTATTCTTTAATATTAATTGCAAAATATTTTTTAAAAAAAAGGAAGTACATTAACGTCACAAGGTAAAATTTCATTTATTTTTTATAATGTACTTTTTATATTGGTTTGTGAATGACATTTTTGCTTTAATGGTCTAACACTTACACCTACTATATAATATGATACAAAAAATCATGATCCTCAGATCAGAAGCACTGAACAAAGGGAAGTCTTGTATTTTTAACAGTAGAGTCGTCATCGTATTTATAATTCATCACTAGTCAGCTGATAAATACAGTACCTATAGTACCAGTAGTTAGTTTTACTCATTCATGATTCATCCAAATCCATGGACAGAGTCACTGATCAGCAACAAGAAGCCATGTCATGTATTTTGAATGTTGAAAATATAAAATCTAGTCAATAGTGCCCGACCTAAGAGGAAAGGGCTTGTTTTATGTTTTGTTTTTGCTGCCAAATATTAATTTATCATAATAAAAAAAACACAACGTTGTAAAGTTAAATGACAGAAATAGAACCTGATCCAGTAACATAAAATTCATGCACCTATTATTTGTCCCTTAAAGCTGCTAAAGAAATCTGTTCATGCATTTCCTGAAAACACATCCTCCTGGGTTTACCACAGGCCTTTCTGTCACGTCAGGCTTCTTTGTTTCCAGAGGATAAACCCCTTTGTATCCTCAAATTTTTCATAGAACTGCACATTATGTGACGTTTGATTGGTAGTTTGGCTCATGTCACAACATTTCAGTGTCTTTTGAACTTTGAGTTCAGTCAGAATTTGCAAATGTTAACAATCATTCTAAACTAAATGATAACACGGCTATAAAAATATTACTTGCTGTGGCTGTTTTAAAAAAAACAAATGTCAGTTGAACACATGAACATTAAAACAGAATAAATTCCTCCTGCAATCATTCTTGTAGTCTGAATCTTAAGAAAACAAATATGAGGTTTCCCAGCGACAGAAAATTATTTTTATAATGTTTTCAATTTTACTGATGTGCTAACTTTTTACAAAGGGCTTGTTGCTCCCTCACTGCCCTCTAAAACCCCTTAAATATAAAACTTTTTTATTACTCCTAATCTGAACTCTAGATTTGATGCAAATTGAGACACGTTCAGGACCTGCAAAAAACAAGTAATTTGAAATAAAAAATATATAGTGAAAGAAACAAACTTTTGCATTTCATCAAACCAAAAAAAACATCTTGAGCAAATTTTGACAACTAAAAAGTTTTCAACTTAACTTTATTGCATTTTGTTCAAATTCATGTGAAATCGTAAAAGGAAACATAACAAATGCTTAAATTAGAATGCTCATTTAGTTTTTAATTGCTCAAGCTTTATTATTTCATAAGATCTTTGCAAAACAAGAAGAAAAACTTCAATTTAATGTCACAACTTGTGTGAAAACAGCTGTCTGTAGGGCCATTAGTACCAGTTAAGTCATATTTTAATGTTCCCATGCTGACATTTGTTTTTACTTCAGGAACTTAAAACAATGTAAACTCATTATTTTAAGTTCAGCCTCGCAGCGACTAACATGCACTTAACTCACAGTAGATTCAACATGTGCATGGTTTGTTTTTTTTATAGCACAGCTTCTCATCTTCAATGATTTTGTCTCTTTCTTTACTCTTGTCTTTATTTCTTATACATGTTCTTTATTTTTTCCCACTCTTTTTTTCATCTAGATGCTCCCACTACTACCCCCACACCCACCACCAACCCAGTCAGCACGCAAGGTACTGTATTCCCCCACTGCTGTCCCTCTAAGCATCCATGCGTATGCCTTTGTGTGTGTGTGTATGTTTGTGTGTGTGTGTGTTTGCATGCATGCACGTTGGGGAAAGTTTGAAGAGAAAGAAAACCAGAGATCGCACCTACAGTGAAGAGAAAGCCTGGAAAGCTAGTTTAAATGAGATAGTGCTGTTGATAACCAGAGCATGGATGTCAGAGACACCTGCCACAGCTTTTTTTCTCCCCTTTTTTTCCCTCCACATGTTTGATCAGAAAAAAATGGAGACACTGCTTTGCTTCTTTGTTATCTTATCAGAATCTGTAGCGATATCTCAGCTGCTCCATCCATCACATTATAATGGCCTTTAGATCCCCTCTACAAATGCCAATCACATTTTGTCTTTGTGATTGCTGCAAAACATCAATAACTATTTTCTCGCCAGCAGATGAACTGAATGAAAGGTAGTTCATTTGCGGCGCTTTAGTAAAGCCACCTTTTGGCACCATTACATACTCGGAGTTACCTCTACTGCGAAAATGTATTTCAATATTAGCCATCCTTTTAAGAATAGTTATTATTTCAAAAGCAGCGTTAAAGTGAGACAGTTGGTGAGGCAACCTTGGGAGTTGACATTTGGATATGCCAGAATGTGACATTTTAATACAAAAAAAATATCTTTAAAGAATAGATCAGTTTATCAATAGCCGCTTTAAAGATGCGGCAATTTCTCCCTTTTGTCAAGTGGGAACTCTGCAATTCATATAATCATAAAAATCTGGGCCGACCAATAATAAGTTTGAAACTCGAGTGCATCAGAAGATAAATATTCATGAGACAGCTTCAGATAACATTCATTTATACTCTCATTTGATCAAATAACTGACATTTTAGCTGTCTTTTTGTGCATTGTGAGGGTTTTTTTATATTAAAAATAGGGTATTTGTGAAATCTTCTCTTTAAGTCTTCTTTCAGTGTGACACGGCCTCTTTCCAGTTGCATTTGAAACTAAATTTCTTTAGAAACTTCTCTCTAAACCTGCTTTTCTCTGCTCCATCTAGCAGATCTGCAGCGCTGTTCGTCAGCGAGCGTGCTGCATGGTTAAAGCCTCGTTCAGCTCCCTGACTTCCTCTGGGTGTGGCGGAGCTGAGCAGGAAGTCGCTCCGCACATCTGTGCATTACGCTGCAGTTTTTCATAAGCTCTTTTCCTCCGAGTCGCCCTGATGCAGCCGTCTCTTTGTGCTGTAACATTCCAGTAATTTCCAAAAGACAGGCCTGAAAAAGGATTTACTGTGATTTATGTGAAACACGCTGGGAGGATGTAATTGAGCTTTCTTGCAGTTCAGTACTTCCTAAATACCCTGTCACAGGGCAATTCTGAGCTGGCTTGTGGTGGATTGCTTTGCACTACCTTAATTAGCATAACCGCACAGTATAGCATTTTCCTTTTGCCAGTAAGTAAACAGAATAATATCCTACTTATTCACTAAAAAGTGTTTATGGGAGTGACCACTGTCACAACCAGTTAAGGTTTTTTTATTCTAATCAAAAGCCACTTAACTTCTATATAATCCAGATTTTTTAAATGTTGTTTTTAGATACAGCAGATTTCCAGCTCAGATCAACTTTATTTTTATTCTGTAAAAAAATGAAAACCGATTCAATTAAGAGCCACAACTTTTTAACTACAGTCTGTAAGTAAAGACATTAAAAATGCTTGTTCTGGTTGCTTTTTGTTTTGCAACTGCAATCACAGAAAACAATCATATCAGCACTTACATCCTCTCTGCTAAGGAAAAATGAACAAAGATTGTGGATATTCAGCAGTGATTGGATGGTTTTATATAACCATATTATTCAGTTATAAATCAAATAAATATTGTTAATCAAAGATGTCAATCAAAATAATGTGACCTGCTTAAAAAGGGTTTTCAAACAAAGGTATGTAAAAGCACTGTGTTTTAATGAGGTAAGAGTTTGAGCATAAATAGTGTAGTAGAGGAGTCTGTATGTATAAAACTAAATAAAAAAGATTAAAAACTAGATATATAATCAAAGTAATGTCAGAATTTTAATATACGTAGTGCTGGAGAAACCTGTTTTTGTTTTTTTTTCAGTATTTGGACAAACATGTCCCCTGTGGTGCTGCAGCACCTCCTGCACCCAAACTCCTCATGGCTTTTAACTGTCTTGTTTGATGTACAATCCATGCCTGTGCAAAAAAACTTAAATTTTACAGTGCAGATCAAAGCAAATTTTTAAAGATGACAAGTGTTTAGGTGAAGTTAAATTAAGATTACATCTGGTTTTTGAGTATTCAACATAAAGTCTGTTTTGTTATAATATGCTTGAATTTTTAAACTTGAATTTCAAATTTTACAAGACTTCCTCATGTGAAATGTTATAAACAGGCACGCTTTTATTAAGTATCAAAGCTTTAGTCATTTAAAACCTACATTGATAACACTGCATTAATTCAGTAGAGTTCATACATTAAAACAGCCAATCAGAGAGATTACTTTCAATTACTAACCTGGCATCAATTCAACTTCCCACACTGGCTGCATAAAAAAAAAAAAGACACGGTTCAACAAAGCCAGCGTTCCATCACACACTGAAAAGACAAGAGAGAGACAGATACTTGCAGACGCTCCATACATCCCCAGCAAGCCAAATTGTCAGCTTGCTGTTCAACACTGACTGTCTCCTCCAGCTGATTTGTAAGGTTCACTCTCTTCCTCGACGTTGCCTAGTTAAGGTCACAGTGAAAACAGAATGGATAACTTTGTTTCTCAAACTAGTTGCATCGCCAAAGTTCCCAATGTTTTTATTTATTTATTTTGGGAGTTTTTTTTGTTATTGCAAATTTATCAAACCCTATGGATCTCATTTAGTGTCTACTAATAGGTGAAGTATTTCCAGAACACACAGAACAGAAAAAATCTGTTCTTCCTATGGGTACAAATAAAGTTGATTGGTTAAAAATCGTTGCATCACCATTTTGTGTAGATAACAATCAGGTTTTGCCTCTGAATGAAAAGAAAATACAATTCTTCTGTCTCCTAATAAAGAAAACTCAGCAAAGATCAAAACAATCTATATTGGGATAAGACTTTCAAAATATTTCTTAATTTAAAGAGTGGGAGTGTTCGGTGGAAGCTGCAACCATAAATGCACTCTGAACATCTGTGAGAGACACATCACTGCTCTGAATTAAATAGCTCCAGGTGGGATGGTGTTTCATCCCATCAGTGGGGATCCTCTGAAACACAAAGTGACACAAAACCTAAATAACACCCTTTGTTTGGTTGTGTTTTAGGCACATCTAACTTCCAGCTGGTCAAACTGTGCTAATTATTAGTCCTAATGTCTGCTTTTATGTAGTCCTTTTCTCCTTCTGTTATTAGGTAGAGAACAGCTGAATGGACCTTAGAAGATGAACAATTCCTCAAGCTGAAGTTAGTAGAAATTAAATAAAACATAGATTTTAAAATAATAGAGACGTGACATTCACGAACAATCCAAATCTTTTGAACGCCTCCTTAAAATGAACAATAATTTTGAAAAAAACTCAGGAAATCATCTGTTAAAGACATTCCACCTGCACAGGATGTTGGGAAGAATGTCTAAAAATAATATTTTTCTTTTTACATTAAATTTGAGTGTGGACCATAGACTTTAAAATTCATATCTCTATTTTTGCCTGTAAACTGAAACCATGAGTTAGAAGTATCTGACTAATGTTTGTTTCTAAGTATACAAAACTAACTTTTGTGTGTGTGTGTGTGTGTGTGTGTGTGTGTGTGTGCGCGCTAGAAAATGTCTCGGTAAAACAGAAACTCACAGTTGTTTGCCTTCAGTTTGCCTCCTGTGTCGCTTCATGTTCAGAAAGTTTCACAGGAAATTATATCATCAGGTTGTTCAGGGCCTTACTACATGCAGTGTGTGTGTGTGTGTGTGTGTGGGAGGAAGGGAGGGACTTTGTGTTGGCAGACCACTAGGGAGAGAAAAGTTGCTGTTTTATATGAACATTTCTTTCATGTCTTTGAAAGTTTTCAGGCCCCTTTTTTTCTTCCCACACAGTTTTAATGAATATTTACATAAAAGCTAAAGAGATTTTAGTTGATGTCTTTAGTTTCTGGACATACCTCTAACATTTTACCCACAAAAGGACTGTACTTATATTGCGCCTTTCTATCCAACCAGGATACTCAATCTGTGTCCTCATTTACCCATTCACACAGCACTCTATTATGTCTCTACAAAGCTAACATGTACAATCAACTATGGAGACTAATCAGTGCCAATCACATTCATACACTGATGGGATACATCAGAGGCATCAGGGATGAAGTGTCTTGCCCAAAGACACAACAACTGAGACATCTGGAATGGGGGATCGAACCGGCAACCTTCTAGTTCCAGGTTGACTCCCCCAACCACTCTGCCACAGCCGCCCGCCCTTTTTAAAAGAAAGGGCGGGCGGCCTTTATAAAAAAAAAAGGAAGAATTAGCTTGAATGAAGCAGATTATCATTCTTAGGATAGACAGTAGGTCAGTTAAGCAGAAATCAGAAGATAACCAGTTTTTGTCATTGGTCGTATTGTTCTCTACAAAGAGGGGAATTTACCCAGAATATCTAGCTCAGAAGGAATAAAGCGGGTCTGCTGCGATAATGTTTAAGCTCCTCAGATGCTCGCAGATGATCCAAAGCAGGAACATCATATCCAAGGTAAGCCTCCAGTAAACCCACGATGTCGAGGGGAGCCAGAGGGAACAAAGAATTATGTTGTAGATTTGATTGAGAACAAACATGTTCCTGCAGATAACGCTGTTGCAGAACCTCTGTCCATTAATCAAAAAGCCAAGGACAGATGTAGGTAGAAGTGAGCGCTGATGCCTGTCCAATTTTGGTTTTTTTTAATCCCATTTTTGTCCATCTCACATTTCCCACTCAAGGCTTTCTGAAAATTGTTTGCAAGATTTGAGTTGGCAAAAATGTTCATGCACATTTTTTTCCCCTTTGACTCAAAGCAATAACTTAAAATAGGAGCTACAAGTATAGGTTTATATATTTTTTTTTTTTTTTTGCACTTGGTCCTGCTTTTAAGAGTAACTACTACCCTCCTGCAGTATTTCAATGTGCTGGGGCTGTTTAAAAAAATACATGCAGACATGCAGAGCCTACGCTGGGAGAGGGGTGAAGTGGGGAAAAAAGAAGGCAAATGGTTTTATAAAAAAAAAAAACATTTATTTGTAATTTTCTTCCCTAGATATCACAGTGTAAATTATAAAAAAATATATATCAGATACAATTTAATTCAGAATTGTTTTCAATATTTTTAATGTGTGCCCCATAAAAAAAGATGGTAAACATAATTTTGAGATGCAATTAAATGGAGTTAAACTGGGACCTGAGGTTGCCGAGCACGTGGTTTATCGACCCCACAAAGCTGTAATTAACTACCATAAAGAGCTTTGCTGGCAAATAAAGTATAAATGAAGCAAAGTGTGGCTTCTGTTCAGCACCTTATGGACCTGATGGTACAGTTCAGTTACAGAGGTTTTTTTATTGGTGTTTGGGTTCAACCACGAGGGATGTGTGATGTTTGTGACTTCGTGCCGTGCAAAGATAAACATGACTTCTCTGTTCAGCAACATATTGCCATGTGGGTTTTTGAGGATTACAATGATTACTGTTGTTTTGTTACAGTTTCATTATTTCGTTTTTGTTTGTCATTGCAAAGCTTGACTCCTTGTTTACCTTATTTATCCTTAAAGATTAGTCATTTAACAGCACTGCTTTATCCATCATGTGTAAAATCATTCAGACTTTTTTTTGACCTGCAATTTTTTTTAGCCCTTTAAACAGTTATTAAAGATAAAGAATATTTAAAAAGTCCATTTTAATTGGTCTCTTGAGAATAGGTATGTAGTACTTGCACAGTGAGGGTTTTGCTGTGCAAGTATTGTAGTTTTTTTTATTTTTTTATTGAGTTGTTATAATTAATTATAGGAACTCTTTTTAGCATGTTGAAGGTTTGAAGATGGAAGGTTATGAGCCAGTAATTCACTCTCTGACCTCATTTTCTTCTTGTAAAGACTGCTTTGAGAGCACATCATTATTGGCAACTTTAGAAGGAGAACCTTGGTTTCTATTGATTTGTCAGCCTTCCCTTTTACCTTGATCTTCTCTTGGATGAAATCTCACGAAAGGAGAAGCGTGAACTGCTTTGTGCAAGGACTTTTGCTCGTTTTAAAAGGTACAGTACTGGCATTGAGGAGTCAAATATTAAATTTCCCACTTAGTTGTAGTTGTAGACTTTTAGTTGCAACACCTGTGTCAAATGTCACTGCATATCTGCACGCCATTGTTTGGATTGTTACGATGGACTCTGTGAATCTAATTAGCAGCAGCACTCAAATTCATCTAAGAACATATGAAAGTGTCCTTAACCCGAGCCATTCACCAAGAAGTTGTCGTGTGACAGAGAGGACAAAAATGCTGGGTAAAACGAGTGAAATTACAAAATACTTTAATTCCAAGGAGCTGGGCTTTTTTATCTTTTAAAGTGTTTCTTCATCCGTATTCTGAGTTTCCTGAAGGTCTTTCGACATTTCTCTTTGGTTTTGTGCAGTTTCTCCACTCATTTTCTGTCCAGTCCTTGGACCTGACCATGAGAGCGTATTGTGAGTGAGTCCTCAAAGAAGTTCGAAAAGTGAAGGGGTGAAGGAGAAGTGGTAGGCTTTAAAAATACAAATAGAACTGGTTACAGCAGATGAATATCTGAAAGGCAAGGGAGAAAAAAATCCTGAAAAAAACTCCACACAGGACCTAAGAAATGCTTCATCCTTCAGCTGATCCAACTTGTCACAAAAGACTGGATTGAATGCAGGTAATAGTCCTGAGGCAAGGAGGTGTTGATGAAATGGCTGTTTAAAAAATAACTATGTACATGTAACGCACAGGAGGTAGAGTGAACAAATACAGTGAAAATTAACTGAACTTAAAAATAAGACCAAAATCTAAACCTAATTGTTAAAGTTTTGATCCCTCTGCTTTGTGACAAGCTTTCATCTTATGACACCTTGTTGGTACCTATCATTATACGTCTAATGATCTTTTATTATTATTATTATTATTATTATTATTATTATTCAGCTAAATAAATTAAACTTTTTTTGTGACAGATGGCTGGCAAAAAACAGCCAAAGGATTACATTTAAAATAGATTATTTGCTAAATTGTCTGTTAGGCGTCGACACAACACTGGTCCATCTCAAGTTTGGAAGCTTTTTTAGGTCTGAATAATTCATAGGTCATAGTTAAGTAGCTTAAGAAATGATTTCACTCAAAAACCATAAGTGAAAAAGCAACGGAAATTTAAAAAAAGAAAAAAAGAAAAAACCTTTGAAAGATCTTCCAAAAGCTCAAGAATACTTTAAAGGATTACAAGAAAGTGTGGCTCCTTAGAAGCTAAATCCAGAGAAATAAACAAAGGCTTTTCCACGGGAAGTTTTTTGTGTTTGTGTGAATCAGTGAATTTGAAACACAAGGTAAAAAGGTGATTTGTACGACCTAGATAAGGTAAGTATGAATCATTTATCATATTCTGTGCTCCGTTGATGATGAGGAAGAAAAATGATTTGGCAGAGATTGTCCTTGTCCTTCACTGTACTTATTTCTAGGCGAAACTCACCAATGTTCGCCGTTGAATAAATAAAAAAGGCTCTTATTTAGTTTTGAGTTCATTTTTCCTCATTGGTGCGCCACAGTTCTGAAAAGCATTCTGTTTAGTTAAAGAAAACGGTCTTTTTCTTCCATCAAACCAAGAGAGTCATTGTTGCAATTACAGCTTTAAATGGTAATCTGCGTGGGTGTTGCTGGGTGTGTGCAGGATATGCTTTTTTATATTAGCGAAAAACCATTCAAAATGAAAAAGATATGGAAACTGAAATGATATGTCCTTGTAATCAGCCTGGCGCCAATTCTGCTGCTCTGATTTCCTCGCTGACAGCAGGAGTTTAATAAGATGCTCTGTTACTGACCAGAGCAGCAATTAGTCATTCCTGTGCAGAGATGGAAAACGGTGCAGCCGTAAAGCATGTGACACCGGGACTTCGGCACAGCAGATTTTCCCCCCGCCACGCAGACATAGGCATCAGTTGCAAATCCTCTTTATTCTCCCATAAATCCCCACGGCTGTGCACATCCTGTCAGGACGCCGGTGTGGGCATGTCAGCGCTCTCTGATGGAGCCGCGAGCAGAGAGAGCTGTGCTGGTGATATGGACACCAGCCAGCTACATTACAGACATAATCAAATTCTACTTGACTCGAGTGCGAGGCCACAAAGGCTGCTATAATAAGGCTGTCTCTCATTTGGAGGTCTTCTTCCTTCGCCCAGCACCTCCTGTTATTATAAATGCGAAAACGCTACATTGAGCACGGATGGGTACAAAGAAATCTTAATCCTGGATTTGCTGAATGACAAACTGATCAACACAGGAAGAGGGATAAATGAAAGCAATGTTAACATGGAGACATAACAAAAAGATCAAGTTTAGACTTCAAACAGCATCTTTTTTTAAGTTGAAACCTGCTTTTATTAAAAAAAAAAAAAAGGCATTTTGTGAGTGGACAAAAATAAATGCAGGTGAGTCAGTTGGCATTTGAGCTTATTTCTACTTTGATGATCATCCAGCAGAGGAGCCACATGCTGTAACTTCTTACAAGAACACAAACAGCAACCTATGATTGCACTTTCTAAATGTTTTTGCAGCTTGTCTTATAATAAGTAAGTTTCACAGTTTGAGATGATTTACTGCATTCAAAACTTGAATTGACAGAATTGTAAATGCTTGTGTGATGATTTAAATTTAGAAATGAACACTACAATCCTTATAAACAATAAGAAGAAAATCAGGTTAAACATGGGTAATATATGTTCAACTTGTTAAGGTCCTGTCACACTATAACATTTTAGACAACTTATGCCAACTTAGAAATTTTTTATGTCTAACTTAGTTAGACATAACATAAAAGTTAGATATTTGGTCAGTTTTGTTAGCATTACAGTATGTACATGCCTAAAAGAGGCTTCCAGTTGATTTTTTGAAATTCCATCTTCAACGTAGATTTCTTAAAAATTTTCATAAGTTGTCCAAAATTTTATAGTGTGACAGGCCCTTTAGTAATATGGTATGTACTATATGTCCAAAAGAGGATTGTTTGTTTTATTTTTTAATTCCTTTATCAGTGTACGCCAGCTTGTTGCACAAAATTTTCCATACGTCAGCATAGGTTCTCATGTACAGTGTGACAGACCCGAAACATTGTTCTGTTGGAGGGTAGAGTTTGATCCCAGGCTGTGTCCAAAACGAGAGGCTGGGTCCTCCGAAGGACCCGGTCTACCCGGTCGAGGTGGGCTGGGTCCTTGGT